>OY720441.1:241823046-242255693 GCA_963082915.1 Dolichopus griseipennis | reverse complement strand
TTATTGTTGTTATTGTTATTGTTATTATTTGTTGTAGTATATTCTTTATAAAAATTTTGATCCAATTTAGTTTGAAATATTTCCCAATTGGTATATTTAAAGTTAAAATTATTTTCTATAGTTGGCAATTCTGTTAAAGGGAGTTATATGGGAGTGTGGTGAGTTTTTTATGTGCGTGAGAATAATTAACTTTAATTCTGGTATCTGTTATTACTAAATCTAAATATGAGTTTGCACGTGGTAGTGTATGTGCATCTGTCATATGTATTTGAAGCTTAAAACAAATACTCTTGTTTTGTATCCAATTATGTAGTTGTACACCTTGAGCATTATGTAGAGCACTATGTAGTTGTACACACTCGATGTTTGGCGTTAAAATCGCCAGTTAATATATAGAAATTATTTGGATTTGATAAATTTAACAAATCAAAAATTTTTTCTAATTCTGTTAAAAAGTTATATGAATTTCTATTTGAAGCGTAAATAGAAATTATAAATAACTTTTTTCTTTGATTTAATTGAAGTTGGATAATACATGGCTCAATGCAAATAAAATCATCAAAACTATCATAATTTATAATTTTATAAACAATTTTATTTTTTATGGCTATGGCAACACCACCACCTTCAATTTCATTTGTACGATCTCTTCTAATAAGATTATAATTATTGATTGACATGTGATCAGATATTTTTAATTTCGTTTCACACATACAAATTATATCTGGTTTATAATTTTCGAGAAAGTGTATGAGTGAAAGTTTTTTATTGTATGAGATTATAGAATTGACATTTATTGATATTAATGAGTAATTGTTATTCATTGTTGATTGGAGATGCGTAAGTGTTTGAATAAAATATCGATTCTATTGCTATTAGTTTTGATATCGTCTCTAACACTCTTAAAATCTTTACGCATTTCTTTTTGCATATCAACAAAACATTTTTTAATTTCTAAAATTATATCATTGTTAGAATTACTACTATTACTGCTATTACTACTACAACTATTACTTATATTATTAGTGTTAGAATTATTTTTATTAGTATTATTTGATCTTACCACACTAGAGAAAGATAGGTTTGGCTGAACTGTATTCTGCAACATGTGTTTATTTGCGATCTTTCTTTTGGTAAGTTCTTTTGCTTCATCACGTTTTTGTATTTTTAGTTGGTACTCAGGACACATTTTAAATGATGATGGATGACCATTCTGTTTGCAGAGGATACAAAATAATTTTTCTCTTGGATCCTCAGGTTTTATTGAGCATTCTGCTGGTGGGTGGTTATCTCCACATTTCACGCATCTTTGCTCCATTTTACAATTAGCAGCGGAATGTCCAAGACGTTGACAACGTGTACACTGCAATATGTCTGGTTTGTGTAATTTTTCCCATCGAATAATTTGATGGTCTAAAGTTTTTATTTTAATTATTTCATTGAATGTGCTGTTGGGTGAAGCCTGTACAATAAAATATGGTAGCTGTGCTTTATTTTTAATAGAATGTCTGGTGGTTAATCTGGTAACTTTTTCGAATTTTATAGATTTACTTTCATGAATTTTTAGGCTTTCCAAGACTTCATCACATGTGTGGGAGCTGCTTAATCCCTTCAAAACTACAGTGACTCGTTTTTCTTCCTTTGGAGTATATGTGAAAAAATTTATTTTGGATTTTTCTAGGAGCTCACATGTTTTTGTATGGTCTTCCAGTTTATTCGTGTAAATTATATTTTGTTCGTTGCCTCTTTCTTTGAACAGGTAATCGTCAATCTTTAAATTATTTTTCATTAACTTTTTTAGATAAGCAACATCTGTATTGCCAAAGTTAATGGGTGGCATTTTATTTTTTTTGTTATTTTTGTCGGCTTTATCATTAATTTTTTTTTCTGTTTTATTTTTATTCTTTTTTATTTCAGTTATTCTGGCCAATTCTTCTATGCTAGGCTCGGAGGTGCAACCTGCAGCGGTGTTAATTTCAATTGTGGGTGCAATTTTGTCATTTTCATTAACCGCACTATCCTCCTGTTCTTCTAACTCCATCAATGGGTTAAAAAAATTATCAGAAGCTTGAGCGGCTCTATTGATCACGTGGTGTTTCTCGTAAAAAGCTTTATATATAATCATATCTTCTTCTTGTTTATTTATAATCTCTTTTAGCTCCTCAATTTCATGAAGATGCCTATTCCTGGTTTTTGCTGCAACATTTAAGGATTTGCTGGTATTTTTAGTTTTGAGGATTTCACACAGCTTCATGTTTATTGTGGACCTTAAGCTGTCCTCGTTCTCTACCTCAGCATTGTCGGATTGCATTTTTGCAATCCAGTTATATGAATCACAAAATACAAAAGCGGTATTTTTTTTCCTTTTTTTTTAATTAAATTTTTTTTTTATTGTGGTTTAATTTTTGTTAAATATTTTATAATATTATATACTGCGAATAAATTCGTCAGTAAATTTACAAAAAAAAAAAATTTTTTTATTTTTAATTAATTGTTCAAAAGTGAAACTTATTAACATCGACCGTTCTCTATCAAAGTTCAGAAAGAACTCCATTCAGTGAAGTATTGATTATATCTTTTATATTATTTACTAATTCATCTTTACATATTTTTAGGATTTTTGTTTGGATTTTATCATAACCTGTTGCATTTGTATTCGCCAAGCTATCTATTAGTGTGATTGTTTCATGTGTATTTATTTGTTTGAATTTGAATCTATTCGATGTTTTTATATTTGGAATGTACACTGTATTAAAACTTTTACCTAGATTTTTGCCAATATTGGCATAGTATTCATTGAATCGATTCAATTTATTGAAATTTTCTATACCGTTGTTATTTCCATTCGAAATGAATTAATTTTGTTGCTTAGGATTATAATTTAGGATGCTTTTAATATGCTGCCAGATTTTCTTAGGATTGCCATTTGTATTTTGAAAATTTTTTTTGATCGAATATTCTACGTTTTTCTTTTTTAGTTGTTGTATATTTATTAAGCCAGAATTTGTATTTATATCGTAAGTACTCATTGTCATAGTTTTTTACCAGTTTCCTATGCCAGTATTGTTTGATTTTATTAAGTCTGACACATTCTACGTCAAACCAAGCAGGCAAATGTTTTTTATGTACTGGAAGTAATTTTTGATATGTGGCTACTCTAATTTTTGTATTTAAATTTGAAATTAATTCTGTGCATTTTGTGTTGACATCATTATTTGTGAAGCTTATTGGGTTATTTACCAACTGTGATTTTAAATTATTAATATTTAATAAGTCACATTTTACATTTGAGTTATTTAATTTCAAATTTGAATTATAATTATTTATCTCGGCAACCAGTATTTGATGATAAGAAATATCTGAGGTGAGTAATGTTTATATTTACTTGTAGATTGTTTGTTATAATATGATCTAAACAGGTACCTGATATTGGTCTGGTTTCAGTTTGATCGCAGAAAAAAAAACCATTACTTTCAACAATAGACTTGTACACTTGGACATCTGGATCTGAATTGTTCATTATATTATAATTAAAATCACCTATTATGTAAGTATGTTTTTTGCTTAGATTATTTAGATTTACTTCTAGTAGATCATTAAAACTGCTTACTAAATGTTTATCTTTTTCAGGTGGTCTATAGATTGCAGTTAAATTAAAATTTGTATTAGAATAATGGATCATAATTGTTATTAAGCTGTTGTATTCATCACAATATATGTTATGTAATTTAAAGTGAAGTGTTTTATGAATAAATACACAAGCACCGCCACCCTTGCGTTTTTTCTGCATGAGAAAATATTATTATAATTATTAAGATTAATTAAGATAGTTTCATATTTATCTAGCCATGTTTCGGAAATAACAATTACATGTATTAGTGCGTTCAAAGAATCCAGTATATGAGCTATTTCGACTATTTTGTTTTTTAAACTTCTCGCATTAAGGTATACTATTTTTAGTGAATTAGAGTCAATAAATTTGATTTGTGTTGCATGGTTACAACTATTATTTACATGGGTTTTAGTGGCAATGTAAAATTATCATTGTAAATCATTTAGATTGTTTTCAGATAACACTCTAATGACCCTACATTCTCAGTTTTCCTAATTAAAATTTTGCCATTTTTTACCCATGCAAATTTTATGATATTAGTTCTTTTCATATCTCTTGCTTTTTTATAAAGTAAACCAAAATACGAAGTTAAAGGTTCATTTATAAATATTGTATTAGAATTTAATTTTTTGTGTTGATTGTTTTTATTACTTTCTTCCTGTTTATTATTATTGATATTTTTTTCCTGTTGATTACTTAAGTTTTCTTGAATATTTGAATATTGCATATTTTCATCAAAGATTGACATATTTAGTTTAACATTTTTTTTTATTTTTCATTATTTGTTTTTTTAATTCTGCACTACTTAATTCCACAAGAATTTTTGGTGACTCAGCTGAATTTTTTGATATATTCTTTTTTCTGTAGCAATGTTTGACATCACCCAATTTGATTTAAAGTCCCTGTTTTTTTACTATTGTTGCTAAAATATCTTCAGGTGAACTTTTATCGAAGCCATTAATTCCAGATTTCTCTAACATGTTGATTTTGTTTTCTTGTTTTAGTTTTTCAATCTCAATATGAGTGTAGTCTAATCTTTCTTTTAATATAGCATTCTCGTTTCTTAATACTATATTATCTTCCAGAAGATTGTTCAATGTTTCTTTTATTTCATTGACTTAATTTTTGACATCACACATTTGGTTTTCATGCATATTCATTTTTTCCAATCCAATTCGAATTTTTTTCATTTAGTTTGTCCATAATCTCCTGATTGCTCTTTTTCTGGGTCGTATCCAGAACTGATTTATGTAGATTAGTTGATGTTGTAGTGGTACTAGCATTATTATTTATACCTGTAGACCGACGTTTCCTCCTATTTTCTTTACAGATATTACATAGCCAATTTTTTCCATCACCACCTGCATATTCCTCAAATTCTTCAATACTCAATCCAGAGCAGTGACTATGGAACCATTTCCTACATTCTCCTTCACATTGTATTGAGCTGACTTTTTTAAAATTAAATTTTGATTTGCATTCAAAACAATTTACAACATTTTTAGCTGACATTTCTTTTGACTTTTTTTTTTTTTTTTCATTCTTAAATAATATAAACAGGTAATGTTACACATCATGATAATTGAAATTTTGTTTTCTTTATTTCTGTATATGCTCTTTTTTACGCTACACATCTTCTTTACCAAGAATTATTTTTTTCTCGTTATCTATAATTCACATATTCAAAAATACATTTTTTAAAACACAAAAACTGGTTTACTTTTAAAGAATTTCCAATTTTTTGTTTTTTTTTTAAGATTGGTTGTACCAAAACGCGTCGTAATAAATTATAAATCTTTAAGCACTTTTCCATATTTTTATTTTCTTATAATTCTGCTTTTTATTCATATTTTTTAACGTTCTTTCAAACAAAAAACCAAAAAAATTTTGCAAAGGTTTAATATTTGATTATCATTTTCTTTATGTACCTAATCAGAAAATTAAAAAGCAGAAAACTGGTTAGCACTTTTTTTTTAATTCAAAAGATTAGTTTTACCTAATATACACCTTTAAATGTTTTTTATTTAACTCTTCCAATTTAATAAAAACATATTTTCCTACTACTTTTTCATGTGCACCTATTACTTTAAACCAAGTAAACAAACTTGTTTATTAAGAGCTAACCTTCGGGTGCCCTACTTCCGGAGGACTTGGTCATTAACCAAATATGTAGGTTAATATGTCGTACAATATGAGTGGGCGGTGCGATATGGCATGATTTTTTCCAAGGACAAAGTCTCACAGTACCTACTTGCTTGGTTTTATTTTTTAATTTATTTGTTACTACTAGAAAAATGTACTCGTTTTAAGACAGTTGTGAAATTGAAAGATGTAAAGCAATATTTTTCTGTCGACTGAATCGAATGCTTTGAAAATCAAAAAATATAATTGATACTTTCAGTTTTTTTCCAATTCCATCTTGAACATATGTAATCAAATCAAATAGGGCAGAACATGTATTACTTTTTTCTTTAAAACCATATTGTTGCACATCTATTAGGTTAGATTTATTTAAATAATTTACCAACTGTTGACTTACATGTGTTTCTATTGCTTTCCCTATTATTGATGATATTGATATTGGTCGGAAATTACATATATTATTTGTATCGCCATCTCGTTTGTATACTGGGATAACTTTACTAATTTTTAGAATTCTTGGCATAATACCTTCATTCAGTGAAGTATTGATTATATCTTTTATATTATTTACTAATTCATCTTTACATATTTTTAGGATTTTTGTTTGGATTTTATCATAACCTGTTGCATTTGTATTCGCCAAGCTATCTATAAGTGTGATTGTTTCATTTGTATTTATTTGTTTGAATTTGAATCTATTCGATGTTTTTATATTTGGAATGTACACTGTATTAAAACTTTTACCTAGATTTTTGCCAATATTAGCATAGTATTCATTGAATCGATTCAATTTATTGAAATTTTCTATACCGTTGTTATTTCCATTCGAAAAGAATTAATTTTGTTGCTTAGGATTATAATTTAGGATGCTTTTAATATGCTGCCAGATTTTCTTAGGATTGCCATTTGTATTTTGAAAATTTTTTTTGATCGAATATTCTACGTTTTTCTTTCTTAGTTGTTGTATATTTATTAAGCCAGAATTTGTATTTATATCGTAAGTACTCATTGCCATAGTTTTTTACCAGTTTCCTATGCCACTATTGTTTGATTTTATTAAGTCTGACACATTCTACGTCAAACCAAGCAGGCAAATGTTTTTTATGTACTGGAAGTAATTTTTGATATGTAGCTACTCTAATTTTTGTATTTAAATTTGAAATTAATTCTGTGCATTTTGTGTTGACATCATTATTTGTGAAGCTTATTGGGTTATTTACCAGCTGTGATTTTAAATTATTTAATTTCAAATTTAAATTATAATTATTTATCTCGGCAACCAGTATTTGATGATAAGAAATATCTGAGTTTAGGTGAGTAATGTTTATATTTACTTGTAGATTGTTTGTTATAATATGATCTAAACAGGTACCTGATATTGGTCTGGTTTCAGTTTGATCGCAGAAAAAAAAACCATTACTTTCAACAATAGACTTGTACACTTGGACATCTGTATCTGAATTGTTCATTATATTATAATTAAAATCACCTATTATGTAAGTATGTTTTTTGCTTAGATTATTTAGATTTACTTCTAGTAGATCATTAAAACTGCTTACTAAATGTTTATCTTTTTCAGGTGGTCTATAGATTGCAGTTAAATTAAAATTTGTATTAGAATAATGGATCATAATTGTTATTAAGCTGTTGTATTCATCACAATATATGTTATGTAATTTAAAGTGAAGTGTTTTATGAATAAATACACAAGCACCGCCACCCTTGCGTTTTTTCTGCATGAGAAAATATTATTATAATTATTAAGATTAATTAAGATAGTTTCATATTTATCTAGCCATGTTTCGGAAATAACAATTACATGTATTAGTGCGTTCAAAGAATCCAGTATATGAGCTATTTCGACTATTTTGTTTTTTAAACTTCTCGCATTAAGGTATACTATTTTTAGTGAATTAGAGTCAATAAATTTGATTTGTGTTGCATGGTTACAACTATTATTTACATGGGTTTTTAGTGGCAATGTAAAATTATCATTGTAAATAATTTAGATTGTTTTCAGATAACACTCTAATGACCCTACATTCTCAGTTTTCCTAATTAAAATTTTGCCATTTTTTACCCATGCAAATTTTTACAAATTTTATGATATTAGTTCTTTTCATATCTCTTGCTTTTTTATAAAGTAAACCAAAATTGAGCCAATGCCGGTCCCAAGCCCGGATGAGAAAGGAGGAGGGGGAGGAGTACCAACCTCGTTAAAAACCTAGGTTCAGCTGGCCGGCTGATATCACCTTGTGAGGGCTTCTGGCGAGGATACACGTGAAAACTGGTCAACGGCTTCGGAGGCGGATGAGATGAAAATCCAACGGCGAAGAAGGCGGATGAGCCACCCGTGTGGGTTGCGCAGGGTTTGTAGCCCGGCCGTAAAATTAATTTACACATTAAACGGAATCAAGCCTCGGAAATTTAACAGATTCTTCGGTAACGACTTTTGGCTTTTTAAAAGGACAAGATTTGCAACATGGAATGTTCGAAAGCAAAACTTGCGCAAGTATGCCGGGAAATGGACCGTTATTGTCTCGAAATATTAGGATTAAGTGAAATGAGATGGAAGGGACAGGGAAGCTTTCAAGCACAATCCGGACACTACCTCATGTATAGTGGAAATAACATCTCCCATGTAAACGGGGTGGGAATTTTAATAACACGAAGAATGAAAAGGGCGCTAATGGAATTTAAACCTATATCCGACCGTATCATCACAGCACGTTTTCATTCCAAATTCCGAAACATCGCTGTTATTCAGTGCTACGCCCCCACTGAACCCGATGAAGATGAGAACAAAGAAAACTTTTATAGCCACCTAGAAGCTGCGTTAAACGACACGAGGGAAGGCGACATCAAAATCATCCTTGGCGATTTTAATGCCAAGGTAGGTAACAACAATTCCAATCTCCAAAGAGTCATGGGTTGTCATGGACTCGGGCCTATACGGAACAATAATGGAGAAACATTGGTCGACCTGTGCGCAGCACATAATCTCTTCATTGGAGGCATTAGATTTCCGCATCGCGACATCCATAAATATACATGGCAGTCTCCAGATGGATCGACGCGAAATCAAATTGATCATATCCTGATAAGTAGAACATATCACAATTCCCTACTAGATGTCAGAGCTTGTAGAGGCGCTGATATTTACAGCGACCATAACCTACTACTAGGAGAAATTAGATTCGTTAGATTAGATCGTAGAACAAAATGTGATGTTTCAAAACTTCAAGATTCGGGTAAGATGGAGGAATATAAAGAATCAGTTAACAATATACTGCACAACATGGATGAACCGATCACCTGGAACAATATTGAAAGTGCTTGTAAAACAGCTGCCCAAAGAACCCTTGGCACTCAACAACACCAGAAAAAGCCTTGGATAGAAGAGGATACGTGGAAGCTAATAGAAAAACGTCGCAAGCTTAAACCACAGCTTGGTCAAGCTCGATTGCCAGCGGAAAAACAACGACTAAAAGGGGAATATAATAATATCGAACGTCAAATAAAATCTTCAGCGAGAAAAGATCGGGAGCGTTTTGTGAATACCATCGGAGGTATTCCAAGACTCTACTGAACTGAGGGGGGAAAGCAGTTTGCCAGTTGAAATCACAAGACAACGCAATCCCAGATGTAATATCTCTACAGCACCACCAAGCAGAGAGGAAATAGCAAATGCCATTGCAAAATTAAAGATCAACAAATCTCCGGGCCCTGATAATTTACCAGCAGAGCTGTTGAAAAGCGGTCCCGAGGTACTAACCACATCCCTGGTTCCAATTATCCGGGAAACATGGACAACTGGAAGAATCCCAAGAAGCTGGAAAGAAGGGATCATTGTACCAATTCCAAAAAAAGGCGACCTTAGCAACTGCAGTAACTGGCGAGGAATTACACTTTTAAATTCTGTCGAGAAATTACTGGCATTCATCATTTTAGAACGTATTTCTCCAACCGTCAACAACCTACTGCGTCGCGAGCAAGCGGGATTCAGACCTAAGAGATCTTGTGTTGATCACATAAATACCCTACGAATCATCATCGAACAGTCGGCTGAATGGCAATCTCCATTGTTCCTTCTCTTCGTCGATTTTGAACGTGCATTCGACACCGTTTCAAGAAATGCCATTTGGGAAGCGCTAAGAGTTCTGGGAATCCCTGATAAGTTAACAGAACTAATAAAAGAACTTTATAGGGATACCGCTTGTACAGTACGATTTAAAGGGAAAACAAGCGATGAATTTGCAATAAATAACGGAGTTCGTCAAGGTTGCGTACTCTTCCCCATACTGTTTCTAATAGTTCTAGACAGTGTAATCAGAAAAACTGACGCTGAAACATCTGATGGAATACAGTGGCGCCCATTCGAAAAACTAGGGGAACTTGATTACGCTGATGATATTTGCCTCATGTCGCACAGTTTACCATCTATTAGCTCAAAATTAGAAAAACTTATTATTAATGCTAAAAATGTTGGGTTGAAAATAAACTTTAGCAAAACGAAGCTAATGCGACTAGAAACAAGTATTCAGACACCACTAACAATTGATATTTACAACAAATCTATAGTAATCGACGAGGTTGATGAATTTTCCTACTTGGGAAGCATGATAACAAAAAGCGGTGGCGCGGAGGAGGACATATCGTCCCGGATAAATAAGGCAAGGCATGCTTATCATAAACTCAGTAACTTTTGGCGCTGTAGAAACATTAGTAGAAAAACCAAACTAAAAATTTTCAACTCGAGCGTTAAACCAGTTCTACTATACGCTTGCGAAACCTGGAAAGTCACAGATAACATATCCAGAAAACTACAGACTTTTGTTAATAGGCGTCTGAGGAGAATATGCAGGAGTCAGGCGAATAGCGCAAGATCGAGATAGATGGAAGGAGTTTGTTTCCGCCCTATACTCCGACAGGAGTGGCATTTATTGAAAATACGTGTATTGTAGAGTTTATAGTTGTATCTGTAATTTTATTTTTACTTTTAATTGTAATTCTCTAATTATTATTCGTGTTTTGAAATAAATGTAAAGGAAGAAAAAAAAAAAAAAAAAAAAAAAAACCAAAATACGAAGTTAGAGGTTCATTTATAAATATTGTATTAGAATTTAATTTTTTGTGTTGATTGTTTTTATTACTTTCTTCCTGTTTATTATTATTGATATTTTTTTCTTGTTGATTACTTAAGTTTTCTTGAATATTTGAATATTGCATATTTTTATCAAAGATTGACATATTAAGTTTAACATTTTTTTTATTTTTCATTATTTGTTTTTTGGTGACAAAAACAAGAATTTTTGGTGACTCAGCTGAATTTTTTGATATATTCTTTTTTCTGTAGCAATGTTTGACATCACCCAATTTGATTTAAAGTCCCTATTTTTTTACTATTGTTGCTAAAATATCTTCAGGTGAACTTTCATCCAAGCCATTAATTCCAGATTTCTCTAACATGTTGATTTTGTTTTCTTGTTTTAGTTTTTCAATCTCAATATGAGTGTAGTCTAATCTTTCTTTTAATATAGCATTCTCGTTTCTTAATACTATATTATCTTCCAGAAGATTGTTCAATGTTTCTTTTATTTCATTGACTTAATTTTTGACATCACACATTTGGTTTTCATGCATATTCATTTTTTCCAATATTTCATTTAGTTTGTCCATATTCTTCTGATTGCTCTTTTTCTGGGTCGTATTCAGAACTGATTTATGTAGATTAGTTGATGTTGTAGTGGTACTAGCATTATTATTTATACCTGTAGACCGACGTTTCCTACTATTTCTTCAATACTCAATCCAGAGCAGTGACTATGGAACCATTTCCTACATTCTCCTTCACATTGTATTGAGCTGACTTTTTTAAAATTAAATTTTGATTTGCCTTCAAAACAATTTACAACATTTTTAGCTGACATTTCTTTTGACTTTTTTTTTTTTTTTTTTTTTCATTCTTAAATAATATAAACAGGTAATGTTACTACATATTGCATCATGATAATTGAAATTTTGTTTTCTTCTTTCTGTATGTGCTCTTTTTTACGCTACACATCTTCTTTACCAAGAATTATTTTTTTCTCGTTATCTATAATTCACATATTCAAAAATACATTTTTTAAAACACAAAAACTGGTTTACTTTTAAAGAATTTCCAATTTTTTGTTTTTTTTTTAAGATTGGTTGTACCAAAACGCGTCGTAATAAATTATAAATCTTTAAGCACTTTTCCATATTTTTGTTTTCTTATAATTCTGCTTTTTATTCATATTTTTTAACGTTCTTTCAAACAAAAAACCAAAAAAATTTTGCAAAGGTTTAATATTTGATTATCTTTTTCTTTATGTACCTAATCAGAAAATTAAAAAGCAGAAAACTGGTTAGCACTTTTTATACCCTACACCTATAGAATAGGTAAAGGGGTATATTAACTTTGGTATGGTGTTTGTAACCACCTAAAGGAAGCGAGCTAGATATGGAAAAGTATATATATTTGTGATCAGCGTGACCGCCTTAGTCGATATAGCCATGTCCGTCCGTCCGTCCGTCCGTCCGTAGGCACGATAACTCAAAAAATAATGGAGCTATCTTGATGAAATTTTAACTGTAGGTTACTAGGACTGAAAGTACGGTGGGGATTGCATATGGGCGAAATCGGCACATGGGTTCGGATTCTGGACCTTTTAATCGGTTTCAGGGCTAACGAACAAATATAAAAAATCACGATAACTCAACAACTAATGACGCTATCTTCATCAAATTTGTGCTGTAGGTTACTATAAATGAAACTACTTCGGGAATTGCGTAAGGTTGGGATTGGACCATGGGTTCGGAACCTAGAACTTTTTGATCGAATTTAGGCCAAACGAGCATAATTCCGAAACCAATGAAGATAGAACCTCCAAATTTAGTATCAGGGTGTCCCTTCCTATTTCCTAAGTGTCTTGTGAATTTGGGTCCCATTGGAGTAGTGGGTCGGGGACCAGCCGCACATTTCCGAAGACCTTAAAGCATATCTTTAAAATTAATAAAGATAACAACTTGAAAAAATGTACAAGCTTCCAATTTGCCACAAGGGTGTTCTTTACTATCTCTTGCGTGTTCCCCTAATTTGGGATCAATTGGAGTGGTGGTTCTGTACCCCTCTCAGACCTCCCAAGTTTTAAAGGCTTATAATCGAAATTACTAAAAATAGTTACTTAAAATTAGGATAGACCGTTCAAATTGTGTACAATGGTTAACTAGTACTATAAGTACAGCGCGGACTATATAAGGGCGAAATCAGCCCAACGGTTCGGATTCCGGACCTTTTAATCGATGTTAGGGCTAAGGAACATATATAAAAAATCACGATAACTCAACAACTAATGAGGCTATCTTCATGAAATTTGTGCTGTAGGTTATTGGTAATGAAACTACGGCGGTGATTACGTACGGTGAGGATTGGACAATGGGTTCGGAACTTAGAACTTTTTGATCGAATTTAGGCCAAACGAGCATAATTTCGAAACCAATGAAGATAGAACCTTCAAATTTGGTATCAGGGTGTCCCTTCCTATTTCGTAAGTGTCTTTGAAATTTGGGCCCCATTGGAGTAGTGGATCGGGGACCAGCCACTCAGTTCTTAGGCCCTTAAAGCATATTTTCGAAATTAATAAATATAGTAACTTGAAACAAATGAAGAAGCTTCCAATTTGCCACAAGGGTGTTCTTTACTATTTCTTGCGTGGCCCCCTAATTTGGGATCAATTGGAGTGGTGGTTCAGTACCTCTCTTAGACCCCCAATGTGTAAAAGCTTATCATCGAAATTAATAAAACTAGTAACTTAAAATTAAGATAGAGCGTTCCAATTGTGTACAAGGGTTAACTAGTATTGAAAGTATGACGGGACTGCATATGGGCGAAATCGTACCATAATTTCGGGTCCTGGAACCCTTGAAAAGTTCAAGGACTAACAAACATATATCTTACAAACACCATAACTCAAAAAATAATGCCGGTATTTTGATGAAATTTAACAGTAGGTTACTAGTAATGAAAGTACCATGGGAATTGGTTGTGGTCGAGTTTAATTTCGAAGCCAAAGAATAAATTTCCGATGTCCTATGTGTCTCCGAAATCTAGACTTAATTGTAGTGGTTCAGCTATGTTCAAAGGTACTTGCTGCATTTATGTAAAATTTATTTTTATATTTAAATGAATTATATGAAAAGGTGTAAATTTTTAATTGTATTTTAGAAATACATTTATTGCATATTTTGCGTTTATAAGCTTTTCTATTAGGTATATAAACTAACCATTTAAAATAATTGCAATTTTTAAAAATTTGGATTATTAAATATATTATGCTTTGATTATCTTTTTATCACAAAATTTAATAATTAGAATTTTTTCATTTTGTAATTGAATTGGAATAAATATATTTTCATTTATTTCAAGTTTGTTTGTTATTTAATATTTTTAAATAGATAAATTAGTAAGAATTTGTAGTATTTTTTAATAGATAGAGTAATTAGAAAATGTTTTTAGTATTATACAGTTAATTTGGTAAGCTATGTCTTACGATCAAATTAATAACAGCTTCTATGGTGTTAAAATGACTTATGGATATGTCCTTAAATTTGAACCAAATAGGTGTAGGGTATTTCTAAGTCGGTTGCACCGACTGACTGTTTCTTTACTTGTTTTTTTAATTCAAAAGATTAGTTTTACCTAATATACACCTTTAAATGTTTTTTATTTAACTCTTCCAATTTAATAAAAACATATTTTCCTACTACTTTTTCATGTGCACCTATTACTTTAAACCAAGTAAACAAACTTGTTTATTAAGAGCTAACCTTCGGGTGCCCTACTTCCGGAGGACTTGGTCATTAACCAAATATGTAGGTTAATATGTCGTACAATATGGGTGGGCGGTGCGATATGGCATGCTTTTTTTCCAGAACAAAGTCTCACAATACCTACTTGCTTGGTTTTATTATACCCTACACCTATAGAATAGGTAAAGGGGTATATTAACTTTGGTATGGTGTTTGTAACCACCTAAAGGAAGCGAGCTAGATATGGAAAAGTATATATATTTGTGATCAGCGTAACCGCCTTAGTCGATATAGCCATGTCCGTCCGTCCGTCCGTCCGTCCGTCCGTCCGTAGGCACGATAACTCAAAAAATAATGGAGCTATCTTGATGAAATTTTAACTGTAGGTTACTAGGACTGAAAGTACGGCGGGGATTGCATATGGGCGAAATCGGCCCATGGGTTCGGATTCTGGACCTTTTAATCGAATTTAGGCCAAACGAGCATAATTCCGAAACCAATGAAGATAGAACCTCCAAATTTAGTATCAGGATGTCCCTTCCTATTTCCTAAGTGTCTTGTGAATTTGGGTCCCATTGGAGTAGTGGGTCGGGGACCAGCCACACATTTCCGAAGACCTTAAAGCATATCTTTAAAATTAAGAAAGATAACAACTTGAAAAAAGGTAGAAGCTTCCAATTTACCACAAGGGTGTTCTTTACTATCTCTTGCGTGCTCCCCTAATTTGGGATCAATTGGAGTGGTGGTTCTGTGCCCCTCTCTGACCTACCAAGTTTTAAAGGCTTATAATCGAAATGCCTAAAAATAGTTACTTAAAATTAGGATAGACCGTTCAAATTGTGTACAAGGGTTAACTAGTACTATAAGTACAGCGCGGACTATATAAGGGCGAAATCAGCCCAACGGTTCGGATTCCGGACCTTTTAATCGGTGTCAGGGCTAACGAACATATATAAAAAAAGTCACGATAACTCAACAACTAATGAGGCTATCTTCATGAAATTTGTGCTGTAGGTTATTGGTAATGAAACTGCGGCGGTGATCACGTACGGTGAGGATTGGACAATGGGTTCGGAACATAGAACTTTATGATCGAATTTAGGCCAAACGAGCATAATTCCGAAACCAATGAAGATAGAACCTCCAAATTTGGTATCAGGGTGTCCCTTCCTATTTCGTAAGTGTCTTTGAAATTTGGGTCCCATTGGAGTAGTGGGTCGGGGACCAGCCACTCAGTTCCGAGGACCTTAAAGCATATTTTCGAAATTAATAAAGATAGTAATTTGAAACAAGTGTAGAAGTTGCAAGTTTCGCATATGGGTGTTACTTACTATTTCCTGCTCGTCCCCATAATTTGGGATCAATTGAGGTGGTGGTTCAGTACTTCTCTTAAACCCCTTCAAGTTTTAAAAGCTTATCATCGAAATTAATAAAAATTATAACTTAAAATTAAAATAGAACCTCCAATTGTGTTGGATTAACTAGTATTGAAAGTACGTCGGGGACTACATATGGGTGAAATCGGAACACGGGTTCGGGTTCTGGAACTTTTGATCGTTTGTGTAAATAAAAATTTAATAGTGAGGTAAGTAATAATTTCCAAATAAAAAAATATATAATAGTATATAATATAATAATTCATATTATTACTAATTCGGTAATTATATAAATTCTTTTTTATGTTATTTTATGATATGTATATATATATATATATATATATATAATATATTTTATATTTATCAAAATAAAAATAATAAAATAGATTTTCAATTTAATAAAAAAAAATTTATTATTTTATAAAACTTTGCGAATGTACCTACCTAAATATTATACACCTCTATGCATTTATTAACTTATAATTTATATATTTTGTATGTATTTAATTAATGAGAAGATGTATATATTACATTTACTTATAAAACAAAATTATTTAAAAAATTTTTTAAGTAAATGTTTTTCTAAATTACAGTTATTATATTATATTTAATTTTTTTTATGTTTGAATTTGCTTTAAATTAAAGATCTAGCATTAAAAATTATAACTTAAAATTAAGATAGAACCTCCAATTGTGTTGGATTAACTAGTATTGAAAGTACGTCGGGGACTACATATGGGTGAAATCGAACACGGGTTCGGGTTCTGGAACTTTTGATCGTTTGTGTAAATAAAAATTTAATAGTGAGGTAAGTAATAATTTCCAATAAAAAGGGTATATTAACTTTGGTATGATGTTTGTAACCACCTAAAGGAAGCGAGCTAGATATGGAAAAGTATATATATTTGTGATCAGCGTAACCGCCTTAGTCGATATAGCCATGTCCGTCCGTCCGTAGGCACGATAACTCAAAAAATAACGGAGCTATCTTGATGAAATTTTAACTGTAGGTTACTAGGACTGAAAGTACGGCGGGGATTGCATATGGGCGAAATCGGCCCATGGGTTCGGATTCTGGACCTTTTAATCGAATTTAGGCCAAACGAGCATAATTCCGAAACCAATGAAGATAGAACCTCCAAATTTAGTATCAGGATGTCCCTTCCTATTTCCTAAGTGTCTTGTGAATTTGGGTCCCATTGGAGTAGTGGGTCGGGGACCAGCCACACATTTCCGAAGACCTTAAAGCATATCTTTAAAATTAAGAAAGATAACAACTTGAAAAAAGGTAGAAACTTCCAATTTGCCACAAGGGTGTTCTTTACTATCTCTTGCGTGCTCCCCTAATTTGGGATCAATTGGAGTGGTGGTTCTGTACCCCTCTCTGACCTACCAAGTTTTAAAGGCTTATAATCGAAATGCCTAAAAATAGTTACTTAAAATTAGGATAGACCGTTCAAATTGTGTACAAGGGTTAACTAGTACTATAAGTACAGCGCGGACTATATAAGGGCGAAATCAGCCCAACGGTTCGGATTCCGGACCTTTTAATCGGTGTCAGGGCTAACGAACATATATAAAAAAAGTCACGATAACTCAACAACTAATGAGGCTATCTTCATGAAATTTGTGCTGTAGGTTATTGGTAATGAAACTACGGCGGTGATCACGTACGGTGAGGATTGGACAATGGGTTCGGAACATAGAACTTTATGATCGAATTTAGGCCAAACGAGCATAATTCCGAAACCAATGAAGATAGAACCTCCAAATTTGGTATCAGGGTGTCCCTTCCTATTTCGTAAGTGTCTTTGAAATTTGGGTCCCATTGGAGTAGTGGGTCGGGGACCAGCCACTCAGTTCCGAGGACCTTAAAGCATATTTTCGAAATTAATAAAGATAGTAATTTGAAACAAGTGTAGAAGTTGCAAGTTTCGCATATGGGTGTTATTTACTATTTCCTGCTCGTCCCCATAATTTGGGATCAATTGAGGTGGTGGTTCAGTACTTCTCTTAAACCCCTTCAAGTTTTAAAAGCTTATCATCGAAATTAATAAAAATTATAACTTAAAATTAAGATAGAACCTCCAATTGTGTTGGATTAACTAGTATTGAAAGTACGTCGGGGACTACATATGGGTGAAATCGGAACACGGGTTCGGGTTCTGGAACTTTTGATCGTTTGTGTAAATAAAAATTTAATAGTGAGGTAAGTAATAATTTCCAAATAAAAAAATATATAATAGTATATAATATAATAATTCATATTATTACTAATTCGGTAATTATATAAATTCTTTTTTATGTTATTTTATGATATGTATATATATATATATATATATATATATATATATATATATACATAATATATTTTATATTTATCAAAATAAAAATAATAAAATAGATTTTCAATTTAATAAAAAAAAATTTATTATTTTATAAAACTTTGCGAATGTACCTACCTAAATATTATACACCTCTATGCATTTATTAACTTATAATTATATATTTTGTATGTATTTAATTAATGAGAAGATGTATATATTACATTTACTTATAAAACAAAATTATTTAAAAAATTTTTTAAGTAAAATGTTTTTCTAAATTACAGTTATTATATTATATTTAATTTTTTTTATGTTTGAATTTGCTTTAAATTAAAGATCTAGCACATTTTATATAAATGAGGGTCTAGAACGGAGTGATAGTGTTCCTTTTATCAAATTTTAAACATTAGTCTCAGGTTCAAATCCTGATGGTTGTGAAAGACACATTTTAATTTTTTAATTTGTTATACCCTACACCTATAGAATAGGTAAAGGGGTATATTAACTTTGGTATGGTGTTTGTAACCACCTAAACGAAGCGAGCTAGATATGGAAAAGTATATATATTTGTGATCAGCGTGACCGCCTTAGTCGATATAGCCATGTCCGTCCGTCCGTCCGTCCGTCCGTAGGCACGATAACTCAAAAAATAATGGAGCTATCTTGATGAAATTTTAACTGTAGGTTACTAGGACTGAAAGTACGGCGGGGATTGCATATGGGCGAAATCGGCCCATGGGTTCGGATTCTGGACCTTTTAATCGATCGAAGGGCTAACGAACATATATAAAAAATCACAATAACTCAACAACTAATGACGCTATCTTTATCAAATTTGTGCTGTAGGTTACTAGTAATGAAACTACTTCGAGGACTGCGTAAGTTCGGGATTGGACCATGGGTTCGGAAGCTAGAGCTTTTTGATCGAATTTAGGCCAAACGAGCATAATTCTGAAACCAATGAAGATAGAACCTCCAAATTTGGTACCAGGGTGTCCCTTCCTATTTCCTTAGTGTCCTTGAAATTTGGGCCCCATTGGAGTAGTGGGTCGGGGACCAGCCACACATTTCCGAAGACCTTAAATCATATCTTTAAAATTAATAAAGATAGCAATTTGAAAAAATTTAGAAGCTTCACATTTGGTCTTCTTCACTATCTCTTGCGTGCCCCCCTAATTTGCGATCAATTGGAGTGGTGGTTCAGTACCCCTTTTAGACTTCCAAAAGTTAAAAAGCTTATAATCGAAATTACTAAATATAGTAACTTAAAATTAAGATAGAACGTTCAAATTTTGTACAACGGTTAACTAGTACTTAAAGTACAGCGCGGACTGTATAAAACCAAAATCAGCCCAAGGGTTCGGATTCTGGACCTTTTAATCCGTGTCAGGGCTAACGAATATATGTAAAAAATCACGATAACTCAACAACTAATGACGCTATCTTCATGAAATTTTTGCTGTAGGTTATTGGTAATGAAACTACGGCGGCAATTGCGCACGGTGCGGTTTGGACAATGGGTTCGGAACTTAGAACTTTTTGATCGAATTTAGGCCAAACTAGCATAATTCCGTAACCAATGAAGATAGGACCTCCAAATTTGGTATCAGAGTGTCGCTTTCGATTAACTAAGTCTCCTTGAAGTTTGAGCCCAATTGGAGTAGTGGGTGGGGACCAGGCACTCAGTTCCGAGGACCTTAAAGCATATTTTCGAAATTAATAAAGATAATAACTTGAAACAAAAGTAGAAGCTTCAAATTTGGCACATGGGTGTTCTTTACTATTTCCTGCGTGTCCCTCTAATTTTGGATCAATTGGAGTGGTGGTTCAGTACCTCTCTTAGACCCACCAATGTGTAAAAGCTTATCATCGAAATTAATAAAACTAGTAACTTAAAATTAAGATAACACGTTCCAATTATGTACAAGAGTTAACTAGTATTGAAAGTATGAGGCGGACTGCATATGGGCGAAATCGTACCATGGTTTCGAGTTCTGAAACCCTTGAAAAGATCAAGGGCTAACAAACATATATATTATGAATATATTTCCTATTTCCTATGTGTCCCCGAAATTTTGACTTAATTGTAGTGGTTCAGCTATGTTCAAAGGTACTTGCTGCATTTATGTAAAATTTATTTTTATATTTAAATGAATGATATGAAAAGGTCTAAATTTGTATATGTATTTTAGAAATACATTTATTGCATATTTTGCGTTTATAAGCTTTTCTAATAGGTACATAAACAAGCCATTTAAAATATTGCAATTTTGAAAAATTTTAATTATTAAATATATTAGCTTTTTATCACAAAATTTAATAATTGAAATTTTTTCATTTAGTAATTGAATTGGAATAAATATATTTTCATTTGTTTCAAGTTTTTTTGTTTTAATATTTTTAAATAGATAAATTAGTAAGAATTTGTAATATTTTTTTATAGATAATGTAATTAGAAAATGTTTTAGTATTGTAAAGTTAATTTGGTTAGCTATGTCTTACGATCAAATTATTAACAGCTCTTATGGTGTTAAAACGACTTATGGATATGTCCTTAAATTTGAACCAAACAGGTGTAGGGTATTTCTAAGTCGGTTGCACAGACTGACTTTTTCTTTACTTGTTTTTTAATTTATTTGTTACTACTAGAAAAATGTACTAGTTTTAAGACAGTTGTGAAATTGAAAGATGTAAAGCAATATTTTTCTGTCGACTGAATCGAATGCTTTGAAAATCAAAAAATATAATTGATACTTTCAGTTTTTTTCCAATTCCATCTTGAACATATGTAATCAAATCAAATAGGGCAGAACATGTATTACTTTTTTCTTTAAAACCATATTGTTGCACATCTATTAGGTTAGATTTATTTAAATAATTTACCAACTGTTGACTTACATGTGTTTCTATTGCTTTCCCTATTATTGATGATATTGATATTGGTCGGAAATTACATATATTATTTGTATCGCCATCTCGTTTGTATACTGGGATAACTTTACTAATTTTTAGAATTCTTGGCATAATACCTTCATTCAGTGAAGTATTGATTATATCTTTTATATTATTTACTAATTCATCTTTACATATTTTTAGGATTTTTGTTTGGATTTTATCATAACCTGTTGCATTTGTATTCGCCAAGCTATCTATAAGTGTAATTGTTTCATTTGTATTTATTTGTTTGAATTTGAATCTATTCGATGTTTTTATATTTGGAATGTACACTGTATTAAAACTTTTACCTAGATTTTTGCCAATATTAGCATAGTATTCATTGAATCGATTCAATTTATTGAAATTTTCTATACCGTTGTTATTTCCATTCGAAAAGAATTAATTTTGTTGCTTAGGATTATAATTTAGGATGCTTTTAATATGCTGCCAGATTTTCTTAGGATTGCCATTTGTATTTTGAAAATTTTTTTTGATCGAATATTCTACGTTTTTCTTTCTTAGTTGTTGTATATTTATTAAGCCAGAATTTGTATTTATATCGTAAGTACTCATTGCCATAGTTTTTTACCAGTTTCCTATGCCAGTATTGTTTGATTTTATTAAGTCTGACACATTCTACGTCAAACCAAGCAGGCAAATGTTTTTTATGTACTGGAAGTAATTTTTGATATGTGGCTACTCTAATTTTTGTATTTAAATTTGAAATTAATTCTGTGCATTTTGTGTTGACATCATTATTTGTGAAGCTTATTGGGTTATTTACCAGCTGTGATTTTAAATTATTAATATTTAATAAGTCACATTTTACATTTGAGTTATTTAATTTCAAATTTAAATTATAATTATTTATCTCGGCAACCAGTATTTGATGATAAGAAATATCTGAGTTTAGGTGAGTAATGTTTATATTTACTTGTAGATTGTTTGTTATAATATGATCTAAACAGGTACCTGATATTGGTCTGGTTTCAGTTTGATCGCAGAAAAAAAAACCATTACTTTCAACAATAGACTTGTACACTTGGACATCTGGATCTGAATTGTTCATTATATTATAATTAAAATCACCTATTATGTAAGTATGTTTTTTGCTTAGATTATTTAGATTTACTTCTAGTAGATCATTAAAACTGCTTACTAAATGTTTATCTTTTTCAGGTGGTCTATAGATTGCAGTTAAATTAAAATTTGTATTAGAATAATGGATCATAATTGTTATTAAACTGTTGTATTCATCACAATATATGTTATGTAATTTAAAGTGAAGTGTTTTATGAATAAATACACAAGCACCGCCACCCTTGCGTTTTTTCTGCATGAGAAAATATTATTATAATTATTAAGATTAATTAAGATAGTTTCATATTTATCTAGCCATGTTTCGGAAATAACAATTACATGTATTAGTGCGTTCAAAGAATCCAGTATATGAGCTATTTCGACTATTTTGTTTTTTAAACTTCTCGCATTAAGGTATACTATTTTTAGTGAATTAGAGTCAATAAATTTGATTTGTGTTGCATGGTTACAACTATTATTTACATGGGTTTTTAGTGGCAATGTAAAATTATCATTGTAAATCATTTAGATTGTTTTCAGATAACACTCTAATGACCCTACATTCTCAGGTTTCCTAATTAAAATTTTGCCATTTTTTACCCATGCAAATTTTATGATATTAGTTCTTTTCATATCTCTTGCTTTTTTATAAAGTAAACCAAAATTGAGCCAATGCCGGTCCCAAGCCCGGATGAGAAAGGAGGAGGGGGAGGAGTACCAACCTCGTTAAAAAACCTAGGTTCAGCTGGCCCGGCTGATAGCACCTTGTGAGGGCTTCTGGCGAGGATACACGTGAAAACTGGTCAACGGCTTCGGAGGCGGATGAGATGAAAATCCAACGGCGAAGAAGGCGGGAGAGCCACCCGTGTGGGTTGCGCAGGGTTTGTAGCCCGGCCGTAAAATTAATTTACACATTAAACGGAATCAAGCCTCGGAAATTTAACAGATTCTTCGGTAACGACTTTTGGCTTTTTAAAAGGACAAGATTTGCAACATGGAATGTTCGAAAGCAAAACTTGCGCAAGTATGCCGGGAAATGGACCGTTATTGTCTCGAAATATTAGGATTAAGTGAAATGAGATGGAAGGGACAGGGAAGCTTTCAAGCACAATCCGGACACTACCTCATGTATAGTGGAAATAACATCTCCCATGTAAACGGGGTGGGAATTTTAATAACACGAAGAATGAAAAGGGCGCTAATGGAATTTAAACCTATATCCGACCGTATCATCACAGCACGTTTTCATTCCAAATTCCGAAACATCGCTGTTATTCAGTGCTACGCCCCCACTGAACCCGATGAAGATGAGAACAAAGAAAACTTTTATAGCCACCTAGAAGCTGCGTTAAACGACACGAGGGAAGGCGACATCAAAATCATCCTTGGCGATTTTAATGCCAAGGTAGGTAACAACAATTCCAATCTCCAAAGAGTCATGGGTTGTCATGGACTCGGGCCTATACGGAACAATAATGGAGAAACATTGGTCGACCTGTGCGCAGCACATAATCTCTTCATTGGAGGCATTAGATTTCCGCATCGCGACATCCATAAATATACATGGCAGTCTCCAGATGGATCGACGCGAAATCAAATTGATCATATCCTGATAAGTAGAACATATCACAATTCCCTACTAGATGTCAGAGCTTGTAGAGGCGCTGATATTTACAGCGACCATAACCTACTACTAGGAGAAATTAGATTCGTTAGATTAGATCGTAGAACAAAATGTGATGTTTCAAAACTTCAAGATTCGGGTAAGATGGAGGAATATAAAGAATCAGTTAACAATATACTGCACAACATGGATGAACCGATCACCTGGAACAATATTGAAAGTGCTTGTAAAACAGCTGCCCAAAGAACCCTTGGCACTCAACAACACCAGAAAAAGCCTTGGATAGAAGAGGATACGTGGAAGCTAATAGAAAAACGTCGCAAGCTTAAACCACAGCTTGGTCAAGCTCGATTGCCAGCGGAAAAACAACGACTAAAAGGGGAATATAATAATATCGAACGTCAAATAAAATCTTCAGCGAGAAAAGATCGGGAGCGTTTTGTGAATACCATCGGAGGTATTCCAAGACTCTACTGAACTGAGGGGGGATAGCAGTTTGCCAGTTGAAATCACAAGACAACGCAATCCCAGATGTAATATCTCTACAGCACCACCAAGCAGAGAGGAAATAGCAAATGCCATTGCAAAATTAAAGATCAACAAATCTCCGGGCCCTGATAATTTACCAGCAGAGCTGTTGAAAAGCGGTCCCGAGGTACTAACCACATCCCTGGTTCCAATTATCCGGGAAACATGGACAACTGGAAGAATCCCAAGAAGCTGGAAAGAAGGGATCATTGTACCAATTCCAAAAAAAGGCGACCTTAGCAACTGCAGTAACTGGCGAGGAATTACACTTTTAAATTCTGTCGAGAAATTACTGGCATTCATCATTTTAGACCGTATTTCTCCAACCGTCAACAACCTACTGCGTCGCGAGCAAGCGGGATTCAGACCTAAGAGATCTTGTGTTGATCACCTAAATACCCTACGAATCATCATCGAACAGTCGGCTGAATGGCAATCTCCATTGTTCCTTCTCTTCGTCGATTTTGAACGTGCATTCGACACCGTTTCAAGAAATGCCATTTGGGAAGCGCTAAGAGTTCTGGGAATCCCTGATAAGTTAACAGAACTAATAAAAGAACTTTATAGGGATACCGCTTGTACAGTACGATTTAAAGGGAAAACAAGCGATGAATTTGCAATAAATAACGGAGTTCGTCAAGGTTGCGTACTCTTCCCCATACTGTTTCTAATAGTTTTAGACAGTGTAATCAGAAAAACTGACGCTGAAACATCTGATGGAATACAGTGGCGCCCATTCGAAAAACTAGGGGAACTTGATTACGCTGATGATATTTGCCTCATGTCGCACAGTTTACCATCTATTAGCTCAAAATTAGAAAAACTTATTATTAATGCTAAAAATGTTGGGTTAAAAATAAACTTTAGCAAAACGAAGCTAATGCGACTAGAAACAAGTATTCAGACACCACTAACAATTGATATTTACAACAAATCTATAGTAATCGACGAGGTTGATGAATTTTCCTACTTGGGAAGCATGATAACAAAAAGCGGTGGCGCGGAGGAGGACATATCGTCCCGGATAAATAAGGCAAGGCATGCTTATCATAAACTCAGTAACTTTTGGCGCTGTAGAAACATTAGTAGAAAAACCAAACTAAAAATTTTCAACTCGAGCGTTAAACCAGTTCTACTATACGCTTGCGAAACCTGGAAAGTCACAGATAACATATCCAGAAAACTACAGACTTTTGTTAATAGGCGTCTGAGGAGATTATGCAGGAGTCAGGCGAATAGCGCAAGATCGAGATAGATGGAAGGAGTTTGTTTCCGCCCTATACTCCGACAGGAGTGGCATTTATTGAAAATACGTGTATTGTAGAGTTTATAGTTGTATCTGTAATTTTATTTTTACTTGTAATTGTAATTCTCTAATTATTATTCGTGTTTTGAAATAAATGTAAAGGAAGAAAAAAAAAAAAAAAAAAAAAAAAACCAAAATACGAAGTTAGAGGTTCATTTATAAATATTGTATTAGAATTTAATTTTTTGTGTTGATTGTTTCATTACTTTCTTCCTGTTTATTATTATTGATATTTTTTTTCTGTTGATTACTTAAGTTTTCTTGAATATTTGAATATTGCATATTTTCATCAAAGATTGACATATTTAGTTTAACATTTTTTTTATTTTTCATTATTTGTTTTTTTAATTCTGCACTACTTAATTCCACAAGAATTTTTGGTGACTCAGCTGAATTTTTTGATATATTCTTTTTTCTGTAGCAATGTTTGACATCACCCAATTTGATTTAAAGTCCCTATTTTTTTACTATTGTTGCTAAAATATCTTCAGGTGAACTTTCATCCAAGCCATTAATTCCAGATTTCTCTAACATGTTGATTTTGTTTTCTTGTTTTAGTTTTTCAATCTCAATATGAGTGTAGTCTAATCTTTCTTTTAATATAGCATTCTCGTTTCTTAATACTATATTATCTTCCAGAAGATTGTTCAATGTTTCTTTTATTTCATTGACTTAATTTTTGACATCACACATTTGGTTTTCATGCATATTCATTTTTTCCAATATTTCATTTAGTTTGTCCATAATCTCCTGATTGCTCTTTTTCTGGGTCGTATCCAGAACTGATTTATGTAGATTAGTTGATGTTGTAGTGGTACTAGCATTATTATTTATACCTGTAGACCGACGTTTCCTACTATTTTCTTTACAGATATTACATAGCCAATTTTTTCCATCACCACCTGCATATTCCTCAAATTCTTCAATACTCAATCCAGAGCAGTGACTATGGAACCATTTCCTACATTCTCCTTCACATTGTATTGAGCTGACTTTTTTAAAATTAAATTTTGATTTGCATTCAAAACAATTTATAACATTTTTAGCTGACATTTCTTTTGACTTTTTTTTTTTTTTTTTTTTTTTCATTCTTAAATAATATAAACAGGTAATGTTACTACATATTACATCATGATAATTGAAATTTTGTTTTCTTTCTTTCTGTATGTGCTCTTTTTTACGCTACACATCTTCTTTACCAAGAATTATTTTTTTCTCGTTATCTATAATTCACATATTCAAAAATACATTTTTTAAAACACAAAAACTGGTTTACTTTTAAAGAATTTCCAATTTTTTGTTTTTTTTTTAAGATTGGTTGTACCAAAACGCGTCGTAATAAATTATAAAAAAAAATCTTTAAGCACTTTTCCATATTTTTGTTTTCTTATAATTCTGCTTTTTATTCATATTTTTTAACGTTCTTTCAAACAAAAAACCAAAAAAATTTTGCAAAGGTTTAATATTTGATTATCTTTTTCTTTATGTACCTAATCAGAAAATTAAAAAGCAGAAAACTGGTTAGCACTTTTTTTTTTAATTCAAAAGATTAGTTTTACCTAATATACACCTTTAAATGTTTTTTATTTAACTCTTCCAATTTAATAAAAACATATTTTCCTACTACTTTTTCATGTGCACCTATTACTTTAAACCAAGTAAACAAACTTGTTTATTAAGAGCTAACCTTCGGGTGCCCTACTTCCGGAGGACTTGGTCATTAACCAAATATGTAGGTTAATATGTCGTACAATATGGGTGGGCGGTGCGATATGGCATGCTTTTTTTCCAGGACAAAGTCTCACAATACCTACTTGCTTGGTTTTATTTTTTAATTTATTTGTTACTACTAGAAAAATGTACTCGTTTTAAGACAGTTGTGAAATTGAAAGATGTAAAGCAATATTTTTCTGTCGACTGAATCGAATGCTTTGAAAATCAAAAAATATAATTGATACTTTCAGTTTTTTTCCAATTCCATCTTGAACATATGTAATCAAATCAAATAGGGCAGAACATGTATTACTTTTTTCTTTAAAACCATATTGTTGCACATCTATTAGGTTAAATTTATTTAAATAATTTACCAACTGTTGACTTACATATGTTTCTATTGCTTTCCCTATTATTGATGATATTGATATTGGTCGGAAATTACATATATTATTTGTATCGCCATCTCGTTTGTATACTGGGATAACTTTACTAATTTTTAGAATTCTTGGCATAATACCTTCATTCAGTGAAGTATTGATTATATCTTTTATATTATTTACTAATTCATCTTTACATATTTTTAGGATTTTTGTTTGGATTTTATCATAACCTGTTGCATTTGTATTCGCCAAGCTATCTATAAGTGTGATTGTTTCATTTGTATTTATTTGTTTGAATTTGAATCTATTCGATGTTTTTATATTTGGAATGTACACTGTATTAAAACTTTTACCTAGATTTTTGCCAATATTAGCATAGTATTCATTGAATCGATTCAATTTATTGAAATTTTCTACACCGTTGTTATTTCCATTCGAAAAGAATTAATTTTGTTGCTTAGGATTATAATTTAGGATGCTTTTAATATGCTGCCAGATTTTCTTAGGATTGCCATTTGTATTTTGAAAATTTTTTTTTGATCGAATATTCTACGTTTTTCTTTCTTAGTTGTTGTATATTTATTAAGCCAGAATTTGTATTTATATCGTAAGTACTCATTGCCATAGTTTTTTACCAGTTTCCTATGCCAGTATTGTTTGATTTTATTAAGTCTGACACATTCTACGTCAAACCAAGCAGGCAAATGTTTTTTATGTACTGGAAGTAATTTTTGATATGTGGCTACTCTAATTTTTGTATTTAAATTTGAAATTAATTTTGTGCATTTTGTGTTGACATCATTATTTGTGAAGCTTATTGGGTTATTTACCAGCTGTGATTTTAAATTATTAATATTTAATAAGTCACATTTTACATTTGAGTTATTTAATTTCAAATTTAAATTATAATTATTTATCTCGGCAACCAGTATTTGATGATAAGAAATATCTGAGTTTAGGTGAGTAATGTTTATATTTACTTGTAGATTGTTTGTTATAATATGATCTAAACAGGTACCTGATATTGGTCTGGTTTCAGTTTGATCGCAGAAAAAAAAACCATTACTTTCAACAATAGACTTGTACACTTGGACATCTGGATCTGAATTGTTCATTATATTATAATTAAAATCACCTATTATGTAAGTATGTTTTTTGCTTAGATTATTTAGATTTACTTCTAGTAGATCATTAAAACTGCTTACTAAATGTTTATCTTTTTCAGGTGGTCTATAGATTGCAGTTAAATTAAAATTTGTATTAGAATAATGGATCATAATTGTTATTAAGCTGTTGTATTCATCACAATATATGTTATGTAATTTAAAGTGAAGTGTTTTATGAATAAATACACAAGCACCGCCACCCTTGCGTTTTTTCTGCATGAGAAAATATTATTATAATTATTAAGATTAATTAAGATAGTTTCATATTTATCTAGCCATGTTTCGGAAATAACAATTACATGTATTAGTGCGTTCAAAGAATCCAGTATATGAGCTATTTCGACTATTTTGTTTTTTAAACTTCTCGCATTAAGGTATACTATTTTAAGTGAATTAGAGTCAATAAATTTGATTTGTGTTGCATGGTTACAACTATTATTTACATGGGTTTTTAGTGGCAATGTAAAATTATCATTGTAAATAATTTAGATTGTTTTCAGATAACACTCTAATGACCCTTTATTCTCAGTTTTCCTAATTAAAATTTTGCCATTTTTTACCCATGCAAATTTTATGATATTAGTTCTTTTCATATCTCTTGCTTTTTTATAAAGTAAACCAAAATTGAGCCAATGCCGGTCCCAAGCCCGGATGAGAAAGGAGGAGGGGGAGGAGTACCAACCTCGTTAAAAAACCTAGATTCAGCTGGCCCGGCTGATAGCACCTTGTGAGGGCTTCTGGCGAGGATACACGTGAAAACTGGTCAACGGCTTCGGAGGCGGATGAGATGAAAATCCAACGGCGAAGAAGGCGGATGAGCCAACCGTGTGGGTTGCGCAGGGTTTGTAGCCCGGCCGTAAAATTAATTTACACATTAAACGGAATCAAGCCTCGGAAATTTAACAGATTCTTCGGTAACGACTTTTGGCTTTTTAAAAGGACAAGATTTGCAACATGGAATGTTCGAAAGCAAAACTTGCGCAAGTATGCCGGGAAATGGACCGTTATTGTCTCGAAATATTAGGATTAAGTGAAATGAGATGGAAGGGACAGGGAAGCTTTCAAGCACAATCCGGACACTATCTGTCAATCCGGACACCGGACAGTGGAAATAACATCTCCCATGTAAACGGGGTGGGAATTTTAATAACACGAAGAATGAAAAGGGCGCTAATGGAATTTAAACCTATATCCGACCGTATCATCACAGCACGTTTTCATTCCAAATTCCGAAACATCGCTGTTATTCAGTGCTACGCCCCCACTGAACCCGATGAAGATGAGAAAAAAAGAAAACTTTTATAGCCACCTAGAAGCTGCGTTAAACGACACGAGGGAAGGCGACATCAAAATCATCCTTGGCGATTTTAATGCCAAGGTAGGTAACAACAATTCCAATCTCCAAAGAGTCATGGGTTGTCATGGACTCGGGCCTATACGGAACAATAATGGAGAAACATTGGTCGACCTGTGCGCAGCACATAATCTCTTCATTGGAGGCATTAGATTTCCGCATTGGACATCCATAAATATACATGGCAGTCTCCAGATGGATCGACGCGAAATCAAATTGATCATATCCTGATAAGTAGAACATATCACAATTCCCTACTAGATGTCAGAGCTTGTAGAGGCGCTGATATTTACAGCGACCATAACCTACTACTAGGAGAAATTAGATTCGTTAGATTAGATCGTAGAACAAAATGTGATGTTTCAAAACTTCAAGATTCGGGTAAGATGGAGGAATATAAAGAATCAGTTAACAATATACTGCACAACATGGATGAACCGATTACCTGGAACAATATTGAAAGTGCTTGTAAAACAGCTGCCCAAAGAACCCTTGGCACTCAACAACACCAGAAAAAGCCTTGGATAGAAGAGGATACGTGGAAGCTAATAGAAAAACGTCGCAAGCTTAAACCACAGCTTGGTCAAGCTCGATTGCCAGCGGAAAAACAACGACTAAAAGGGGAATATAATAATATCGAACGTCAAATAAAATTTTCAGCGAGAAAAGATCGGGAGCGTTTTGTGAATACCATCGGAGGTATTCCAAGACTCTACTGAACTGAGGGGGGAAAGCAGTTTGCCAGTTGAAATCACAAGACAACGCAATCCCAGATGTAATATCTCTACAGCACCACCAAGCAGAGAGGAAATAGCAAATGCCATTGCAAAATTAAAGATCAACAAATCTCCGGGCCCTGATAATTTACCAGCAGAGCTGTTGAAAAGCGGTCCCGAGGTACTAACCACATCCCTGGTTCCAATTATCCGGGAAACATGGACAACTGGAAGAATCCCAAGAAGCTGGAAAGAAGGGATCATTGTACCAATTCCAAAAAAAGGCGACCTTAGCAACTGCAGTAACTGGCGAGGAATTACACTTTTAAATTCTGTCGAGAAATTACTGGCATTCATCATTTTAGACCGTATTTCTCCAACCGTCAACAACCTACTGCGTCGCGAGCAAGCGGGATTCAGACCTAAGAGATCTTGTGTTGATCACATAAATACCCTACGAATCATCATCGAACAGTCGGCTGAATGGCAATCTCCATTGTTCCTTCTCTTCGTCGATTTTGAACGTGCATTCGACACCGTTTCAAGAAATGCCATTTGGGAAGCGCTAAGAGTTCTGGGAGTCCCTGATAAGTTAACAGAACTAATAAAAGAACTTTATAGGGATACCGCTTGTACAGTACGATTTAAAGGGAAAACAAGCGATGAATTTGCAATAAATAACGGAGTTCGTCAAGGTTGCGTACTCTTCCCCATACTGTTTCTAATAGTTCTAGACAGTGTAATCAGAAAAACTGACGCTGAAACATCTGATGGAATACAGTGGCGCCCATTCGAAAAACTAGGGGAACTTGATTACGCTGATGATATTTGCCTCATGTCGCACAGTTTACCATCTATTAGCTCAAAATTAGAAAAACTTATTATTAATGCTAAAAATGTTGGGTTAAAAATAAACTTTAGCAAAACGAAGCTAATGCGACTAGAAACAAGTATTCAGACACCACTAACAATTGATATTTACAACAAATCTATAGTAATCGACGAGGTTGATGAATTTTCCTACTTGGGAAGCATGATAACAAAAAGCGGTGGCGCGGAGGAGGACATATCGTCCCGGATAAATAAGGCAAGGCATGCTTATCATAAACTCAGTAACTTTTGGCGCTGTAGAAACATTAGTAGAAAAACCAAACTAAAAATTTTCAACTCGAGCGTTAAACCAGTTCTACTATACGCTTGCGAAACCTGGAAAGTCACAGATAACATATCCAGAAAACTACAGACTTTTGTTAATAGGCGTCTGAGGAGAATATGCAGGAGTCAGGTGAATAGCGTAAGATCGAGATAGATGGAAGGAGTTTGTTTCCGCCCTATACTCCGACAGGAGTGGCATTTATTGAAAATACGTGTATTGTAGAGTTTATAGTTGTATCTGTAATTTTATTTTTACTTGTAATTGTAATTCTCTAATTATTATTCGTGTTTTGAAATAAATGTAAAGGAAGAAAAAAAAAAAAAAAAAAAAAAAATCAAAATACGAAGTTAGAGGTTCATTTATAAATATTGTATTAGAATTTAATTTTTTGTGTTGATTGTTTTTATTACTTTCTTCCTGTTTATTATTATTGATATTTTTTTCCTGTTGATTACTTAAGTTTTCTTGAATATTTGAATATTGCATATTTTCATCAAAGATTGACATATTTAGTTTAACATTTTTTTTATTTTTCATTATTTGTTTTTTTAATTCTGCACTACTTAATTCCACAAGAATTTTTGGTGACTCAGCTGAATTTTTTGATATATTCTTTTTTCTGTAGCAATGTTTGACATCACCCAATTTGATTTAAAGTCCCTATTTTTTTACTATTGTTGCTAAAATATCTTCAGGTGAACTTTCATCCAAGCCATTAATTCCAGATTTCTCTAACATGTTGATTTTGTTTTCTTGTTTTAGTTTTTCAATCTCAATATGAGTGTAGTCTAATCTTTCTTTTAATATAGCATTCTCGTTTCTTAATACTATATTATCTTCCAGAAGATTGTTCAATGTTTCTTTTATTTCATTGACTTAATTTTTGACATCACACATTTGGTTTTCATGCATATTCATTTTTTCCAATATTTCATTTAGTTTGTCCATAATCTCCTGATTGCTCTTTTTCTGGGTCGTATCCAGAACTGATTTATGTAGATTAGTTGATGTTGTAGTGGTACTAGCATTATTATTTATACCTGTAGACCGACGTTTCCTACTATTTTCTTTACAGATATTACATAGCCAATTTTTTCCATCACCACCTGCATATTCCTCAAATTCTTCAATACTCAATCCAGAGCAGTGACTATGGAACCATTTCCTACATTCTCCTTCACATTGTATTGAGCTGACATTTTTAAAATTAAATTTTGATTTGCATTCAAAACAATTTAAAACATTTTTAGCTGACATTTCTTTTGACTTTTTTTTTTTTTTTTTTTTTTTCATTCTTAAATAATATAAACAGGTAATGTTACTACATATTACATCATGATAATTGAAATTTTGTTTTCTTTCTTTCTGTATGTGCTCTTTTTTACGCTACACATCTTCTTTACCAAGAATTATTTTTTTCTCGTTATCTATAATTCACATATTCAAAAATACATTTTTTAAAACACAAAAACTGGTTTACTTTTAAAGAATTTCCAATTTTTTGTTTTTTTTTTAAGATTGGTTGTACCAAAACGCGTCGTAATAAATTATAAAAAAAAATCTTTAAGCACTTTTCCATATTTTTGTTTTCTTATAATTCTGCTTTTTATTCATATTTTTTAACGTTCTTTCAAACAAAAAACCAAAAAAATTTTGCAAAGGTTTAATATTTGATTATCTTTTTCTTTATGTACCTAATCAGAAAATTAAAAAGCAGAAAACTGGTTAGCACTTTTTTTTTTAATTCAAAAGATTAGTTTTACCTAATATACACCTTTAAATGTTTTTTATTTAACTCTTCCAATTTAATAAAAACATATTTTCCTACTACTTTTTCATGTGCACCTATTACTTTAAACCAAGTAAACAAACTTGTTTATTAAGAGCTAACCTTCGGGTGCCCTACTTCCGGAGGACTTGGTCATTAACCAAATATGTAGGTTAATATGTCGTACAATATGGGTGGGCGGTGCGATATGGCATGCTTTTTTTCCAGGACAAAGTCTCACAATACCTACTTGCTTGGTTTTATTTTTTAATTTATTTGTTACTACTAGAAAAATGTACTCGTTTTAAGACAGTTGTGAAATTGAAAGATGTAAAGCAATATTTTTCTGTCGACTGAATCGAATGCTTTGAAAATCAAAAAATATAATTGATACTTTCAGTTTTTTTCCAATTCCATCTTGAACATATGTAATCAAATCAAATAGGGCAGAACATGTATTACTTTTTTCTTTAAAACCATATTGTTGCACATCTATTAGGTTAAATTTATTTAAATAATTTACCAACTGTTGACTTACATATGTTTCTATTGCTTTCCCTATTATTGATGATATTGATATTGGTCGGAAATTACATATATTATTTGTATCGCCATCTCGTTTGTATACTGGGATAACTTTACTAATTTTTAGAATTCTTGGCATAATACCTTCATTCAGTGAAGTATTGATTATATCTTTTATATTATTTACTAATTCATCTTTACATATTTTTAGGATTTTTGTTTGGATTTTATCATAACCTGTTGCATTTGTATTCGCCAAGCTATCTATAAGTGTGATTGTTTCATTTGTATTTATTTGTTTGAATTTGAATCTATTCGATGTTTTTATATTTGGAATGTACACTGTATTAAAACTTTTACCTAGATTTTTGCCAATATTAGCATAGTATTCATTGAATCGATTCAATTTATTGAAATTTTCTACACCGTTGTTATTTCCATTCGAAAAGAATTAATTTTGTTGCTTAGGATTATAATTTAGGATGCTTTTAATATGCTGCCAGATTTTCTTAGGATTGCCATTTGTATTTTGAAAATTTTTTTTTGATCGAATATTCTACGTTTTTCTTTCTTAGTTGTTGTATATTTATTAAGCCAGAATTTGTATTTATATCGTAAGTACTCATTGCCATAGTTTTTTACCAGTTTCCTATGCCAGTATTGTTTGATTTTATTAAGTCTGACACATTCTACGTCAAACCAAGCAGGCAAATGTTTTTTATGTACTGGAAGTAATTTTTGATATGTGGCTACTCTAATTTTTGTATTTAAATTTGAAATTAATTTTGTGCATTTTGTGTTGACATCATTATTTGTGAAGCTTATTGGGTTATTTACCAGCTGTGATTTTAAATTATTAATATTTAATAAGTCACATTTTACATTTGAGTTATTTAATTTCAAATTTAAATTATAATTATTTATCTCGGCAACCAGTATTTGATGATAAAAAATATCTGAGTTTAGGTGAGTAATGTTTATATTTACTTGTAGATTGTTTGTTATAATATGATCTAAACAGGTACCTGATATTGGTCTGGTTTCAGTTTGATCGCAGAAAAAAAAACCATTACTTTCAACAATAGACTTGTACACTTGGACATCTGGATCTGAATTGTTCATTATATTATAATTAAAATCACCTATTATGTAAGTATGTTTTTTGCTTAGATTATTTAGATTTACTTCTAGTAGATCATTAAAACTGCTTACTAAATGTTTATCTTTTTCAGGTGGTCTATAGATTGCAGTTAAATTAAAATTTGTATTAGAATAATGGATCATAATTGTTATTAAGCTGTTGTATTCATCACAATATATGTTATGTAATTTAAAGTGAAGTGTTTTATGAATAAATACACAAGCACCGCCACCCTTGCGTTTTTTCTGCATGAGAAAATATTATTATAATTATTAAGATTAATTAAGATAGTTTCATATTTATCTAGCCATGTTTCGGAAATAACAATTACATGTATTAGTGCGTTCAAAGAATCCAGTATATGAGCTATTTCGACTATTTTGTTTTTTAAACTTCTCGCATTAAGGTATACTATTTTAAGTGAATTAGAGTCAATAAATTTGATTTGTGTTGCATGGTTACAACTATTATTTACATGGGTTTTTAGTGGCAATGTAAAATTATCATTGTAAATAATTTAGATTGTTTTCAGATAACACTCTAATGACCCTACATTCTCAGTTTTCCTAATTAAAATTTTGCCATTTTTTACCCATGCAAATTTTATGATATTAGTTCTTTCCATATCTCTTGCTTTTTTATAAAGTAAACCAAAATTGAGCCAATGCCGGTCCCAAGCCCGGATGAGAAAGGAGGAGGGGGAGGAGTACCAACCTCGTTAAAAAACCTAGATTCAGCTGGCCCGGCTGATAGCACCTTGTGAGGGCTTCTGGCGAGGATACACGTGAAAACTGGTCAACGGCTTCGGAGGCGGATGAGATGAAAATCCAACGGCGAAGAAGGCGGATGAGCCAACCGTGTGGGTTGCGCAGGGTTTGTAGCCCGGCCGTAAAATTAATTTACACATTAAACGGAATCAAGCCTCGGAAATTTAACAGATTCTTCGGTAACGACTTTTGGCTTTTTAAAAGGACAAGATTTGCAACATGGAATGTTCGAAAGCAAAACTTGCGCAAGTATGCCGGGAAATGGACCGTTATTGTCTCGAAATATTAAGATTAAGTGAAATGAGATGGAAGGGACAGGGAAGCTTTCAAGCACAATCCGGACACTACCTCATGTATAGTGGAAATAACATCTCCCATGTAAACGGGGTGGGAATTTTAATAACACGAAGAATGAAAAGGGCGCTAATGGAATTTAAACCTATATCCGACCGTATCATCACAGCACGTTTTCATTCCAAATTCCGAAACATCGCTGTTATTCAGTGCTACGCCCCCACTGAACCCGATGAAGATGAGAACAAAGAAAACTTTTATAGCCACCTAGAAGCTGCGTTAAACGACACGAGGGAAGGCGACATCAAAATCATCCTTGGCGATTTTAATGCCAAGGTAGGTAACAACAATTCCAATCTCCAAAGAGTCATGGGTTGTCATGGACTCGGGCCTATACGGAACAATAATGGAGAAACATTGGTCGACCTGTGCGCAGCACATAATCTCTTCATTGGAGGCATTAGATTTCCGCATTGGACATCCATAAATATACATGGCAGTCTCCAGATGGATCGACGCGAAATTAAATTGATCATATCCTGATAAGTAGAACATATCACAATTCCCTACTAGATGTCAGAGCTTGTAGAGGCGCTGATATTTACAGCGACCATAACCTACTACTAGGAGAAATTAGATTCGTTAGATTAGATCGTAGAACAAAATGTGATGTTTCAAAACTTCAAGATTCGGGTAAGATGGAGGAATATAAAGAATCAGTTAACAATATACTGCACAACATGGATGAACCGATCACCTGGAACAATATTGAAAGTGCTTGTAAAACAGCTGCCCAAAGAACCCCTGGCACTCAACAACACCAGAAGCCTTGGATAGAAGAGGATACGTGGAAGCTAATAGAAAAACGTCGCAAGCTTAAACCACAGCTTGGTCAAGCTCGATTGCCAGCGGAAAAACAACGACTAAAAGGGGAATATAATAATATCGAACGTCAAATAAAATTTTCAGCGAGAAAAGATCGGGAGCGTTTTGTGAATACCATCGGAGGTATTCCAAGACTCTACTGAACTGAGGGGGGAAAGCAGTTTGCCAGTTGAAATCACAAGACAACGCAATCCCAGATGTAATATCTCTACAGCACCACCAAGCAGAGAGGAAATAGCAAATGCCATTGCAAAATTAAAGATCAACAAATCTCCGGGCCCTGATAATTTACCAGCAGAGCTGTTGAAAAGCGGTCCCGAGGTACTAACCACATCCCTGGTTCCAATTATCCGGGAAACATGGACAACTGGAAGAATCCCAAGAAGCTGGAAAGAAGGGATCATTGTACCAATTCCAAAAAAAGGCGACCTTAGCAACTGCAGTAACTGGCGAGGAATTACACTTTTAAATTCTGTCGAGAAATTACTGGCATTCATCATTTTAGACCGTATTTCTCCAACCGTCAACAACCTACTGCGTCGCGAGCAAGCGGGATTCAGACCTAAGAGATCTTGTGTTGATCACATAAATACCCTACGAATCATCATCGAACAGTCGGCTGAATGGCAATCTCCATTGTTCCTTCTCTTCGTCGATTTTGAACGTGCATTCGACACCGTTTCAAGAAATGCCATTTGGGAAGCGCTAAGAGTTCTGGGAGTCCCTGATAAGTTAACAGAACTAATAAAAGAACTTTATAGGGATACCGCGTGTACAGTACGATTTAAAGGGAAAACAAGCGATGAATTTGCAATAAATAACGGAGTTCGTCAAGGTTGCGTACTCTTCCCCATACTGTTTCTAATAGTTCTAGACAGTGTAATCAGAAAAACTGACGCTGAAACATCTAATGGAATACAGTGGCGCCCATTCGAAAAACTAGGGGAACTTGATTACGCTGATGATATTTGCCTCATGTCGCACAGTTTACCATCTATTAGCTCAAAATTAGAAAAACTTATTATTAATGCTAAAAATGTTGGGTTAAAAATAAACTTTAGCAAAACGAAGCTAATGCGACTAGAAACAAGTATTCAGACACCACTAACAATTGATATTTACAACAAATCTATAGTAATCGACGAGGTTGATGAATTTTCCTACTTGGGAAGCATGATAACAAAAAACGGTGGCGCGGAGGAGGACATATCGTCCTGGATAAATAAGGCAAGGCATGCTTATCATAAACTCAGTAACTTTTGGCGCTGTAGAAACATTAGTAGAAAAACCAAACTAAAAATTTTCAACTCGAGCGTTAAACCAGTTCTACTATACGCTTGCGAAACCTGGAAAGTCACAGATAACATATCCAGAAAACTACAGACTTTTGTTAATAGGCGTCTGAGGAGAATATGCAGGAGTCAGGTGAATAGCGCAAGATTGAGATAGATGGAAGGAGTTTGTTTCCGCCCTATACTCCGACAGGAGTGGCATTTATTGAAAATACGTGTATTGTAGAGTTTATAGTTGTATCTGTAATTTTATTTTTACTTGTAATTGTAATTCTCTAATTATTATTCGTGTTTTGAAATAAATGTAAAGGAAGAAAAAAAAAAAAAAAAAAAAAAAAACCAAAATACGAAGTTAGAGGTTCATTTATAAATATTGTATTAGAATTTAATTTTTTGTGTTGATTGTTTTTATTACTTTCTTCCTGTTTATTATTATTGATATTTTTTTCCTGTTGATTACTTAAGTTTTCTTGAATATTTGAATATTGCATATTTTCATCAAAGATTGACATATTTAGTTTAACATTTTTTTTATTTTTCATTATTTGTTTTTTTAATTCTGCACTACTTAATTCCACAAGAATTTATGGTGACTCAGCTGAATTTTTTGATATATTCTTTTTTCTGTAGCAATGTTTGACATCACCCAATTTGATTTAAAGTCCCTATTTTTTTACTATTGTTGCTAAAATATCTTCAGGTGAACTTTCATCCAAGCCATTAATTCCAGATTTCTCTAACATGTTGATTTTGTTTTCTTGTTTTAGTTTTTCAATCTCAATATGAGTGTAGTCTAATCTTTCTTTTAATATAGCATTCTCGTTTCTTAATACTATATTATCTTCCAGAAGATTGTTCAATGTTTCTTTTATTTCATTGACTTAATTTTTGACATCACACATTTGGTTTTCATGCATATTCATTTTTTCCAATATTTCATTTAGTTTGTCCATAATCTCCTGATTGCTCTTTTTCTGGGTCGTATCCAGAACTGATTTATGTAGATTAGTTGATGTTGTAGTGGTACTAGCATTATTATTTATACCTGTAGACCGACGTTTCCTACTATTTTCTTTACAGATATTACATAGCCAATTTTTTCCATCACCACCTGCATATTCCTCAAATTCTTCAATACTCAATCCAGAGCAGTGACTATGGAACCATTTCCTACATTCTCCTTCACATTGTATTGAGCTGACTTTTTTAAAATTAAATTTTGATTTGCATTCAAAACAATTTACAACATTTTTAGCTGACATTTCTTTTGACTTTTTTTTTTTTTTTTTTTTTTTTCATTCTTAAATAATATAAACAGGTAATGTTACTACATATTACATCATGATAATTGAAATTTTGTTTTCTTTCTTTCTGTATGTGCTCTTTTTTACGCTACACATCTTCTTTACCAAGAATTATTTTTTTCTCGTTATCTATAATTCACATATTCAAAAATACATTTTTTAAAACACAAAAACTGGTTTACTTTTAAAGAATTTCCAATTTTTTGTTTTTTTTTTAAGATTGGTTGTACCAAAACGCGTCGTAATAAATTATAAAAAAAAATCTTTAAGCACTTTTCCATATTTTTGTTTTCTTATAATTCAGCTTTTTATTCATATTTTTTAACGTTCTTTCAAACAAAAAACCAAAAAAATTTTGCAAAGGTTTAATATTTGATTATCTTTTTCTTTATGTACCTAATCAGAAAATTAACAAGCAGAAAACTGGTTAGCACTTTTTTTTTTAATTCAAAAGATTAGTTTTACCTAATATACTCCTTTAAATGTTTTTATTAACTCTTCCAATTTAATAAAAACATATTTTCCTACTACTTTTTCATGTGCACCTATTACTTTAAACCAAGTAAACAAACTTGTTTATTAAGAGCTAACCTTCGGGTGCCCTACTTCCGGAGGACTTGGTCATTAACCAAATATGTAGGTTAATATGTCGTACAATATGAGTGGGCGGTGCGATAGGCATGATTTTTTCCTAGGACAAAGTCTCACAATACCTACTTGCTTGGTTTTATTTTTTAATTTATTTGTTACTACTAGAAAAATGTACTCGTTTTAAGACAGTTGTGAAATTGAAAGATGAAATATACATCATTTGAAAAGCCTTTGATATTTTCCTCACACTCTTACATATAATAATGATCACAACCGTTTTAGTATATAAGGATATTAAGGTAGATGTACTATAATAAACTTATAATTATAACAATCATATTATGTATGTATTCGCTTTCATCTTTAAAGTTTGAAACATCACATCTGCATGTTACATTCTTGAAAACTGCCACTTGATAACATTAAATATACAAAAGTATATTAACTAGTATACTTTTATAAAACATTTTTTCTCGTTGTTACTACATTGCGTAACTTAACCCTTGATAATCTTTGATGATCCTTTTTCTGTCAACTTCAGTCAAGATGCAAAAGAGGAGAGAACCTATTCAAGCAGTTCAAGTTTTCGGTAGAAAGAAAACTGCCACAGCAGTTGCTTACTGCAAACGTGGTAGAGGACTTCTCCGCGTCAATGAACGTCCTTTGGATCAAATAGAACCAAAACTTTTGCAATACAAATTGCAAGAACCTTTACTATTGCGCGGCAAGGAAAAATTTGTCGGTGTTGATATTCGTGTAAGAGTTAACGGTGGTGGTCATATTGCACAAATCTATGCTATCCGTCAAGCTATTTCAAAAGCTTTAGTAGCCTTTTATCAAAAATATATTGATGAAGCCTCAAAGAAAGAAATTAAAGATATTTTAATTCAATATGACAGAACCTTATTGGTAGGTGATCCACGTCGTTGCGAACCAAAGAAATTCGGTGGTCCAGGTGCACGTGCTCGCTACCAAAAATCATACCGTTAAGATCTTATTCCATATTTTTATGTTTTTATAAGAATTAAACATAAAAAAAAAATTATCTGAAAAATAACCTTTTTGTATTCTAATGATCTTTTCAAATTAATTTGCATTTCACTACATTTTTATAAAATTACATCGATATGGAAACATACATATATGCACTTACTAAAATTTTCAAAAATAAATATTTGGTTTCTTTGCTATAACTTGATACTTGATAATATTAAAACTCAAATTAATTTATATTGCATTATATTTACATTTTAATCTCAGTGTAAAGATTCTGTGCAATCAAAAATTTTGTTTAAAAACTCTAATATTTTTAATAAATAACATTATTTTTGCGTTTGAGTCAGTTATGATTATGAAGTTACAAATTTCAGTTTAGGTAGCTTTATTAACTGTAAAATACATTGGAGGAGTGCAGCAGATTAGCTACAAAGATATATTCAACTATAAGGATACGGTAGTAAATGGAGGCATGTATTATATAGAATATCACCCTGATAGGATGATTTAGTTGTTTAGATATAAATAGATAATGATTTACATGAAGTTGAAAATTGAAAATGCTCACTTTGACATTTTATAATTTTTATTATTTATTAAATTTATTTCTAATCAATAATGAAAAAGGATTTTTTTAATAAAATAAAAATATGTGCCTAGTAATAGACAAAGAATTAGCGGTTATATATTTCATGAGAATCCCAACAATATTCCATAATATAGAATTACTGGTTCAATAATATAATAAGGATATTATCACAAACTAAGAAGATATTTTATAAACTTTGCTCTTATAATATTTTATTTTCTTTATCTATGATAAATTTACTTATTAAAAAATCATTAAAAATATTTATTATTTCACTAGAAACTGGGTATCTTCTTTCAGTCACATTAAACATGGATATTATAATCGCTACGCAAAATTTAACTATGAAAAACAACTTTTTTATATATGTGCATGTTCGAATGTGATACATTATATAATGTGATACCACGACGTTCAATATCTTGAGGCGATGACATTAAGAGAAATGAAAGCTATCACGAGGCTGATTTAACACGTAGTCTTATAGGGATAGGGAGCTTTGATTGGGAAGCTGGTTTCAATATAATAATAATTCATAAATTTGTAACTTTTTTAATTTCGTTCAAAGATGACCGTAAAATTCTTATAATACATTCAAATATAAAAAATTTTAATATTAATATATTTTACTTTTTTTAAAAGCTTCTTACTAAGCTTCCAATGAGATAATTTTATTAATATTCTACAGTGTGGCCAATAAATAAATCGACAAAATTAGTTTAAATAAAAATATTGAATTGGAAAATAACACAGCAAATTAAATTTAAAAAACCAAAAAAGAGTTTATGTAAAATATGATATTGTGAAATAAATTGTATATAAATTATATTTTTATTTGTAAATAATACAAAATAAATTTAAAATATCTTAAATTATTCCCATTTCCACAACACCTTTGAGGTAGGGAATATGGAGCGTTTTTTGTGAAGAGTTATCCCCAATAGCCCTAATCCGTTAAATCTAGAAAAAAATAATACGTTAAAAATTAACAGAACTTTTCAATATGTAATAGAAATTATAAAATCAAAAACTAAACTTTTATTTAAAAAATAACAAAAACAATTCAATTATTCAATTCAATTATTATATAATCAAATATATATCTTTAAAAAAAAAAAAAAAAAATTTTAAATCTAAAAAATAAAAATTAAAAATATAATAAAAAAATATCACAAAAATTTAGCAAATAAAAATAATAAATAAAACTAAAAATTATGAAAAACTAAAACAATTCAATTTATAATACATCTATAATAATTCAATTAACAAAATAAAAACAAAAATTCTAAACCTAAAAAATAAAATCTAAAAATATAATACAAAAATATCACAAAAATTAAGCAAATAAAAATAATAATTAAAATTAAAAAATATGAAAAACTAAAAAAATTCAATTTATAATACATCTATAATTCAATTAAAAAACAAAAACCAAAATATAATAAAAAAAAACATCACAAAATATTCACAGTAAATTATACTACTTAATATACTCTTTTACACTGTTAAAAGTTTTTAACTTTCTATTTTTTTAAAATATAGTTCGTTTGTCTTGTAAAATTATTTAATTTATTTATTTAAAAATTTATTATTTAAAAAAATAAAATTAGTAGGTTGCCAATCAGGTCCTTCTAAAGCGCATCCATAATTTTTTTAATGATTATTTTTTTGGAAATTTAAAACATGAAACTTTAATGGAACAAGAATCATAATTAAATTTACATCCAGAAACCTTTACTTAAGTTCTGTTCGGAAATATATGAAACCCTAAATAATAGTAAAACCTGTCAGCTTTATTTATAGATTTAACTAAAACATTTGATGTTGTTGAAAACAATCTGCTTTTCAATAAATTATTAAATATTGGATTTAGAGGTTGTATTCATGATTGGCTTTGCTCATTTATTACTGGTAGAAAGCAAGAAGTTAGAGTTATGAATTGTTTTAAATGAATATCCCGTTAAATTTCCTGAAATTTTTATATCATCTATCTGTATAAAAATTTTAGGAAATCAGGAATAGGTTTTATTTTTATTATATTTAAGTAAAACACTTTCAATCTCAAAATATAACTCCAATTTAATTTATTCTTTGTAAAAATTATTAATTAAATATAAAATATCGGTTTTATTCGAATTAATTAAACATTTAATAAAAAAATTTAAAAAAATACAAAAATTACAAAAAATTAATAATATCAATTTTAACTTTATTTTCTCGATTCTAACTTAAATAATTTCTACATCTGCATCTGCCTTCTTCTAACTTCCTTAATCGACTGACCTTTGTAACAAAAAAAAGCAAAACCACATGCTTTAAAATTAATATATTATTAACCGTATTTTCTCCAATAATTTTTATACCCGTATTACTATATAGTCAAAGGGTGTAATAAATTTGTCATTACGTTTGCGACGCAGGGAAGGAGGGGAGTAGATATAGACTCAAGTGTATGGATCGAAGCAGAACCGAAAAATAAATCGATTAAGCTATGTATGTCGGTCCGCCTGTCCATCCGTCACTACGATAACTCTAAAACTAAAGGAGCTAGGATCTTGAAATTTTCGCAAATTCGTTTTTTCGCAATAGTCGTCATAGCTATTTAAATCCAGCCATTTTGGCCCATGGGTTCGGGTAGCTGCCATACAACTTCTTTTTTTATATGAATATTACTCTGTACCTATTACAGCTGCGTGACTTAAATTTTATTTATCTGTAATTTTTAAAATAAATAAAATTCATAAAACAATTTTTATTTTATTTTTTTTTTTTTCTTTTTCCTTATTTATTTAATTTCTTTTAATACAATGTATTATGTCGTCTTGTTTTTTTTACCAGACTGACTTTCTTTTCATATATTTTTTTTAACATTCATTAAAAAACGAGCCAGATACAAATTGCTAAATTAACATTATGTTGCAATCAATTTTTGCAATAATTTTTGGTCAATAATGTTTAGCGATTTGTGTCAGCAAAATTTTAATTATTATTTCTTTTTTGTTTGTTTTTACATACATAACATACATTACATACTTAATACATAATAGCTTTATACATAACTTATGTTAATTATTTTCTTTTACATAACTTTATACTAATACATAACTTCTCCCTTCTTTAGTTTAAAATTCTCCTTTAAAATTTTCTTTTTATATAAAAATATTTTTGATAACATAGATATTATTGATATAACATAGATTAGTTTCTTTAGTAAAACATTATTTCAAATATAATAAATTTTAAGTCGGGAGATTTTGAATTACAAAAAGACTTTACAATTTCATTTATTTTATTAAACATATAAGAATATTTTACTTAAAAAAAAAATTTTATTGACATTGATAAAAAAATTATGAAATTTAATTAGGTACATATTATACAGCTAATAAAAATATAAAAAATATATATACTAAATATGCTTTATACTAAATATGATGACATTATTATTGTCTCAAAACGTTACTTGCAAATTAATACACACTTGGTTGCTTAAAAATGGGTTCAGTTGATGATGTAAATATTGCGGATAATTTACAAGTGAATTATTTTTCAGAGGCAGGAAACCACTCAATCAAACTGGATTATAAAAATAATTTAAATATTTTATATTTTAACATTCAAAGTCTCCGTAATAAATTGAACGAATTAGAAATATTAATAAATGCTTATAAATATGATATTCATATTATAGTATTGACGGAAATATGGATACGTGATTCTGAAAATACATTTTTCAATTTACCTGGGTATTCACCATACTTTGCAAATAGAACTGAATCATATGGGGGTGTAGCAATATATGTGATGAATAAAATATCTAGCTCTATAGTTATGGTGGAGGAGTTCCACAAATCAAATCTATTAGTAGTAAAATTGTTTAAAACAAAATATAAGCATTATCGGTATATACAGATCACATGAAACTAAGGTTAATGATTTTCTTTTGAAAATAGAAGAAGTAAGTTCAAAATATACAAATGCAATTTTATTAGGAGATATCAATTTAAACTTGTTAAATATAAATAATCAAGATATTATAAATTATAATAAGATTTCTGAATTCTTTGCCACTAGAATAGGGAACACATCAAAAACTATTATAGACCATTTTATAACAGATATGATAAAATTTGAGTATTTCTTCTACGTTGTTAGTACCCCGCTTTCAGATCATCAAAGATTCTTTATTAGTATTAATCAAAAGCTAACTAAAGAAAGCGTACCGCAATTCAAAACAATCATCAATTACGAGAACATAGTAGCTAGTAATCCCTGGACAAGACTGAATTCTATAGAAAGTTTTGATAATTTTGTTCGTGAACTCACCTTGCTAATCAATGATAATACGCATACAATACCAATAAAAAAAAATAGGTACAAAAATGAATGGATTACCAATGAAATTATTCAAAAAATTAAGGTACGGGAATCTTATTACAAACATAAAAAAAGATATCCCTTTGATTCTCATATCAAAAACTTGTATGAGAATTGTAGGAAGGAAATTAAGAACCTCATTGTTCAAGCTAAAAAAACATATTATTCGAATGAAATAATTCAAGATCCTACCAACAGCAAAAGATTATGGAATCTTTACAAAAAAGCTATGTTTAATAGAAATCCCACAAACCATAATTCAATTAAAGTACTTAAAAATGATATAACTACATTAACTATCGAACAAGAAATAGCTGAATCAGTGAATAAATTTTTTACAAATGTTACAGATGAATTAAATGTACCTTGTAATCCAATAGATTACTTATATCTGAACCAATTTCCAAGAAATGTGTACTATAGTTTTAATTTATCGCCAACAAATAACGAAGAGGTAGCAGCAGCTATTAATCAATTAAAATCATCTGCAGCTACTGGATATGATGGCATATCTAGTAAATTTATTAAAAAATTTTCTTCCCATTTAATACCAATTCTCGTAAAGCATATTAATCTGTCATTTCAAATTTCGGTTTTCCCAGAGTCTTTAAAACGGGCAATTATTGTCCCAGTTTTTAAAGGCGGCTGTGCAACTAATATTTCTAATTATCGTCCTATTTCCATTTTAACTGCTCTTACAAAAATCTATGAAATAATTATAAAAATTAGGTTAGACATCTTCCTCCGAACAAATTCGATTTTGCATAAGGAGCAATTCGGTTTTGAAAGAAACTCCAACACTACTGCTGCCTGTGTAGAATTAAATCATTTTATAACCAACAACATAGACCAAAAAAAATTTGTTGCCTGTGTTTTCCTGGACCTCCAGAAAGCATTCGATTGTGTTGATCATGAAGTGTTCCTATATAAGCTCCACATAATCAAATTTTCAGATAATCAGATAAAATTTTTCAAGTCGTATTTGGACAACAGGAATCAAAGTGTTCGAATTAATAACTGTCTCAGTTCCGGTGCAGTAGTAAGAAAAGGTGTTCCACAAGGTTCTATCCTAGGCCCGGATATGTTTAAGCTCTATGTCGATGATATTACCCGTCTATTATTAATAGGAAGCGTTCAACTCTATGCTGATGACGCTGTAATCAAATATGCAGAAGATAGCGAAGAATCATTAAAAATATCTATTTCTCACGATTTATGTATTGTTGAAGAATGGCTTAATAATCATAAACTATTATTAAATATTAACAAAACTAAAATTCTAACTTTTGATAATAAAATTTTTCATAATTTTAAAATATTCTACAAAAATCATAACCTGGAAATAACAAAAACATTCAACTATTTGGGTTTAATTTTAGACAGTAAAAATAATTGGCAAAAGCATATTGAACATGTTAATAAGAAAATTAGTGCATATATTTTTATCCTTCGACGGCTTAGAAATTTCTTCTCTCGGGAAGTTCTATATATTTTATATTCATCATATATTTTGTCCAACATCACATATCTCAATCCCATCTGGAGCAGATCTACGCAGTATGCATTAAGTAAGTTAGACATACTACATAAAAGAGCCATAAAAATAATTCACTATTATCCTACAAGATTTCCGACAAGCAACTTATATACAGAGCAATATTTAAGTTTGTCAAATATTTGTAAAAAAGAACTTTATATAGTAGCCTTCAAAATTATTAACAATGAAATAAAGCATAACTTTATACTAAATAGAATGATTGATATACACAATTATAACACTAGAAACAAGGCAAATTTTTATTTACAACTCTTCAAAACTAATAAACAAAAAAGTAACTGTCTGTATAATTGTCTCAAAGTTTTTAATGAATTACCAAATGAATTGAAAATAATCGAAAATGTTGCAATTTTTAAAAAAAGTATAAAAACTTTCATTTTGGAATCCTAAAAATGTGAAAATGATTATAATAATTAGCGCAAACTAAAATAACTTGTTTTTTTCTTTTTCTTGTTTCTTTTGATCTCTTGATATGTCGTTAATTTTGTTTACCTACCATAAAAGTTAAGTCTTGAATTAATTTTATAAAATTTACATACATTAAATTTTTTATTTTGTTTTTTTGTTTTTATTAATTTGTATTATATTTTTGATTCTTTTTCTTTTTTTTTTTTTGTTATGTTTTGAGAATAGTATAAATAACAATCTTTTTTTTTAAAAATTATTAGACCAAAAGGCTAAGGTTAGGGTCGTAAAAAAATAATTATAGTTTATTTATAAATTTCAAACAACATGAGTTGTATTATATTGTTAACTGAGTTGAATTATTATTGTTAACTTAATGAATTAAATTATGTATTGAATATATAATTAAGTAGTTAAAATTAAAACACTTTACTACTTTCGTTTGTTCTTCCAAACTGAACTTTTTTATTAATTTTTATCAAACATTTATTTAAAATTACAAAATAAAATTAAAACTAAAATTGCTAATTTAACAGATTTAATTATAATGAACGAAAAGGAAGGAAAGATAGTTATCGTATTACTTTATGTGATTTGTTAGTTTAAGTTTTTCTCACCGTTATTATATTTGAGTTATATTTAAGTTATTTTAAGGCTGTTAAACTTAGGTGATATTCAAGGTTAGTTAAAACAGTTGTTTAAGCGGTTATTTAATTCACACGTTTAAAACCCGTATATGACACTTCCCCTCCGAGATTCTTCAGTCCCGGAAGAATCCAGTTTTTTATTTTTTGGAATCTCAATTTTGTTTTTGACAACTATTTTTCCTTTTCTTTTGATACGATATATGCATACAAATAAAAATAATGTTAAAATTGATATTATAATAAGTATTGAGCTTATTGAAAAATCTTTTATATTATTTTTGTAATTAATATATTCTATTGTTTTCCTATTTTCAAAGCTTACAACATTTAAATTTTCTAATGTAACGTTGTTTACAATTTTTGTCCAATTATAGTTAACATTGGGTAACCTAATATGCTCCTTATATTCTAATAAATTATTTACAAATTTTACATTTCTTATTTCTATACTACATTTTGCAATTTTTATAATGTTGTTTCCTTTAATAGTTACATCTAATTTAATACAATTTTGCTTAATATCAGTTATTTTTAAATTTTTTGTAATAATAAAACCGAAGTCTATTTCTTCTATAAATTCTTGATTATTTAGCCTAAATTTACAAGTATTATTTTTTGATAATATATTTCTAATACAGTAATTATCATGAAATTTTAATTTTTTTTCTTCTAAAATATTGTTATTTAAATTAAAAATGTTATTCTTTGATATTAAGATTTCTTCGTTATTAATTTCTAATTCTTCTTTTTTATTATTTGGAAATGGTAAAATTAATGCTTTGTTATACTCTGTTTGTGAAAATGATGGAATCAATATGGCAAAAATGATAATATTATCTTTAAGTATTGTTGAGCTTTTAATATGGGATAATATATCTAAGGTTATATTATGGTCATTTATTTCTTCAGGAGCTAGGATATCATGAGCCAGTATGTTAAGTCTACTTAGAAGAATATTATCTTTAACTAATTCTATTTGTTTGTCTATTGTTAGAATATTTGAAAAAATTTCTAATACGAAGGGCTGTTTTTGAGTTTCTTCCGTTTTTCTATTCGAGTTCTTTACTTGTTCAAAAAATATTTTGAGCTTTTTTTTGATTTTTAATTTATATGATTTTTAATTTTGTTAATTGATTCAATCATTTGCTGGTTAATTGTGATTTGTTTGTTAGATTCTTTTGTTATTTGTTGGACATTATTGTCTAGGTTGTTTAGATGGTTGTATATTTCATTAGCATCCTCTGAATCCATTGTACCTGTTAAAAATTTCAGGGTATTACCTGCAAGATTTATTAATCCTCTTTTTTTTCTATGAACATGTGGTACAATATTAGTGAATTTTCGTTCTAGAGTTTCTATTTGATTGTTCAAAAAACTGAGGCTTGGATTTTCATTGTTAAGTTTAAGATTGTTAACATTATCTCTTATAGATTGTATTACCTGAGCGTAATCGGTTAGGTTAACGATGTGTAGGATTTTAGAGTATCTCTGTATAACTGGTATTCTTTCCATCTTCAAAATTACATAACCCTTGTCTTCCTGAATTGGTGTTATATCAATTTTTTGGGAGGTACTAGCTTGCCATAGTATTACGAATGTGAGTACAAACGCGAGAGATTTCATTTCTAAAAGAGAGAAAATGTATTATTTTTGGTGTTTAAATTTTCTTTTTATTTGGGATTTGTAATATTTAACTTTTCTTTTGTCTTTTCTATCTACAATGTAATTTTTATTTTGAGAAAATATTTTAATTTTTTTGTATTTGGGGCTGTTTTTGGCTATATTTCTATTTCTAACGATATTTTCAGAAAGTTTAATGTTTTTGTCTCTATTTGAATTCAATCTGTCTATTTTTCGTTGTTTTTCGCTTTCAAATTTTTTTTCAAAGTATTTTATATCGTTTTTATCAAAATTCTTTTTAAGGAAGTCTATGGGTCTAAGATTGGTGGTAGAATGAATGGTGTTGTTATACGAGTTCATCGTTTTAAAAATTTTATTATCAAGTTCTTTAATTTCTCCTTCGGTATTAAGTATTCTAATATGTTCGTTTAGGGTACCGTGCAATCTTTCAACATCGCTGTTGCCTGTCTTATTGGAAGCAGTAGTTTGGTGAAAAATTATACCATTTTCTTTGAGGAATAGTTCAACCGCGTTATGGATTATACATCTATCTCCATCTGACACAAGTTTTCTCATTTTTCCCAAATAGCGGATTCTTTCTTTAATTGCTTCTAAAATTGAAATCCACGTTCTGTCATTCAGTTTGTGGATAGTGGCATATTTACTAAATTTATCTATAGTTGTTAAATATGGTTTGTTCCTTTCGGGAAACCATATATCCATATGAACAATGTCGTTAAAGAACTCTGGACTTTCTGTAATTTTAAATGGAATTTTTGGAGGTGATCTATCATGTTTCGCTAAACTGCATATTTCACAGTTACTAATGATTTTACTAATTTCAACAAGAATATTAGGATAGTAATATTTTTCTTTGATCTCATTAAACACTTCATTGATTCCTCTGTGATTATTACGGAGATGTTCCTCTTTTATTATTGAAAAAATTTTATTTTTATCTGTAATATCGATTAATTTCTTAGAAGATTTTAATATAGTTAAGTTTTTGTTAGCGGAAAAATATTTTTGGTATAAATTTTGGAATTTTACAAATAATCTTATATTTTCGCAATAAACGCATATCAATCCACGGTCTGGTATTGATTGCTTCATTAACTCTAGAAGATTGCTTTCATTGGCTACAATTATTTTATTTTGGCATTTTCGGTTAACTATTTTTAAGGAATATTTTTCTTTTTCTCCTTCTTCTAAATAAATTTGGTTTTTATAAAGATTGATGGGCTTTTCTGTAATGTAGATTAAATCGGATGAATCGTCCTGAGCACTATGAATTGTAGCATCGGTTGAAATAATTTCATCATTATTGCAACCTTTATTTGTTTTTGTGTCATTAGAATTTGCATTATGTAGGATGTTATATCTTTTTTTGCATGAGAATTTGTTATCAATGTCAGAATAAAAAGATAATGTTTCATCACATATTTTATATTCTTGATAATTTTTCGTTTCAATATCAGATGTAAGAATACTTTAATTTTTATTAAACTTCTCATTAATATAGACTTTAGTAATACTTTCATTATCTATATTTTCTTCATTAAATAAAGGATTTATGTTAAGATAGTGGGAAAACGAATCATCAGAATTTATTTTCCCTTCACTATTATCAACTCTTACTCGAGATAACCCATCGGCAACAAAATTTTGTTTTCCTTTTACGTACTCTATGTTAAAATCGTACTCATTTAGTTGGATTTTGTATCTTTGCAGCTTACTATTTGGTTCTTTCAATCCACTGAGCCAAACTAGGGGCCTATGGTCTGTTTTTATTGTAAACTTGCGACCGAAAAGATAGGGTCTAAATACTTTTGTTGCCCATACAATACACAAAAGTTCTTTTTCGATCGTTGAGTAATTTCTTTCATGTTTATTGAGGGTACGAGAGATAAAGGAAACTGGGTGGTTGCTCTGAGATAAGACGGCTCCCAATGCGAAATCTGATGCATCAGTTGTTAAGGTAAACATTTTCTCGAAGTCTGGGTACGCGAGGATCGGATCTGATGTTAGCAACTTTTTAAGTTTATCAAACGCGTTTTGGTATTCCTTGTCATTTGTGTTTATTCTCATACCTTTTCTCAAGTATTTTATTAAAGGGTGAGCTATTTTAGAATAATCTTTTATAAATTTCCGGTAAAACCCTGTTATACCGAGAAAGCTTTTAATTTCTTTTTGATTTTTGGGTAGTGGAATTTTTAGAATACATTCAATTTTAATTGGGTTAGGTTTGATGCCATTGTCCGTCACGATGTGTCCTAAAAAATCTGTTTCCCGTTTCAAAAAGGAGCATTTATTTAATTGGACTTTTAAGTTAACTTCTGATAATTTTTTAAATATTTTTTCAATTGACTCGATATGTTCTTGTAGTGAGGTAGAGAAAACAAGAATATCGTCCATATACACAATACATATGGAATTAATAAATTCTTTTAGCACATCATTAATTAACCTTTGAAATGTTGCTGGTCCGTTTTTGAGTCCGAAAGGCATACGGAGAAACTCAAAGTGGCCATTTGAAGTAGAGAATGCTGTTTTTGCTCTATCTTTGGGGTTTACTTCGATTTGGTGAAACCCTTTCGCCAAATCTAGCGTTGTGAAGTAATTTGCTTTACCTAATTTGTCAAAAAGGTCGTCAACGTTAGGGATAGGAAACTTATCATCTATACTTATCTGATTCAGTTTCCTATAATCCACGACAATGCGCCATTTTTGTTCTTTACTATTATCTAATTTTTTAGGTACAACCCAAATTGGTGAATTATAAGGCGAACTAGAGGGTTGTATAATATTATCCTTTAGCATTTCTTCTATTTGCCTATCTAAAAAATATAGTATATAATTAAGTAGTTAAAATTAAAACACTTTACTACTTTCGTTTGTTCTTCCAAACTGAACTTTTTTATTAATTTTTATCAAACATTTATTTAAAATTACAAAATAAAATTAAAACTAAAATTGCTAATTTAACAGATTTAATTATAATGAACGAAAAGGAAGGAAAGATAGTTATCGTATTACTTTATGTGATTTGTTAGTTTAAGTTTTTCTCACCGTTATTATATTTGAGTTATATTTAAGTTATTTTAAGGCTGTTAAACTTAGGTGATATTCAAGGTTAGTTAAAACAGTTGTTTAAGCGGTTATTTAATTCACACGTTTAAAACCCGTATATGACAATATTATTAAATGAATTAAATAAAGAAAAAAAAAAAAAAAAAAAAAAGATTTGTTTACAATTAAATATTTTTTTTTTTTTTTTTTTTTTGTTTGTAAAGAATTAGAAGATTAATGACTTTATACTTTTACTTGAATCGGATGTTGTTGAACTTTTAAGTATGTACATCAATTTTTGGGTTTTTAGCTAACTCAAATATATATGACTCAGTTGTTTTTGGTTTAAAAGTAAAATTTTTTTCAATTTTTTGACTAATTAATACATTATTTTGTTTTTTATATTTTAACCACAATATTACAAAAACTATGCTTATGATTAGAATTACAAATATTATTATACTTATGAAGCTATACGAAACAATTCTATGATATTTTAATTCATTGATTTCTTTAATATTTTCTATATGTTTAATTGCTATATTTTCAAAGCTTAAATTTTTCTCAAATGTAATATTTGAATCTTTATTTGGCAAATAATACTTTGCTTGTATAGTTTTAATTTGATTGGACAATCTTTGTTTAAAAATATCTATTTGACAATTATAAAAGTTTATTAAATAATTTTTATTTAAAATAATATCTCTATTATTGCAATTGTGAATAAAATTTTCATTTTTAGCATTTTTTATTAATATTGTGTCGTCATCTAAAATTTTCATACTTGTCTTATTATTAAATCTTAACTTACAATTATTATGAAAAATACAGTTTTTTGAAACTTTTAATTCTTTTTGTAATACATCTTCTTCATATAAATAAGTTTTGTTTTCGATTTTTACAATATATTCATTAGTTTCGTCTATTTCATAGTTATCTATATTAGGTAATGGTGTTATTGGTCTTAAATTGGTTAGAATATAATTTTGCGGTATTTTAAGAGCAAACACCAAGGAATCATTTTTATATGCCATTATCCCCATTTTGATTAATTTAAGTTTGAAAAAATCTATATTAAATAATGATATTTCTTCTGCGGTTAGAATGCTGAGATGGACCAGTTTAATATTTTCATTTGGTTCTATTCCGCTAAGAAAATCTACGACTTTATTTTCCCTTCCCTTTAGGTATTCAATATCAAATTGATATTCACCTAGTTTAAGTATCCATCTTTGATGTCTAGGAGATAAGTCTTTTCCTTTATATTTGGCATGCAAAAACTTTATAGGTTGATGATCTATATAAATTTTAAATTTATTTCCATAAAGATATGGTCTGAAGTAATTAACAGACCAAACTATGGCTAAAAAATCTTTATCAGTTGCCGAATAATTTTTCTCATGTTTGTTAAGAGTTCGAGATGCAAAGCATACAGAGTGACCTTCTTGCGAAAGAACGGCTCCTATTGCATAGTTGGAAGCATCTGTTGTTAAAGTAAAAGACTTGTCAAAATTGGGATATCTTAAAACAGGATGCGAAATTATAAGGTTCTTAAGTTTTTCAAAAGCTGCTATATAATTGGAATCTTTGGCTTTGATTCTACTATTCTTTTTTAAATATTTCGTAATTGGTTGAGCTACTTTAGCGTAATCTCTAACGAACTTACGATAATATCCGGTCAATCATAAAAAAACTTTTAATTTGTCTTTCTGTTCTGGGTAACTCTAAATTTTTTATTGCATCGATTTTATTTGGATTTGGTTTAAGACCGTTTTCAGTCAATATATGACCTAAGAATTCGGTCTCTTTTTTCAAAAAATTACATTTATATCTATTTGTATTTTGAAAAAATATTAAAAATATTATTATCTATTATTGCTTTTCTTCTAAAATTTTAAATATAGTTGTTATTGCTTTTAGGTGTTCTTTTAAGCTGGTACTGAATATGAAGAATATCATCAAGATAAACAACACATATTTTATTTATGTGATCCCTCAGAATTTCATTCATCAGCCTTTGAAATGTGGCTGGGGCATTTTTTAACCCGAAAGGCATTCTATTAAATTCATATAGGCCATGGGGTTATATGTTTTTTTTTTATCTGCTTCTTTAATTTCTATTTGATGGTATCCTTTTGCCAAGTCTATAGTTGTGAAATATTGGGCTCTTCCCTATTTATCTAATATTGAATCAATATTGGGAAAAGGATATTCGTCATCCACCGTAACGTCATTTAGCCTTCTGTAATCTATAACAATTCTAAATTTCTTTTTACCTGAAATGTCAGATTTTTTGGGTACTACGATTAATGGACTAAAATATCTTGAGTTACTTTTTCTTATAATTCCCTGTTCTTCCACTTCCCTAATTTGGTTTCTAACTTCTTCTTCATGTTTGGGTGGGTACCTATACAACTTGGAATTTATAGACTGTTCTGTTGTGGTGACAATTTCATGTTTAATTTCAGTTGTTTTGGTTAATTTGTCACCTTCCTTAAAAAATAAATTACTGAACCTATTAACCAATTTTGTAACTTCTGTCAACTCTTCTGAATTTAAATGACTTAATTTTAATAAATTTATATTAGGATCCACAGTTTATAGGGTATGAATTTCGTTAAAAAAGTAGGGCATATTTACAAAATTTATATTTTATCCATTTAAATTAATATTTCCCTTTTCAAAATATATTATGCTATCAAGGTTTTTTAATAAATCTGAACCTATTATAAATTGGTACTTTCTGTTTGGCAATTCTTTCAATTCTTGTTAAAGCATGGAGCTTTTATCTCTTTTGGAGCTGAAGTATGTACTTTTTCATTGATACTGTCTTTGCCATTTATTGTAGAGAACTGCAGTGGATTTATTTTTACTTTCTTAAAACCTGTCACTCTATTATCTATAATACTAAATGTAGCTCCTGTATCGACAAGGGCTAAGAATTTTCTATTGTCTATAGTTATATTAATCATTGGTAAGTCATCCGAGGCTAGTTCATAAAAAACTCGGAATTATTAACTTCGTTAATATTATTAGAAGTTACATTGCTGTTTCGCGGATATGCAATATCCATAGGTTCACCTTGTCTTTGCCTAGAAGAACTCTGTTGAGGGCGATATTGGCCTGAGTTATTTCTAGAGTTTCCTGAACTTTGGTTAAACCTACTTTGTACTGAATTTTGATTTGGCTGATTATTATCATTATTGTAGTTATAATTATTACTATCGAACCTATTTGAATTATTACTTCTTCTATGCAAACCATTTTGGTTATCATTAAAGTTTATGTTATTATTTTTCTTATTAAAACTTTTGTTATTATTTTTATTGAAATAACTGTTATTTTTATACGTTAAATTTAAATTACTATTGTCTGGACCTATAAAACTGTTAACTATTTGCCTAATTTCTGTTAAATTAAATTTATTCATTATAGCATATGCTAAAGATCCTGACACTAATTCCTTAGTTCTTTGCACCAACATTCCGCAAAATATATCTTTCATAACCTGATTATTATCATTAAATCATTAAAAGCTTAAAAGCTATTTCTATTTATATTATAGTTTTGAGCTCTTCTCAAACGACGATCAATTTTGTATTAAATAAAATAATATTTATGAAAGAAAAAAAATTTTATATATTTTTTTTTTATTCTTTTAATTTTGCGTTTATTATTTTTAAAATTTCCCGATTGAGATCATAAGGAACAGTAATTTCACACAATATTGAAAGTGTTTTTTTTTTTTTTTTTTTTTTTAAGTTCGTTTCCCTGAATCTCTTTTACTGAAATTAGAGATCCTACCGACTGCGCCACTTAAATTTTATTTATCTGTAATTTTTAAAATAAATAAAATTCATAAAACAATTTTTATTTTATTTTTTTTTTTTTTTCTTTTTCCTTATTTATTTAATTTCTTTTAATACAATGTATTATGTCGTCTTGTTGTTTTTACCAGACTGACTTTCTTTACATATATTTTTTTTAACATTCATTAAAAAACGAGCCAGATACAAATTGCTAAACTAACATTATGTTGCAATCAATTTTTGCAATAATTTTTGGTCAATAATGTTTAGCGATTTGTGTCAGCAAAATTTTAATTATTATTTCTTTTTTGTTTGTTTTTACATACCTAACATACATTACATACTTAATACATAATAGCTTTATACATAACTTATGTTAATTATTTTCTTTTACATAACTTTATACTAATACATAACTTCTCCCTTCTTTAGTTTAAAATTCTCCTTTAAAATTTTCTTTTTATATAAAAATATTTTTGATAACATAGATATTATTGATATACATAGATTAGTTTCTTTAGTAAAACATTATTTCAAATATAATAAATTTTAAGTCGGGAGATTTTGAATTACAAAAAGACTTTACAATTTCATTTATTTTATTAAACATATAAGAATATTTTACTTTAAAAAAAATTTATATTGACATTGATAAAAAAATTATGAAATTTGATTAGGTACATATTATACAGCTAATAAAAATATAAAAAAGATTTGTTTACAATAAAATATTTTTTTTTTTTTTTTTTTTTTTGTTTGTAAAGAATTAAAAGATTAATAACTTTATACTTTTACTTGAATCGGATGTTATTGAACTTTTAAGTATGTACATCAATTTTTGGGTTTTTAGCTAACTCAAATATATTTGACTCAGTTGTTTTTGGTTTAAAAGTAAAATTTTTGACTAATTAATACATTATTTTGTTTTTTATATTTTAACCACAATATTACAAAAACTATGCTTATGATTAGATTTACAAATATTATTATACTTATGAAGCTATACGAAATAATTCTATGATATTTTAATTCGTTGATTTCTTTAATATTTTCTATATGTTTAATTGCTATATTTTCAAAGCTTAAATTTTTCTCAAATGTAATATTTGAATTTTTATTTGGCAAATAATACTTTGCTTGTATAGTTTTAATTTGATTGGACAATCTTTGTTTAAAAATATCTATTTGACAATTATAAAAGTTTATTAAATAATTTTTATTTAAAATAATATCTCTATTATCGCAATTGTGAATAAAATTTTCATTTTTTGCATTTTTTATTAATATTGTTTCGTCATCTAAAATTTCCATACTTGTCTTATTATTAAATCTTAACTTACAATTATAATGAAAAATACAGTTTTTTGAAACTTTTAATTCTTTTTGTAATACATCTTCTTCATATAAATAAGTTTTGTTTTCGATTTTTACAATATATTCATTAGTTTCGTCTATTTCATGGTTATCTATATTAGGTAATGTTGTTATTAGTCTTAAATTGGTTAGAATATAATTTTGCGGTATTTTAAGAGCAAACACCAAGGAATCATTTTTATATGCCATTATCCCCATTTTGTTTAATTTAAGTTTGAAAAAATCTATATTAAATAATGATATTTCTTCTGCGGTTAGAATGCTGAGATGGACAATGTTAGGTTTAGCAGATGCTATATTATCCTGTATTTGATTAATTTTATCTTCTAAATATCTTAATTTCATTATTTGATCTAAAAAAAGTGAGTGAGTTAAACTTTGTTTATTTGTTTCTTTAATTTCATTGTATGCTTGTAATATTTTTAATCTATCTTGTTCTATTGTGTTTTTAAGTGTAATTAGAGATTTGTTAAAATGTGTGTTTATTGATATTTGAGAGTTAATTGTAGTAATAGAATTGTGAGTGTTTTCTTCTACAATATTTAAGTGATCTAAGATCTCTTCCCTGTCATCACAATCCATAGTTCCAAATAACCATTTGTTTACAGTTCCTACTGCATTTATTAAACCTCTTCTTTTTCTATGGATAGATGATGGAATAATAGATTTATTTTTGCCTTAATGTTAGTTATTTCACTATCTAATAAAATTTTATTACTTGTATTTAAATTAGCAACATTCATTTCTATTTGCGCTAAAATTTCATTTAACTCTAAAGGATTAATTATATGAAGTATCGTTGAAGTTTCGTTCACTATTTCTATTTCTTTTAATTTAATTTGTGTTTATCCCAGATCCTCAATTATTGAATTAACTTGTAATAAACCTTCTGCTAAAGATGTAATAATTGTCAACAAAACCCAGATTAAAAATGCAAATACCTGCAAATTTTATATAAAAAAAAATTTATTCAATTTGTTTTTGTGTGCACTGTTTTGTTGGCTATATAGAATAAAAAAAAATTCTTAGTAACTAAATGTAAATTGTAGAATCAGCTAATTTCGTAAAAGTAACACTTAAAAAAAAGTAAGTAGAAATATTATTGCATAATTATGTTGCGAAAGGTCAGTATAATAATAATTGGGTCATGTTATATGAATGCAAAATATAATTTTAATTGTAATTTCATTTTAAAGTTTTAAAGAGAAAAAAAATTCATTTATTGGAAACTATTATTGTTATTATTATCGTTACCTAATGCATAGAATTTATGTGATCGTTTTATGTTAGAGGAGTGAATGTTATTTAATTTCAGTCTTTTATATTTTGGTTGTTCTTTATGTGTAACAGCTTTAAAATTTTTCACGAAACCTGTTGTTCTCTGTTCGTCATACAATTCCTTTCTTTATTAAATTTTTCAATTCTATTTGTTTTTGCTAAAACTAAATTTTCTTTAATTTTGTCGAAATCTACTTTTCTGTTTTGAATTTCTGTAGGAATGTTTTTGATTGTTGAGTGAAACCTTTCATTATAATATCTTACAGATTTTTGTATTAATTGTTTTACAGACATATTTTGATTTAAAAATTTTAAAATTCTAAACTTTTCAGCTATGGAATTGTGGAGTCTCTCTATATCCCTATTTGCTGTATGATTATTTGGTTTAGTAAGATGTACGCGAATTCCTTCATTTTGAAAATTTTTTTATTTGTATAGTTTTAAATTCATTATCAGCTACTATTTTTCTTGGTTTTCCTAATTTGGTAAAATGGTCTTCTAATTGTTCTATTAGCGTTAAATGATTTTTGTCTGTTATAAGCTGCTCCAAATTTGGAGAATTTATCTATCACTGTTAAAAAATTTGTTTTCATAATTGTGTATGTATCTATATGTATTATATCATTAATATTAGTAGGGGTTTCACTATATTTGAATTTAGATTTAATTGGATTCCTGTCATATTTTACTTCTTGGCAAACTTCACACTGATTTATAACAATTTGAACTAATTCTAATAACTTTGGAAAATAGATTTTATATTTTATTTGATTATAAGTTTCCTGAATATCTGAGTGGCAGCTTTCTTTTGTATGATATAAAGAAATTTGTTCTACCACTTCTACTTCAGTTCTAACTTCGTTAGCTCGACAAGAACATTTTATAAATTTCAATTGACTATTATTGGAGAACATTTCTAGTAATTTTTCTTGCACTATATTATATCTATTATCTGAAATTTCGGAAAATATGCCTACTTTGCCTTTTTGAGGTATGTCTTTAAATATTTCTGTTAGTCTATCAAAGTCGTATTCCGCTATATAAATAATGGTTCTTCCAGAAATTATTTCTTTTTCTACAGTTTTATTATTTGTTAGTATTAATTGAGTTCTATATTTATTAACAATTTCCTCTTTAATTGGTATATGATTTAGTAGATCTTCTTGAGCGGAATAAATTGTTGCCATTGTAATATTTTCATTTTCATTCTCTATGTTAAATATGTTAAAATCAGATTCACTGTCAGTTGTCAAAATTATTTCATTATTTTTCTCTTCCAGTTTAATATTTTCATTTGGTTCTATTCTGCTAAGAAAATCTGCGACTTTATTTTTCCTTCCCTTTAGGTATTCAATATCAAATTTATATTCACCTAGTTTAAGTATCCATCTTTGATGTCTAGGAGATAAGTCTTTTCCTTTATATTTGGCATGCAAAAACTTTATAGGTTGATGATCTGTATAAATTTTAAATTTATTTCCATAAAGATATGGTCTGAAGTAATTAACAGACCAAACTATGGCTAAAAAATCTTTATCAGTTGCCGAATAATTTTTCTCATGTTTGTTAAGAGTTCGAGATGCAAAGCATACAGGGTGACCTTCTTGCGAAAGAACGGCTCTTACTGCATAGTTGGAAGCATCTGTTGTTAAAGTACAAGACATGTCAAAATTGGGATATCTTAAAACAGGATGCGATATTATAAGGTTCTTAAGTTTTTCAAAAGCTGCTATATAATTGGAATCTTTGGCTTTGATTCTACTATTCTTTTTTAAATATTTCGTAATTGGTTGAGCTACTTTAGCGTAATCTCTAACGAACTTACGATAATATCCGGTCAATCCTAAAAAACTTTTAATTTGTCTTTCTGTTCTGGGTAACTCTAAATTTTTTATTGCATCGATTTTATTTGGATTTGGTTTAAGACCGTTTTCAGTCAATATATGACCTAAGAATTCGGTCTCTTTTTTCAAAAAATTACATTTATCTATTTGTATTTTGAAAAAATATTAAAAATATTATTATCTATTATTGCTTTTCTTCTAAAATTTTAAATATAGTTGTTATTGCTTTTAGGTGTTCTTTTAAGCTGGTACTGAATATGGAAATATTATCAAGATAAACAACACATATTTTATTTATGTGATCCCTCAGAATTACATTCATCAGCCTTTGAAATGTGGCTGGGGCATTTTTTAACCCGAAAGGCATTCTATTAAATTCATATAGGCCATGGGGTGTTACAAATGCAGTTTTTTTTATCTGCTTCTTTAATTTCTATTTGGTGGTATCCTTTTGCCAAGTCTATAGTTGTGAAATATTGGGCTCTTCCCAATTTATCTAATATTGAATCAATATTGGGCAGAGGATATTTCTCATCCACCGTAACGTCATTTAGCCTTCTGTAATCTATAACAATTCTAAATTTCTTTTTACCTGAAATGTCAGATTTTTTGAGTACTACGATTAATGGACTAAAATATCTTGAGTTACTTTTTCTTATAATTCCCTGTTCTTCCATTTCCCTAATTTGGTTTCTAACTTCTTCTTCATGTTTGGGTGGCTACCTATACAACTTGGAATTTATAGACTGTTCTGTTGTGGTGACAATTTCATGTTTAATTTCAGTTGTTTTGGTTAATTTGTCACCTTCCTTAAAAAATAAATTACTGAACCTATTAACCAATTTTGTAAACTCTGTCAACTCTTCTGAATTTAAATGACTTAATTTTAATAAATTTATATTAGGATCCACAGTTTATAGGGTATGAATTTCGTTAAACAAGTAGGGCATATTTACAAAATTTATATTTTATCCATTTAAATTAATATTTCCCTTTTCAAAATCCATTATGCTATCAAGGTTTTTTAATAAATCTGAACCTATTATAAATTGGTACTTTCTGTTTGACAATTCTTTCAATTCTTATTAAAGCATGGAGCTTTTATCTCTTTTGGAGCTGAAGTATGTACTTTTTCATTGATACTGTCTTTGCCATTTATTGTAGAGAACTGCACTGGTTTTATTTTTACTTTCTTAAAACCTGTCACTCTATTATCTATAATACTAAATGTAGCTCCTGTATCGACAAGGGCTAAGAATTTTCTATTGTCTATAGTTATATTAATCATTGGTAAGTCATCCGAGGCTAGTTCGTTATAATTATTAGAAGTTACATTGCTGTTTCGCGGATATGCAATATCCATAGGTTCACCTTGTCTTTGTCTAGAAGAACTCTGTTGAGGGCGATATTGGCCTGAGTTATTTCTAGAGTTTCCTGAACTTTGGTTAAACCTACTTTGTACTGAATTTTGATTTGGCTGATTATTATCATTATTGTAGTTATAATTATTACTATCGAACCTATTTGAATTATTACTTCTTTTATGCAAACCATTTTGGTTATCATTAAAGTTTATGTTATTATTTTTCTTATTAAAACTTTTGTTATAATTTTTATTGAAATAACTGTTATTTTTATACGTTAAATTTAAATTACTATTGTTTAGACCTATAAAACGGTTAACTATTTGCCTAATTTATTTTAAATTAAATTTATTCATTATAGCCTTAGCATATGATCCTGACACTAATTCCTTAATTCTTTGCACCAACATTCCGCAAAATATATCTTTCATAACCTGATTATTATCATTAAAAGCGAAAAATTCTACTATGTCTTCTACACAATATCTTATTTTATTATCTAAATCTAAAATACTACTTACTCTTAATGAGGTAATCTCTCTGGTTAAGGTCATTTGATCTTTAGCTGACTTATAATGCTGCTTCAATCTTGTTTTGCATTCATTCATTTGGATAGTTCTTCAAAGTTGCTTTAACTGCATCAATAAAACTCGGCAAAGTCTTTTTTTCTCCTTTGAATGGTTGTAAATATTGTAGATCTCTTTCTATTTGGTTCCTCGCATTTTGAGCCTGGTTATTTTGCTGTAATTGTAGCATTTGTGTTAATGCTACTAAGCACTGCTCAACTGGATTTGCCATATTTCTATTTATATTATAGTTTTGAGCTCTTCTCAAACGACGATCAATTTTGTATTAAATAAAATAATATTTATGAAAGAAAAAAAATTTTATATATTTTTTTTTTTTCAATTTTGTTTTTTTTTTATTTTTTTAATTTTGCGTTTATTATTATTGAAATTTCCCGATTGAGATCATAAGGGACAGTAATTTCACACAATATTTTTTTTAAAGTTCGTTTCCCTGGATCTCTTTTAGTTAAATTAGAGATCCTACCGACTGCGCCACTTAAATTTTATTTATCTGTAATTTTTAAAATAAATAAAATTCATAAAATAATTTTTATTTTTTTTTTCTTTTTCCTTATTTATTTAATTTCTTTTAATACAATGATTATGTCGTCTTGTCGTTTTTACCAGACTGACTTTCTTTACATATATTTTTTTTAACATTCATTAAAAAACGAGCCAGATACAAATTGCTAAATTAACATTATGTTGCAATCAATTTTTGCAATAATTTTTGGTCAATAATGTTTAGCGATTTGTATCAGCAAAATTTTAATTATTATTTCTTTTTTGTTTGTTTTTACATACATAACATACATTACATACTTAATACATAATAGCTTTATACATAACTTATGTTAGTTATTTTCTTTTACATAACATTATACTAATACATAACTCGTGTCTGAAATTTTGCCAAAAGTAGTTTAGTTTTATTGTCAAAATTTCTGCAGTGGCTTCGAGTAGCTGCCATACAACTTCTTATTTTTTTTTTTTTTTTTTTTTTCTTTATTTTTTTAAATCTTAATAATAAATTTTACAATAGATTTACAATTTATATATAAATTAATTGTTTGCATACGACCCTGGCTGTGGGTCTAATAGAATTATAAATAGTTTTTTTTTTACATTATTATATATATTTATTTAATTAGTTTTTTTTCTAACCATAGCCTAAGTAAGCCATTTGGTTGTATAGATTAATATTATTGTCAAGCAATTTGAGTATATCTTTTAACAATTTGTTATAATTAAAATAATTTTTTTTTTTTTTTTTTTTTTTGTTTTCTTAACTAAATGTAAGAATTTATATTTTCCAAATCATCTGATAATCCATTATCATATATTTATAATAATATATGAGCATTCTACCATTTTGTTATTTAATTTAGGGTTAAAAGCAAATTTTTTATTTTTTTCTTAAATAAACTATAAGAATTAATATTTTTCAAATCATCTGATAAACCATTGAAAGCACTTAAACTATTATATACACAATTCATTTTTTGTTTGTCCGTTCTAAAGAATGAAAGATAAAAATTTGCCTTATTTCTAGTATTGTAGTTATGTATATCTATGTTGCGATTAATAAGGAAGTTATGTTTGATTAAGTTGTTAATTATTTTATAGGCCAGAAAGTATAATTCTCTTTTGCATATAGTTTCAAGACTTACATATTGTGACGAATATATTAAATGGGACGGATGTGTAATTGGGTAAAATTTTATTATTTTTATAGCCCTTTTATGTATGATATCAAGTCTTTTTATATACGTTTGTGGCGCATTGCTCCAAAGTGGATTTAAGTATGTTAAGTTTGAGGAAATATGGGATGAGTATATAACATACAATGTGTTCCTATCAAAGTATTTCCTCATTCTTCTTAATATAAACACATAGGGTATAATTTTCTTGATAATATGGTCTATGTGATCTTGCCATTTGGACCTACTATCTACTAACAATCCCAAATAATTATAGCTTTTCACTACACTGATGTGGTTAGATTTATAATTGATACTAGAAAAACTAAAAGTTTTGTTATCGAAGAGCAGAGCTTTTGTCTTCTTTATATTTAATGACATTTTATTTTTAAGAAGCCATTCCTCAATAATATCAAGGTCATATATAATTGATTCCCTTAAATCTATCTCATTATCTGTAGAATATTTAATAGCCGCATCATCTGCGAAAAGCTGTAATACACCCTTTAGCTCTAATCTGGCTAAATCATCAATATAGATTTTGAATAGATCAGGACCGAGAATTGATCCCTGAGGTACCCTTTTTTTTATGTATTTCATATTACTGTAGGTGTTATTACAGTGTGTCCGTTGTTTTCTGTTGTGTAAATATGATCTAAAAAGATTTAACTGAGTCTCACTAAATTGCAATTGAGATAACTTAAAAAGAAGAATGTTATGGTCAACACAATCAAAGGCTTTCTGCAAATCTATAAATAGGCAAGCAGTAAATTTTTTATTGTCCATACTCTTTGATATGAAATCAGTTAGAGATAAACAGGCAGCCGTCGTATTAGAATTTTCTTCAAACCCATATTGTTCTTTATGCAATATACTATTTGAGTTCAAGAAACACGCGAGTCTTTTTTTAATAATGTTTTCAAATATTTTTGAGACTGAATTCAGAACTGAGATTGGACGGTAATTTGATGGAAGCGTTTTATCACCAGCTTTATGTATCGGGGTAACAATGGCATGTTTAAGTGAGTCAGGAAACGAACCAGCTTCGAAAGATATATTGATAAACTTCACCAATATTGGACTTAACTGGCTTGAGAACTTTCTCAACACTTTAGATGAAATATTATCATGTCCAGTCGCCGATCCCAAATTTAATGAATTAATTGTCATTTGGACTTCTTCCAAGTTTGTAGGAAATAGAGAAAATTGATTGTAGATGTTTTTTGGAAATGAAGCCAAGTATATTTCATCTATGGGTTCTGTTGCTATATCTAAGGTTTTTGTAACGTCTATAAAATAAGAATTCATTGTATCTGTGATTTGCTGAAAGTTGTTTATAACGCTATTGTTGTAATTAATTTCATTTAGAGTATTATTATTATCGAAACTATTTATATTATACATGATTCTTTTGTAAAGACACCATAATTTACTACTATTATTGGGGTCACTAGATATTATCTTATTACAAAAATTATACTTAGCTTGTTTTATCTGTCTTTTGACTATGTTTTTATGTTTTTTATAAAGTTCATTAACCTTTACGTCATTAGGATATTTTTTTTTGTATTTATAGAAAGAGTCACGAATCTTCATGCTACGAATAATCTCATTATTCATCCACTCATGTTTTTTCTTGGTGTTATTAGGAGAAATAATTTCAGTGTAATTTTTGATTTTGTCAGAAAACACTTGGATAAATTCATCCAAAGTATTAAAATTGCCTAGATTTTGCCAAAAAATGTCCGTGGAAAGCTTTTCATAATTTAAAATTTTTTTTGTAAAGTTAGTATCTTCCTTAGTAATACTAAGGTCTGAACTAATAAAGAGCAATTGATGGTCCGACAAAGATGTGTTAGCAACATGAAGATTATAATTGTATTCAATTAAATCCGTGCAGAAATGGTCTATTATAGTTCTAGAATTAGTGCCTATTCTTGTTGCGTATTTGTCATTTATATTGTTGTAGACCACAAAGCCATTGCAAAGTAGTGTGTTCAAATAGTTTCTTACATCACAGTTATTTTTATCTAACAAGTTAATATTGAAATCTCCTAGGATTAGAGATTTATTATATTTGCATGTAATTTCATCCAATCTGTCAATAAAATCTTTTAAATTTGTCTGATGAGCCCTATAGAAGCACATTATGTCTAGTTTTGGTTTTTGCAATTTTACTCCAAGAATATTTGAGTTGAAGAAGTTTTCTTCAAATTCAAGATTGCTGCTTATTTTATTAGATATGTAAATAGCAGCACCACCGTTGGATTTTTCGCGATTAGAAAAGTATGCGGAATACCCTGGAATATTATAAAATTGATTTTGATGACTTAGAAGCCAGATTTCAGTTAACACAATTACATGAATTTCACAATATAAAGAATTAATTAAAACCTCTAAATTACTTAATTTATTTCGAAGGCTTTGAATATTTAAATAAATTATATTAAAATTATTTTTATAATTAACCATAACATTTCTGTTTAACCCTGTAAAATAATTAACTTTAATGTTTTTATTAATATCAAACAACATCTTTGTAATTAAAAACAATAGTAGCATAACGGAATAGCAACATTAAACAAGAGAGAGCTTTTATCATGTATTTAAAAATTGTGACGATATGATTTATATGAATGATTATTTCAGTAAATAAAACAACGTGGTTTAAAAATTTATAAAAATTTTTAGTAAAAAAATGTGAATTTGTAAAAAATGTAAAAAATGTAGAAGTAAATAATGTGTAAAAAATGTGAGTAAAAAATGTGAATTTGTGTATATAAGTGATTTTTTTTTTTTTTTTTAAATAAATGAAGTGATATAAATTATTAATTAATTTATTAAATAGACAACAATGTTTCATATGTGCAGGCATGGGCACATATTTTTGGATGCATATACATCCATGTATAAATATACATATGTACCTTTGCTTGCACATATATAACAAAGTTGATAAAGTACACCGAGAAAAGCATGCAAGAGTTGATTTAAATAATGTATATGAACAATGTTTATACAAAATGTATATAAACAATGAGTCAGAAAAGAAATGATTTATGAAATAAATAATAAGTGCAATTTTAAGTATTCTTAAAAATGGTAAAATCCTCATATTATTATAAAATAAAAAGAACAGAAGTTTACAATAAACAATTAAAAATTCAAGAATTAAATATTTAAGTTTGTAAGATAAATTTAAAAATTCAGTGTTGAAATTTATATAATGTATACGAAAGTGGAAGTGAAGAAAATTAAGTGTGTATATTTTGCTTGAAGAAAGAAAGAGAGAGATATACAATACCAGAAGTATTTCAAACAATGTAAACAAATCAAGTAAGTTTAATTTATTTATTTTATTTATTATTGCAAAGCTCATTAATAGATGCGATATCGTTAAAATTATTAATATTATGTATTTTGCTGGAGGCAGTTCTTCGCATTTTAATAATATTGTCTTTAACCCACAAAAATTTAAAATTATAAGTATTCTTGATTTTTTTTGCCTCGTAATATAATTTTTTTTGTAAACGCGACAAGTGATTTTGAAAATATATCTCTCTATTTCCCTCCTCAGTTGGAAAAAATTCTGTAGTAAAAATATGCTGTTCCTTTTTAGCTAACATAAGACGCTGTTTAGCTTCGTTAGTACGAAGATAAACAACATATTGCTTATCTTTATTTTTACTACTTGAAATTGTTGTTAATGGTGTAATACGCTCGATGTCATTTTTATTTATGTTGGAATTTAATTTTTTTGTAATTTTTAAAAATAAATCTTCAAGGTTACCTGGTTTATCTGGTAAACCTGATACGACTATATTATTATGGTAGTTGTGTTTTGATTGGTCGTCTTTATCAAGCACTGACTCCAGATAGTTAACCTTGTGCTCTAATTCCTTATATTTTTTGTTAGTTAGTTGTATTTCGTTCTTTAATTTAGAGTTTTCTTCAATTATTTTTTTTTGAATTTTAAGGCCATCATCGAATTGGCGTGCAATAAAACTTTGTGAAGTTTTAATATCTATTAATAGAGGCGCTAGGTTTTTTAAGTACAACGCTATAGCATCCAGAGTACAATTTACTGGATCGAATGACATCAATACGGCCACATTATTATCAGCCTCGATGTACCCCTTACCAGATGCAGCCGGAGAATTCACAGCCTCACGAACAACGCTGTCCTTTTCAGCATTGCTGTACTCTGTACCAGTATCATCTCCATCGTCAAGTACCACAAAAGATTCATTATCCGAAGGACAATGTTGGCATCTCCAAAGAAATCTGCCATTTTTTACATCTTCGAACTGGGCATCTGAGACTCCCACACACCTAGTATGGTATACTCTACCACAAGCACCGCTGCACAGTAATCCCTTGCTATTAGCATAGATTCCTTTGTCGCACTTGATACATTGTTTCACCATTTTAATTTTTTTTTTTATTATTAATTTTTATTTTTATTCTATAGTTTTGGTTTTTTTTGTATTTTATGATAGTTATTGGTGCGTAAAAATTTGCACTTATGATTATAATATTTATATATATATATTTTTGAAGAAAAAAAAAAAATATTAGTATTAATTTGATTATATTATTTGTTTATTATTAATTTTTATTTTAATTCTATAGTTTTGGTTTTTTTTTGTGTTTTATTATAGTTTTTGGCGCGTAAAAATTTGCACTTATGATTATAATATTTATATATATATATTTTTGAAAAAAAAGAAAAAAAAAATATTAATATTAAATTGATTATATTATTTGTTTATTTTTTTTTTTTTATTATTTTTTTGTTTATTTTTAGTTAATGTATTAAAAATTTTATAATTATAAAAAAATTTTTTGGAACGATAGAAAAAAAAATTTTTTTTTTACACGTCTATACTGCTTGACAACTCAATTGAAGAGCATTAGACTACATCTAATAAAACTGGTCTGTTTGAAATTATAATATTTCTATAACGGTTATACGGGTATCCCAGAGTTGACATAGTCTACTCTACCACACTCTTCCTCGTTTTATCTGTTTTCCTTTAAATTATATGTTTTCCTATTTTCTTCTTGGATTTTTTTATTTGATTTTTTACTTCTTGTCTTATTTCATCTCTATTGTTGTTAAACTCATTCAACGTTTCTTCTTTAATTAATTCAGTTATTTGTAGATCATCTTTTTTCGTCATCATTTTGCCGAATAAAACTTCAAACGTTGTCGGTTGAATAGCTCTCTGGTACCTACTGCTGATACCTGTTTGAACTCGAGGCACAAATGTATACCATTTCTCAGGTGAGTCTGTTATGAGTCGTCTTAGAACTTCGATAACTATCCTATTTCTTTGTTCGACTTGACCGTTTCCCCTAGGAAGCCCTCCAGTTATTAAATATGTTCGATGTTTTCCTCTGCACAGTATGATGCAAATTCTTCAGATGTGAGGTCCTCGGTCTGTAATTAATCTCTTAGGATTTCCAAAATATTGTTGCTGTATATGCAGTTCCTGAAAAACTTCTTGGGTTGTTAAAGTTTTTGTCGGGTATAACCAAGTATATTTGGAAAATTCATCCGTTATTGTCAAAATGAACTTATACAACTCTGTAGTTGTATTAATAGGTCCGATGTGATCTAAATGGTATGTAAACAGTGGCAAATCTTCTTTATTAGTATTTAATTACATTCCTTCTGCCTTTCCCTGTTTTCTATTCGCCAAAGTGCATATTATCTATACAATTTTTAACCTTCCCGTTTAATATTTTTGAATGTAATATTCTTGATTTATTAATTTTATATTTTTTTGTACACCAAAATGACCCTCTTAATGCTGTATTCTGATAACAATATAATAAAAAAATAAACAAAAATTAAGGAAATAAAAATAATAAATAAAATTAAAAAATATGAAAAACTAAAACAATTCAATTTTAATACATCTATAATTCAATTAAAAAACAAAAACCAAAATAAAGTAAAAAAAAATATCAAAAAAAAGTCACAGTAAATTATACTACTTAATATTTTACACTGTTAAAAGTTTTTAACTTTCTATTTTTTATACCCTACACCTATAGAATAGGTAAAGGGGTATATTAACTTTGGTATGGTGTTTGTAACCACCTAAAGGAAGCGAGCTAGATATGGAAAAGTATATATATTTGTGATCAGCGTGACCGCCTTAGTCGATATAGCCATGTCCGTCCGTCCGTCCGTCCGTCCGTCCGTAGGCACGATAACTCAAAAAATAATGGAGCTATCTTGATGAAATTTTAACTGTAGGTTACTAGGACTGAAAGTACGGCGGGGATTGCATATGGGCGAAATCGGCCCATGGGTTTGGATTCTGGACCTTTTAGTAGGTTTCAGGGCTAACGAACAAATATAAAAAATCACGATAACTCAACAACTAATGACGCTATCTTCATCAAATTTGTGCTGTAAGTTACTAGTAATGAAACTACTTCGGGAATTGCGTAAGGTCGGGATTCGACCATGGGTTCGAAACCTAGAACTTTTTGATCGAATTTAGGCCAAACGAGCATAATTCCGAAACCAATGAAGATAGAACCTCCAAATTTAGTATCAGGGTGTCCCTTCCTATTTCCTAAGTGTCTTGTGAATTTGGGTCCCATTGGAGTATTGGGTCGGGAACCAGCCACACATTTCCGAAGACCTTAAAGCATATCTTTAAAATTAATAAAGATAACAACTTGAAAAAATGTAGAAGCTTCCAATTTGACACAAGGGTGTTCTTTACTATCTCTTGCGTGTTCCCCTAATTTGGGATCAATTGGAGTGGTGGTTCTGTACCCCTCTCAGACCTCCCAAGTTTAAAAGGCTTATAATCGAAATTACTAAAAATAGTTACTTAAAATTAGGATAGACCATTCAAATTGTGAACAAGGGTTAACTAGTACTATAAGTACAGCGCGGACTATATAAGGGCGAAATCAGCCCAACGGTTCGGATTCCGGACCTTTTAATCGATGTCAGGGCTAAGGAACATATATAAAAAATCACGATAACTCAACAACTAATGAGGCTATCTTCATGAAATTTGTGCTGTAGGTTATTGGCAGCGAAACTACGGCGGTGATTACGTACGGTGAGGATTGGACAATGGGTTCGGAACTTAGAACTTTTTGATCGAATTTAGGCCAAACGAGCATAATTCCGAAACCAATGAAGATAGAACCTCCAAATTTGGTATCAGGGTGTCCCTTCCTATTTCGTAAGTGTCTTTGAAATTTGGGCCCCATTGGAGTAGTGGATCCGGGACCAGCCACTCAGTTCTTAGGCCCTTAAAGCATATTTTCGAAATTAATAAAGATAGTAATTTGAAACAAATGTAGAAGCTTCCAATTTGTCACAAGGGTGTTCTTTACTATTTCTTGCGTGCCCCCCTAATTTGGGATCAATTGGAGTGGTGGTTCAGAACCTCTTTTAGACCCCCCAATGTGTAAAAGCTTATCATCGAAATTAATAAAACTAGTAACTTAAAATTAAGATAGAACGTTCCAATTGTGTACAAGGGTTAACTAGTATTGAAAGTATGACGGGACTACATATGGGCGAAATCGTACCATAATTTCGGGTCCTGGAACCCTTGAAAAGTTCAAGGACTAACAAACATATATCTTACAAACACCATAACTCAAAAAATAATGCCGGTATTTTGATGAAATTTAACAGTAGGTTACTAGTAATGAAAGTACCATGGGAATTGGTTGTGGTCGAGTTTAATTTCGAAGCCAAATAATATATTTCCTATGTCCTATGTGTCTCCGAAATCTAGACTTAATTGTATTGGTTCAGCTATGTTCAAAGGTACTTGCTGCATTTATGTAAAATTTATTTTTATATTTAAATGAATTATATGAAAAGGTGTAAATTTTTAATTGTATTTTAGAAATACATTTATTGCATATTTTGCGTTTATAAGCTATTAGGTATATAAACTAACCATTTAAAATAATTGCAATTTTTAAAAATTTGGATTATTAAATATATTATGCTTTGATTATCTTTTTATCACAAAATTTAATAATTAGAATTTTTTCATTTTGTAATTGAATTGGAATAAATATATTTTCATTTATTTCAAGTTTGTTTGTTTTTTAATATTTTTAAATAAATAAATTAGTAAGAATTTGTAGTATTTTTTAATAGATAGGGTAATTAGAAAATGTTTTTAGTATTATACAGTTAATTTGGTTAGCTATGTCTTACGATCAAATTAATAACAGCTTCTATGGTGTTAAAATGACTTATGGATATGTCCTTAAATTTGAACCAAATAGGTGTAGGGTATTTCTAAGTCGGTTGCACCGACTGACTGTTTCTTTACTTGTTTAAAATATCGTTCGTTTGTCTTGTAAAATTATTTAATTTATTTATTTAAAAATTTATTATTTAAAAAAATTAAATTAGTAGGTTGCCAATCAGATCTTTCTAAAGCGCTTTTTAATGATTCTTTTCCTGTAAGACAATAAACTGGAACCAACATCTTTCAATATTGTAGGGCATGATATTGTCTTTCATAAAAATCTTGTTTCATCTGGATCGGTGCTACCATTTTTGAGATATTGCAATTTAAAGTGAAAATTTAAAAAAAAAAAAAAAAAAAAATCAAACTTTCAAAAAAACTACTATACCTGTGAAATTTTCAAAAACACCCTGTATTATTTTTATACCATTAGAAAGGTCTCTTAAAACTCTTTCCAACGATATATAATAAGTAGGCCATTGGTTGACAAATAGCCCCACCAGAGAACATAAATGCAAAAATGACACATCAATTTTATTAAAAAATACATTTTCATACTTTATTTGTCATAAATTTATTTTGCCTTTTTGTTTTCCATTTGAAATATTTATTTTAAAATTTAAGAATGTACTTTATAGTTTGATACAATATTGAGTTGGGTTTTGGTAATTTGTTTTGAGGGATTTTGGAGGTGATAACCTCATAGTTTTAAATTTTTTTTTATTTAAATATGTATGTTAAAATATAATTAGAAAGGACCTTAGAGTTAGCTACAAAATCAGAATTATTCGCTTTTTAAAGAATATTTAAAAACATATATACACACAAGAACCTGAATCAGGAGGGATTTTAGAGTTGAATTCTAAATCAGGATTACCGCTTTTTCCAGAATATTTATATTTGTGTTTGTATATACAATGTTAGAAGAGATTTTCAAGTTTGATTCTTAACCGGATCTCCTGGAATATTCTGGAAAAGCGGAAATCCTGATTTAGAATCCAACTCTAAAATTTCTTCTAATATTGGATATACATATATAAATATTCTGGAAAAAGCGGCAATCCTGAATTTAAATGCAACTCTAAAATCTTCCTAATTCAGATTCTTATAATCTGATAAAGCGCATAATTCTGATTTTTTAGCCTAAGGGCCTTTCTAATCATATTTTTACACACATATTTAAATAAAAAAAATTTTAAAACTTTGAGGTTGTCACCTCCAAAATCCCTCAAAACAAATTGCCAGAACCAAACTCAATATTGTATCCAAACCTAAAATGCATTCTTACATTTTTAAATTTGCCAAAAAGGCAAAATAAATTTATGACAAATAAAGTATGAAAATGTATTTTTTAATAAAATTGTTGTGTCATTTTTGCATTTATGTTCTCTGGTGGGGCTATTTGTCAACATATGCCATACTTATTATATACCGTTGGAAAGAGTTTTAAGAGACCTTTCTAATGGTATAATAATAATATAGGGTGTTTTTGAAAATTTCACAGTTATAGTAGTTTTTTTGAAAGTTTGATTTTTTTTTTTTTTTTTTTTTAATTTTCACTTTAAATTGCAATATCTCAAAAATGGTAGCACCGATCCAGATGAAACAAGATTTTTATGAAAGACAATATCATGCACTACAATATTGTAAGATGTTGGTTCCAGTTTATTGTCTTATAGGAAAAATATAACATTTTAAAAAAAATGCTACAAAATCTTAGGAACATTTTGTAATGCATTTTACGACCACTAGATGGCGCCATCGCCACTAATGGTATATATATTCGGAAGCTTTGAGATATTTAGTACCGTTATGTGATGACGTAATCTTGATAGCTCACAACCCCTTTCCGGAAGTTTCACCCATTTTAGAACCAAAATTTATTAAAAAGTTGCAAAGTGTTAATCTTAATATACTTAAAAAAACTTAATTTTAAATTTTAAAAAAGTTTAAAAAATTTAAAAAAATTTAAAAAATTTACAATTTTAAAAAGAGTAATTTAATTTTTATGTAAAATTCGGAGTGTTTAGGGGAATATTTAGTAGAGAAAAGCCTAAAAGAAAGTGTTTATTTTTTTCCAAAAAATTACAGTACCAAAAAAAATTTTTTTCGAGACTCGCTCTCATTTTGTTTGAATGTATTAACGAATACATTCAAATAATTTTATGTCATTGCCTAAAGATATTATACGTTGTGCCAACAGTAAATATATTTCATATTAATTATTTAAAACAGGTCTCAACATTTTAAAGTAAGTCCAAAATACAGAAAAAAATTTTGATAAAATAAATATTCCTAAGACAAATGTTTATCATTCATAAACATTACTTCTCATTTTGTTCATTATTTCTTAATCTAATTAATATATGAAATTCAAATTTCATTACAAGCAAGTTTTGTTTAAAACAATTATCAAGTTCGATTCATTTCTGTTACCTGCAAAAAAAATTTCGTTCAATGGTGATTGGCAGTACAATATTATCATGATCATATTTATTGTATAATGTTCATCATATTGCGCTGATGTCAACATAAAAATGTATTAATATTTTTAAAGTAGTAACTGACTAAATATATTTCGCCAAAGAAAATAATTAACTCTTTTTAAATATTCTATTCAACCAGCTTTCAATTAAGTGACTAAAGCTTTCATTTTTACTTTTATTCGATGCTTTGATTGTACATACCAGAACAAATAATATTTTCAGGCAATGAACCAAAGAGCGAAAAATATTTTAGAAGGCTTTCTTTTGCCTGGTTTTGGGATAATCGTTTTAAGCTTTTTCGTTTTTTTAATGTCGAGTCAAAACGGTTTGACCGATTGATTTGAAATTTTGTACAAATGTTCCACTTAGCAACCGGAATTTTTGGAATAAATTAACCCATTTCGGTCTGGCGGGCTTCCAAAACATTTTGTGTTCCTGATTTGTGTCCAATTTTAAAACGTGATTTTGCAGTCGAAAAAGGAGATTGACAAAATTTTTGTTGAGTTCGGTTAACCCGTTTAGCCAAGAGGGTGCAATGAAGCTTTTTCAATGTTTTTGATGTCGAGTCAAAACGGTTTGACCGATAGACTTGAAATTTTACACAAATGGCGGGCTTCAAAAAAAATTTTTATTTCCGATTTGTGTCCAATTTTACAGGTTAATTTTGCAGTCCAAAAGAGAGGCTGCAAAAAGTTTTAGTTAAGTTTAATTAACCCGTTTCCACGACGACATGAAGAATTTTAATTATAAGAACCCACAGGATTAATTTGGTTTTGACCTGTTTACACGTTTTGAACAAAGATTCAATGAAATTTCCTATTTTTTGGTTTATTTTAAAAGCTCACTTAATTAATAAGACTATTTTTTTTGCTCTCATTAAATAGTCTCAAATAGTGCAAAAGCTAAATGAAATAATATTAATAATAATAAAAATAAAGCTTATAAAGAATCCGAATAATAATATCTTTAAATTGAAATAACGTAACATTTTCTTTCTCTAAATTTTTTTCGTAAGTCTTTGTTTTTTATCTATTTTGCAGTTGTTTTTTAAAAATAGATTTCAGTGCAAAATTGCAGTTTTTTTCTAATAAAATTTAAAAATCAAAAAATTCAGTTTCGTATATATGCTTAAATACATAGTATTTTAAAACATTTTTTCCCTAGCCTAGTCCCTTTCCAGAAGCCAACATTTCTCTCATAATATCTTAAATAAACGAGGAAGAGCGTAGTAGAACTTTCAAGTAAATTCAAAACAAAATATAAGTTGAAAAGCAAATTTTTAAACCTTTTCTAAACCATCGACTATATTTTATTCAAACATTGGCAATTCAAGAAAACTACTATTGAAACTACTATATATTTTTTTGTACACCAAAATGACCTTCTTCATGCTTTATTCTGATAGTTTTCCTCTCTACATTTTTTGGTACCACCTCTATTTCGAATCCGTTGACGTCTTTCATTAATATGTTGTTTCTGATCATAAAATCTTCGTAATTTACATTATCAATCAAAATTCATTTTATGGCTTCAACATAATCATCAGATTCCTGTGCTTTTCTAATTCGGGTAAGTGTTTCGTTGTCAATAATGCTAATTGTTGGGTTTTTACTAAGCGTATCAACGTGAATCAATCTTTTCCCAATCCTGTGTTCAACCTCGAAATCATACTTCTGAATGTACATAATCCATATCTTTGTATTGTATTGATGTCGGTAAATGAAATTTGTATGAATAGTTTGCTTAAATGCAGCGCAATCCGTCACTATTAAATTCTAAATTTTTCTAACGCCCTAAATACCGCATAAGTTCCAACACAAAACTGTGTAACTTTTCTTCAGCCGCGTTATTTTTTCTGCTTTAATAGTGAACCGGCTGTAATTGATTATCTTCGCCTTTTTGCATCAAAATAGCTGCTATTCCTTTTTGCAAACATCTGTATGAACTTCCACTTTGTATTGTACTAAAACTGGTTTATTAATCAGTATTTGTTTAACAGCAAGAAAAGCCTTTTTCTCAGCAGTCAAAACATTTGAATTTTTTTCTTAATTAATTTGTAAGTGGCTTTGCTATTAAAGAATTTTCTCTGATAAATCTTCTGAAAATCATGTAAGATCACGAAAAGCCTAGACATCCTTCCTTTACACATTTTAAATTGAGAAAGTTTTCAACTGCTTTAATCTTGTCTTCAGATGGTCTAATTCTCCCGTCCATAACAATATGGCCCAAAAATTGTACTTCACGCTTTAAAAATCTGCTCTTTTTCCAATAAAAATCCGTTCTCCGCTGCAACTAAAAATTTGGTTTCAAAATTTTCCTCTTCGTTTTCGGATGACACAATTAAATCGTGCATATACGTTTCTAAAATATTTTTGTTTACTAGATCTCTGAAAATTAATTTAACATATCGTAAAAAAAACTGATGGTGAATTCGCTAGCCGGAAAGGAACATAATTGTATTCGAACTGGTAAAATCTTGAGTGGTAAAAACTGTAAACTTCTTTCTGTAAACTTCTGAGAGGAAGCTATACTGGTGTATGGAAATAACCATTTTTCAAATCCAAAGTAGTAAATACTTTTGCCTTTTGTGGTCCATCTAATATTCCTTCAATGTTTGGCATTGGAAATCGCACTTTAATAGTTTTCCTTTTCAGTTTCCTGTAGTCCAACACATATACTCGGAGTACCATTCTTCTTCCTTACAACTACTACTTGGCTTGCGAATGGAGTCATTAACGGACGAATGATTCCCGCATCTGTCCACTCTTCAATTTGTTTCGGTTGTTTTTGTCTGGGTTGGTGATATATTGGTGTTTCATCTTCTAAAACTATTTTCATTTTGATTGGACAATTTTCTACTTGTTTTGGCTGATACTCTTCAATCAGATTTTTAATTTTCTGCTAGTATTGATAAAATGCATCCACTTCTATATTTTTGTCAATTTGGGTATTCATTATTTAATTTTCTTTTTCCACTTTGAAAAAACATGCATTTTCTTGACGAAAATAACCCTAAAACTTTTCATAATATCGCTTCCAATTAATACTGTTACCCGTAAAAAATCATCCGGCACTACTAAAAATTTTTGTGTTGTTACAATGCATCTATTTCGAATATTGCTGAAAAGGACCCTAATGTGCTAGCCTTACCTGTCAATTTGTCAATTTCGGTTACATTAAAAACACTTTGTTTCTTGTTTACAATCTTTTCTTTTATGTTCCTTCGATCTACAATTAAAGCATCGAGTATCTTTGGTTAATTCAGCCTCAAGCTTGTATTTTCTTGTATAACTATTTTTATTTCCATAAATTTTTGATTTAAACCTTTCGTATTCCGTATACTTTTCTTTCAACTCCTTTGTATTTTGGCGCTGTATAAAACTAATTTATGCTCTTCTCATCCATTTATTCCTGTTATTATATATTGAACTAGCGATTTCTCATCAATATTACCACATTTTCCAATTTCTTGCATTTTATAAACACATTCAGAAAAGAATCAATTTTTTTGCATTCTTCTTTGCCCAAATTGATTATGAATATCTGTTTCACATACAGCTATGTCAATTTCTTATAATAATTATTTTTTAAGTTCATTAAATGTTTTACATCTGACCGTTCTTATATAACATCTTGCTGTTCCCGTTAATTTTTTTTTTTGCTAACACTAACTTTTCTATTTCTGATAACCGTACCGACTCTGCAACAGTTTCTAAATCCGACATCCACGTTTTTATAGGAATACTATTATCTCCCAAAAATTCATCCAATAAGATATCAACTTCTTTCAACGATATTCTGTTACGTTCTTCTGTCATTGTATTTTTTTCAGCTTCTTCCTACAATGAGAATTTAATATCCAACGCCTCTGCTAATCTTCTCAACAATACTTCTTTTCTACCAGTGTAGTTCAACTTTAATCCTCGTAAGCTCGATCTTATTTTTTCTACTGTTAATGCTACTAGTTATTGTGCATTCATTTACATGCCTTTTAATTTATTTTACTAAATTTAAGTAAAACACTTTAAATTTCAAAATATAACTCCAATTTAATTTATTCTTTGTAAAAATTATTAATGAAATATAAAATATTATCGGTTTTATTCAAATTAAATAAATATTTAATAAAAAAATTTAAAAAATACAAAAATTACAAAAAATTAATAATCCCGACTTTAACTTTATTTTCTCGATTCCAACTTAAATAATTTCTTTAATATCTGCCTTCTACTAACTTCTTATATTGACCGACAAAAAAAACCCAAAAAACCCGGCTTTATAATTAATATTAAATTAACGGTATTTTATGTTGCGGGCAATAAGTAATTTGTTGGCAAATAATGAATGCATATTAAGTTACGGGCAAATAGTAATCTCCTGTAAAAAAACTGTAATCCTGCATATATTCATTTGATCGTCATGAGACAAAAAAAAAATATTAATCTGATTGTAGCACTTTATTTGTTTTTTTTTATTTATATGACTCGTGCATGTGTTTTGTTTAATAAATCTGTTCGTACTATTGGTAAATTATATAAAAATTCGTAAAAATCTAAAAACTTATCCTAGCAAGTTCTATTTGGTGTTACCCGATTTTTTTCAAAACCTTCTCAATTCAAAATATTAACATTAAAACCAAAAAATATCTAGGACTTAGAAGTGTAACTCGCTCTGTTTAGATTAAATATTAATATGAACACCAGAGGATATCTAGGAATAAGAAATTAAAGCCGCTCTCTTGAAACTTTTCTTCTAATTTTTAAATAAAAACGAAGAAGATTATAGTTGCCCTTGTCAACTTTTAGATACCCGTGCATATACACATTATGATGTTTCGAAAATAATAAACCATTAATTAGTTCCCTTATGCTATTATATTAAAAAAAAAAGTTAATATAAAATTATAAAAAAAAAAATTTTTATTAAACAAATATTAAAAAAAATTAAGCACACCCGAAAAGTTGGTTTAAGTAATGCCCAAATTTGTCAAATAACTTACCCTGTTTTAATTTTAGCCTCGTAGCTTCATTAGATTCACAGTCATCGAATTGACAACTTTGTATGGCAGCTCCCCGAAAATGAATCGAAACATTTTGAAACAGTGTTATTTGTTTTAAAGATATTCATATTAGTTTAAAAAACTTGTATCTCAAAAATGCCTAAAAAATGTTTTGTGTGAATTTTAAAACTCTATCTCTAATTTTTGAATACTATCTCTTTTAATTAATTTTTAAGTGACGTGTATTTTAAACTTTAACAAAATAAAATAAAATAAAAAAAAATCTTTTTTTTAATATATACTTTTTTTATAGTAGTACTAGCCCCCTGAAATGCAGAAAATAAAAAATTGAAGGTAGATCTTGGGAATTTGTTACTGTGTTAACATAAAAGTAAATTGCTGGTATAAGAAACAGTTCTTTTAATGTTTCAAAACTTTTTAAAATTAAAATGTTGAAAACTTTCATTAACCAAAAATTGATGGCAGATCTTTTGCATTTAAAAGTGTTTTAATATAAAAGTAAATTGCTGAAATGAAAGACAGTTCAAAAGCTTAAAAGTTTTGAAACATTAAAAGAACTTTTTCTTATACCAGCAATTTACTTTTATATTAACACAGTAACAAATTCCTTCAGTAACCTTCAATTTTTTATTTTCTGCGTTTTAGGGGGCTAGTACTACTTTAATAAAAGTATATATGGAAAAAAATATTTTTTTTATTTTATTTTATTTTATTTTATACTTTTTAGTTTAATTAAATTTTTTTACACAATTTTTTATATAAAATTATTAAATACAATATTTAATTTGACAATTTTCAAGTTGGATCCAATTCATTAATAGATAATCGGTTTATCTATTAACTAATCATAATTTATTAAAATATCCCCTTTAGTAAACTTATCTAAGTTAATTTAAATTTTATAACAGAAGACAAAAATATCATTAAAAATCATTATAAGTATGTACCACTTGATAAAATCTTTATCTAACTATCTAGTTTGTTAAACAAAATTGTTTTATATTTATTAGGTATCTTTAAGTCTTAATACATTTTTGCACATTGTACATAATATGTATATTTGTAAATACCTAGTTCTTTGTTTATGGTCTTTTATAATATTTCTGCATACATATACATACATATGCTCATAATAATATAACAATAACATGTTCGAAAATCTAATTCGAAATATTAATGTCATTAATAAAAAATATTGACTTAAATATTTTTTGTTTACATTTCCATATACAAGAAAAAAAAATGCGCACTCGCTTATTCATATAAGATTATTATCTTACTTATTATCTATAATATATATATATACACATACATATATTCCATATTAATACAAAATCATTTCACAACCGTTACATTTTTATTACGCAGATTATGCTTCAAAGTATAAAGTAAACAAAAACAAATGACTGACAAATTTTTTTTGTTGCATTCTAAGAATTTGAAGATGAATAAATTAGGGTTCAAATTCGCTTCATGGTGAAATTTTTTTTTTAATACCTTTACCTACTTGTATAAATTTTAAATTAATGAACCAAAAATGTACGGACTGACATAAAAAAAAATCCCTAAAATTTTTTATATGAAACTGATCGTCTACATAATTATTTGGTCTATGTTTTTATATTATCAAAGTGAAGTATTTTAGTTCTTAAAGTTACAAATTTTTAAAGAAACTATACAAATAAATTAATTTTATTTGTAATTTTTTTTATTATTTCTGTTGAATTTAAAAAAAAAAACAAAAAAATTTTTATCTTTGAGGGAGGATCGAACTCAGACCTATTTACACCGTCAGCCACTTTGCTAACCACTGAACCATACAATTCTTATAAATTTATGGTCACATTTCTAATATAAATGTATCACTAAATAACAGAATGAAAAATAAAGCCATAGACACAGGCAAGTTCAATTAAAAGTATATAATAAGCATTATATTCATATATGATGATCATGATAGATAATAATCATCATATTCATAATGATTATTATCCATCAATCTCAAAATACAAAGTTCGCTTAAAAAAATTTTACATTTACATATTATATGAATTACCCACAAATTATTTATCAAGCCATTTACTTAAAAAGATCTCTCAAATCTATTCTAAATGATTATTTTCAAATTTGTAGTAGGTGCTTAATAATTTTTGAATATTATTTTGAGAAAAAGGTATTTTAAGATTAATTATAAACAAAAAAAAATAGTAAAATATTTCATATCATTTCTTTAATATTTTGTTACATCTAGTTCTTTCGTTAATCTACCCTTAAAAATTTTAATATATGAAGTACGAATATGCTACGAATGAATATTTCTTTCGTAGATTTTTGCACTTTTCGTAACGTTAAGTCGGAATTGAGAATCACTTTTTCGTAGATTATCTCCGACTTAGCCATACGAGGGAATTTAGAATAGAGGTGTCTGATTTAATTTTTTCTTATCTATAATCTATAATTTTACGCATCATTTAAATCATATGAAATTGTAACTCGATAAATACATAAAAAACAAACAAAAAAAAAAAATCATATAATTTCATGTTGTATACAAGATTTACTGCAAAATTTCAAATTTTTATATGAAAAATTTTGAATTATAAAAGTTTGTTGTTCGAGAGCTATCCGAAGTTTTGGTCGAATCTTAACCAAAAAAAATAGGGAACCTAGAAATTGTCTGAAAAATTTTCGAGAAAACTTCAAAACTGGAAATCTTTTAGTTTTTGAGTTATCTTGGTGACACATAGACGGACAGACAGACAGACATAGCTAGATCGATTCATTTTTCGATATTGATCTGAGACGGGTCCTTGACACTATATCTAGGTCGTCTAGATCAATGCATTACAAACGGAGGAGAAATTTTAATATACCCAATCCATATATGTATGCCGGGTATACCGAGGAAGACTGTTTCAACTCTAGTACACCCTTAATAAAGATTTGGCAAAATTTAAAATACACAACTTACTAGGCTTTAAGTTATGAGCAAAAGAAAATATAAGTTGATAGGTTGCTCTTCGAACCTCTTCCACCACACCAACTATATTTTATTCAGACGTTTGCCATTAAAATTAACTTCTATTAACAACAGTTCGAACATCCAGCTTTATTAGGTATAAAGTAATGCTCAAATAAAACATGAAGTTGTACGGTATCTACTCGAACCCACTGCAGTAGACCAACAAAATTTTTCACAAACTAGTATTTGATTTTATAAAATAATTTTTAAATTTTTTTTAACATAAAATTCGGTATATATGAATTAAGATTTAAACAGAAAACTCAAAACGAAAGTTACTAAACAACGGGATTTTTTGTAAAAAGAAATCTAAAAAAAGTTTCAAATAAAAAAAAAACCAGTATCAAAAACAAATTTTAGCTTCTCTCATAATACATTCAGAATATTCTCAAATAGATTTACTTTTTCCGTGGTCAAAGTTCGGTCAAACAAATGGTCAAGTTCGATTCATACAAAATAAATTAATACAGATTACACCATGCATACAAATTATGTACTAAATAGAGTAAAGTTATGTATCATTTAGTCAGTCCACTGTGCTTAGTAAGCATTCATTTTTTATTTAGCTAATTCAGATTACTGTCTAAGTCTTGCACCGTCATATTCAACCAATTGTCTAGCCCAACCGCCCCTTAAATTTTTTTTTTTACACATTTATAGTTTTTTAATAACATACCTTTAAAGTATTTTTCAATTTTTAATTATTTTTTTTTTTATAATAATAATTTTTCAATTATTTACAATTATATATGTTACTAATGTTACTATACTATCATAATCATATCTTTACACTTACTTTTTATCTTCATTACTGTACTTTAACAAGATAGTAGCATTCCTTCTTTTGTATTATCAAGTTTTCCAAGTTTATACCATACCTGTTTAGTTCATTGCACTTACTTTTTATACATTATCTAGTTGACTTTTTACATTATGTAGAAACACACTGTAAAAACTTATTATTAAAAAGCATTATAAATTCTTGCATAATAGTCTAAAAACAGTAAATGCACTTCCTTATTCTTTATACAAGCGTGTATACAAGCGCCAACCTTTGCACTTTTTTTTTTGTCCTTATTGTTCCACTAGGGAACATAGGGCTTTCACATAGCCTCTCCAACTGCCTCTGTTTAGCGAAAACCTCATTAATTCGGACTATGTTTTTCCCGATAGGTCACATTCTCTCTGGACTGATCTTCTCCAGGTTGTTCTTCGTCTTCCCACATATCTCCTACCCTGCGGGTTCCAATCTAGGACTTGTCGTGCTGCTGATGTTGTTGGCCGCCTTAGAATGTGACCAATCCACTTCCACTTCTTTTTTCCCATATCGGCTCTTGCCTCGTCATTACCCAGAATTCTTCTTTCATTATTCGCCTAGGCCAAAATATGCTACATATTATTCTTAAACATTTGTTCACGAAGCCTTATAATTTTTGTATGTTATTTCTTGATACAAGCCATGCTCCGCTTCCATATAGCAGTATGGATTTGACACATGCCTCGAAAATTCTTATTTGAGTTCCACGTGCTATGGGTGTTAATTTCCATACTGCCCATAGCCTTCCGAAGGCACTTCTTGCCCTTGTTATTCTGTGATCAATGTTACTGTTTGCACCACCATCTCTTGTTATTATGCTTTCCAAGTACTTAAATTCTGTTACCTCTTCTATTGGGGTATTGTGTATGAGTAGTGGTACTTGGCTTGTGTTGTTTATTCTTAAACATTTGGTCTTGTTAATGCTTATTTCCAAGCCTATTTTCCACCTTTTTCTGCTAATTTATTGATGGTGTCTGCATTTCTTCTGCTGAGTGGGTTAGTAGAACTACGTTATCCACATATTCCAGGCTTTGCAGTTTCTGTGAGAGTTGCCAACTGATTCCTTTACGTAGTGCTGTTATTTCCCTCATGCAATTAACAGTGGCGATAAGGGGCATCCCTGTCTAACTCTTATTGTTGTCGTAATTGGAGTACTCAGCTTACCATTGTGTGATACAACTGTTTTTTGTCCTTTATGGCTTCTGTTATTTCTTTAAGGGTTGGTGGCCCTTGCTCTATTGAGTGTTTTCTCTGATATTTGTTTGATGTTCTTCTGTTTCTGATTCTTGGGTATTGGTTTCTTGAAAGTGTTCTCTCCATCTCATTAGCTGTTCTTGGGTTGACGTAAGTAGGATGCCGTCCCTACTTTTAATTGGTCTTTGTTGACAGCACTTCTTATTTGAGAATATATCTATTTTTCTATAGAGTATTCGGCTGTTGTTCTGTTCTGCGGCCGCTGAGCTTCACTTACGATATTGCTATAAAATCTTCTTTTGTCTCTTTTGGCATTCTTCTTAATTTTAATGCAGATTACTTTGTGTCGGTCTCTCACTTCTGTGTTATTATTTGTTAATAACTGCTGTTTTATATTTTTTCTTTCCTCAATGGCTGTCCATGTTTGTTCTGATATCCACTCTTTCCTATCACGGCTAGAAAAACCCAGGATTTCCTCACCGACTTGGCGAAATATGTTTTGAATTTGGTTTTCATTTTTATTCTGTTGCATGTTAAGTTCTTGTTGTATGTGTGACACAAATTCTTCTTTTGTTTCATTTGATTTATTTTTTGAATATACAGTCGTTTCTTCCTAGAGTTTCCCATTGAGTTTAAAGTTGCTAATTTGATTCTTATATCGGCAGTTACCAGCAAATGGTCACTCTGGGCATCTGCCCCTCTCCATGTTCTTACGTCTTGTATTGACTTAACCCATCTTCGGCTTATGCATATGTGGTCTATTTGGTTTTTTGTTGTAGAATCAGGAGAAACCCAGGTGTATTTATGTATTGTCTTATGGAATATTGTGCCGCCTATCACCATGTCATGCTCTTCACACTTTCCTTTTAGTCTTTCTAATTTCTTTTCCATTATTGTTTCGTACACCCATACCATGCGCTCCTATTGTTACCACCAACTTTTACTTTAAAATCTCCCATTAATATCAATGTCCGATTTAGGAACGCTGCTCAGTGTTGCTGTTAGTTGCTCATAGAATTCATCCTTGGTTTCGTCTGTTGATGTTTTTGTGGGAGCGTAACACTGTGTAATGGTTATCTTATTTATTCTCACTTGGAATCGTGCGGTTATTATTCTATTAGAGACAGGTTTCCATGCTAACAGGGATTTCTTGAATATTTTCTCTGTAATTATTACCACACCGTGTTCTCCTGTTTGATTTCCCGAGTATAAGATTGTGTTGTTGTTTGAATTAATTATTTCTCCGCAGTCTCGCCATCTAATTTCACTTAACCCAAGAATCTTTATTCTATATATCTCAAATTTGTTCTCAATTTGCGCTAATCTACTTTGTTCTCTCATTGTTCTTACATTCCATTGTCAGGTTATAGAGTATTTCAGGAGCATGATTATAGGTAAATTATTTATATTACTTGTTATTAATTATTATTTTTATTTTTAGATATAAGATATTATATTATAAAGTATTTATATATTGCGATATATATATATATATTATATAATATGATTATTCTTACCCAGCCGGGATTCGAACCCGAGACCACTCATTCCATTATGAATGAGATGCGGCGTCTTAACCACTTCACCATGGCAGGATATCATTCACTTAATTTGCATAAATATTACGATCTCTTTCTGGCACAGAATTCCCTTGTCCAAGTGCATCTACAAAAATAATCTAGTTGACATATATAAGGTCAGGGGTGGCCAGCTATACTAACTTTGGGAGCCACATTTACAAATTAATATTTTAAGGAGCCATTTATATATTAAAAAACAATACATATATATAGAGTTAATCTAAAATAATTTGAATCTGTTTAAATTTTAAATTTAAACTGAAAAAGTTTTTTTTGCGTAAAAAAATTAGTAGGCGTTAAATAGTTTTTTTTTTTCAAACTTAACTGTTAATATATTTTTAAAGTAAATTCTTTTTGCTGGTGTAGATTAGTAGGTTTGCGTGTGTTACTCAGTAGTTTTTTAAAATTCCTCTAGTTAAGTTGTGGTTACATTTGTGAAAATTATAATAAAAAAAAAAATAAAAAGTAATTATGCTGTCTGGAAAACGCAAATATGAAGACGAGAACAGGATATTTAAGGCGGAGTGGGAAGAGGATTTTGTTTGTAGAAAGAAATGGAAAGCCGATGTGTCTGATATGTGAAGTATTGTTGTCACAGTTCAAGGTCAGTAATCTAAAACGGCATTACGACGTTAATCACTGTTCTTTCAGTCAAGAATTTCCTGCTGGTAGCGAGTTACGCCGAACGAAAATATTGTCTTTAAAAACAAAACTTAATCAACAAACAAAAGTTATGTCAATGTTTATTAAAGAGGCAGATATAACAACAGAGGCCGGATTTATTATGGCGTTCAATATTGCTAGAACAAAACGGCCCTACACAGAGGGAGAATTCATAAAAAAAAAGTATTGCTCAAGTTATTTCTGTTTTAGATCCAGAAATTAAAAAATTGCATAAATTGATTGAGCAAATCCCTGTATCCAGGCATACTGTGAAAATGCGAATTTCTGTTATTAGCGATGATATCATAAATACCTTGCAAAATGATGTGATAAACTGCTCAGCCCTGAGTCTAGCCCTAAACGAATCCACAGACATTGAAGATAAACCTCAACTTGCCATATTTGTTCGTTATGTAACAAATAATGTTGATGTCAAAGAAGAACTGTTAAACCTTGTTGCATTGAATGATACGACTAAAGGTTCAGATATAAAAAACGCTCTTGATGTTGTACTGAAAAAATTTTCTGTACCGATTAAAAAGCTAGTCAGCGTTGCAACTGATGGCGCCCCAGCTATGAGGGGTTCTACTAACGAGCTTTTGGGGCTTTTAAATGCTGACACATTGTATCCTAATTTTATCACAGTACATTACATTATTCATAGGGAACAACTTGTAGCCAAATATTTTAAATATGACAATATTATGAACGTAGTTTTAAAAATCGTCAACTATATACGATCAAGTGCTAAAACTCATCGCCAATTCAAAGCCTTTATACAAGAAATGGAAAACGATGAGCATCCAGATGATGTATCTTGGTTTTGTTTAGTAAGGTGGCTCTCAGTAAGCAATGTTTTAACAAAATTCTTTAATTTAATGGAACCAATCAAACAATTCGTCAATGGAAAAGGAAAATTTGTCCCGGAACTTGAAAATACCAAATGGTTGTTAGATATGGCGTTCTTCGCGGATATTTTTCAGCACCTACAATCATTAAATTTATCTCCGCAAGGACATAATAAACTTATTTCTGATTTGGCACAGAAAGTATTCGGCTTTAATAACAAATTAAAACTGTTCGAGAAAGATCTTGTTTCTAAAATTTTCATTTACTTCACGTGTGTCAGTAAAATTTTACAAACTTTACCCGGATATGACATAATAGTAACAGATTACGTATGCAAGCTTCACCTGCTAGTAAAAGATATAACCGAGAGATTCTGTGATTTAACAGGCTTAAGTGCTCATCATCATTTATATTTTTGGAAAATCCTTTCCTTGTTGATATTTTGAAGAATGGCTGTCCTATATTACCGCCAATTGCATCGGATATAGCAGCTGTAGAATTAGAGCTACTGGAGCTCCAAGAAGATGAAGTGTTGAAGCAAGTAAAACAGAATAATTGTTCAATTATTGACTTTTGGAAGCAGGTTCCGGAACAGAAATATCCTAAAATCAAAGATTGTGGGCTCAAGTTAATATTTGTTTTCGGTACTTCGTATTCTTGTGAGTCGTTGTATTCAACACTTAAATTTGTTAAAAATAAATATCGGTCTGTTTTAACTGATAAGCATTTAACTGAGCTGTTGCGAACTGCCATAACAAGTCATCAACCAAACTTTAAGCGGCTAACTGCTAAAATGGACAATATCCGTAAGGCATCAACAAGCAAATCTAACTTCTAAATATTTTCTATAATTTTCTTATTATTTCTTTGTTTTATATAAATTTGTAACAAGAAATGAAATAAATTTTTTTTTATATATTTATAACAAAAAATTTAATTTTTTTCTATTTATTCTATAAAAAAAAATGTTATAGGAATTATTAAAAATTTTGCATAAGAGCCATTCCAATCGACGTCAACAGCCGCGTTATGGCCACCTCTGTTATATATTGTTTAAAAACACAGCGTAAAAGCTTTTTATTAAAGAACAACATAAGTTCTTGCATATTATTAAAATATTCTATGTTATTATGGTACAACACCTGTTTAAGATCTATATTAAACAAATCATTGCACATTCTTATTCTTTACATTTTCTAGTTTACCGTCTATGTTATTTACAAAATCTGTTCCGGAAACTAATTAAACAAGCGCCGGTCAATAGACCTAATTGCATAAACAGTGCGCGAGTTCATAGTTGCAGTACCTGCGCAACAAAATTTTTTTTTATTTATAGTATCCTATCTTCAAAGAATATGTTAAGTTAAAAATCAGGTTCCAGAGGTTGGGAATTGTAATTGTTAACCCTATGTACCGTTTTTAAATTTCAGGAATATTTTGAACATAGGATACTACTTAAATTCTGTTACCTCTTCTATTGGGGTATTGTGTATGAGTAGTGGTACTTGGCTTGTGTTGTTTATTCTTAAACATTTGGTCTTGTTAATGCTTATTTCCAAGCCTATTTTTCCACCTTTTTCTGCTAATTTATTGATGGTGTCTGCATTTCTTCTGCTGAGTGGGTTAGTAGAACTACGTTATCCACATATTCCAGGCTTTGCAGTTTCTGTGAGAGTTGCCAACTGATTCCTTTACGTAGTGCTGTTATTTCCCTCATGCAATTAACAGTGGCGATAAGGGGCATCCCTGTCTAACTCTTATTGTTGTCGTAATTGGAGTACTCAGCTTACCATTGTGTGATACAACTGTTTTTTTGTCCTTTATGGCTTCTGTTATTTCTCTAAGGGTTGGTGGCCCTTACTCTATTGAGTGTTTTCTCTGATATTTGTTTGATGTTCTTCTGTTTCTGATTCTTGGGTATTGGTTTCTTGAAAGTGTTCTCTCCATCTCATTAGCTGTTCTTGGGTTGACGTAAGTAGGATGCCGTCCCTACTTTTAATTGGTCTTTGTTGACAGCACTTCTTATTTGAGAATATATCAATTTTTCTATAGAGTATTCGGCTGTTGTTCTGTTCTGCGGCCGCTGAGCTTCACTTACGATATTGCTATAAAATCTTCTTTTGTCTCTTTTGGCATTCTTCTTAATTTTAATGCAGATTACTTTGTGTCGGTCTCTCACTTCTGTGTTATTATTTGTTAATAACTGCTGTTTTATATTTTTTCTTTCCTCAATGGCTGTCCATGTTTGTTCTGATATCCACTCTTTCCTTTCACGGCTAGAAAAACCCAGGATTTCCTCACCGACTTGGCGAAATATGTTTTGAATTTGGTTTTCATTTTTATTCTGTTGCATGTTAAGTTCTTGTTGTATGTGTGACACAAATTCTTCTTTTGTTTCATTTGATTTATTTTTTGAATACACAGTCGTTTCTTCCTAGAGTTTCCCATTGAGTTTAAAGTTGCTAATTTGATTCTTATATCGGCAGTTACCAGCAAATGGTCACTCTGGGCATCTGCCCCTCTCCATGTTCTTAAGTCTTGTATTGACTTAACCCATCTTCGGCTTGGTTTTTTGTTGTAGAATCAGGAGAAACCCAGGTGTATTTATGTATTGTCTTATGCGGGAATATTGTGCCGCCTATCACCATGTCATGCTCTTCACACTTTCCTTTTAGTCTTTCTAATTTCTTTTCCATTATTGTTTCGTACACCCATACCATGCGCTCCTATTGTTACCACCAACTTTTACTTTAAAATCTCCCATTAATATCAATGTCCGATTTAGGAACGCTGCTCAGTGTTGCTGTTAGTTGCTCATAGAATTCATCCTTGGTTTCGTCTGTTGATGTTTTTGTGGGAGCGTAACACTGTGTAATGGTTATCTTATTTATTCTCACTTGGAATCGTGCGGTTATTATTCTATTAGAGACAGGTTTCCATGCTAACAGGGATTTCTTGAATATTTTCTCTGTAATTATTACCACACCGTGTTCTCCTGTTTGATTTCCCGAGTATAAGATTGTGTTGTTGTTTGAATTAATTATTTCTCCGCAGTCTCGCCATCTAATTTCACTTAACCCAAGAATCTTTATTCTATATATCTCAAATTTGTTCTCAATTTGCGCTAATCTACTTTGTTCTCTCATTGTTCTTACATTCCATTGTCAGGTTATAGAGTATTTCAGGAGCATGATTATAGGTAAATTATTTATATTACTTGTTATTAATTATTATTTTTATTTTTAGATATAAGATATTATATTATAAAGTATTTATATATTGCGATATATATATATATTATATAATATGATTATTCTTACCCAGCCGGGATTCGAACCCGAGACCACTCATTCCATTATGAATGAGATGCGGCGTCTTAACCACTTCACCATGGCAGGATATCATTCACTTAATTTGCATAAATATTACGATCTCTTTCTGGCACAGAATTCCCTTGTCCAAGTGCATCTACAAAAATAATCTAGTTGACCTTATATATCAGGGGTGGCCAGCTATACTAACTTTGGGAGCCACATTTACAAATTAATATTTTAAGGAGCCATTTATATATTAAAAAACAATACATATATATAGAGTTAATCTAAAATAATTTGAATCTGTTTAAATTTTAAATTTAAACTGAAAAAGTTTTTTTTGCGTAAAAAAATTAGTAGGCGTTAAATAGTTTTTTTTTTTCAAACTTAACTGTTAATATATTTTTAAAGTAAATCCTTTTTGCTGGTGTAGATTAGTAGGTTTGCGTGTGTTACTCAGTAGTTTTTTAAAATTCCTCTAGTTAAGTTGTGGTTACATTTGTGAAAATTATAATAAAAAAAAAATAAAAAGTAATTATGCTGTCTGGAAAACGCAAATATGAAGACGAGAACAGGATATTTAAGGCGGAGTGGGAAGAGGATTTTGTTTGTAGAAAGAAATGGAAAGCCGATGTGTCTGATATGTGAAGTATTGTTGTCACAGTTCAAGGTCAGTAATCTAAAACGGCATTACGACATTAATCACTGTTCTTTCAGTCAAGAATTTCCTGCTAGTAGCGAGTTACGCCGAACGAAAATATTGTCTTTAAAAACAAAACTTAATCAACAAACAAAAGTTATGTCAATGTTTATTAAAGAGGCAGATATAACAACAGAGGCCGGATTTATTATGGCGTTCAATATTGCTAGAACAAAACGGCCCTACACAGAGGGAGAATTCATAAAAAAAAGTATTGCTCAAGTTATTTCTGTTTTAGATCCAGAAATTAAAAAATTGCATAAATTGATTGAGCAAATCCCTGTATCCAGGCATACTGTGAAAATGCGAATTTCTGTTATTAGCGATGATATCATAAATACCTTGCAAAATGATGTGATAAACTGCTCAGCCCTGAGTCTAGCCCTAGACGAATCCACAGACATTGAAGATAAACCTCAACTTGCCATATTTGTTCGTTATGTAACAAATAATGTAGATGTCAAAGAAGAACTGTTAAACCTTGTTGCATTGAATGATACGACTAAAGGTTCAGATATAAAAAACGCTCTTGATGTTGTACTGAAAAAATTTTCTGTACCGATTAAAAAGCTAGTCAGCGTTGCAACTGATGGCGCCCCAGCTATGAGGGGTTCTACTAACGGGCTTTTGGGGCTTTTAAATGCTGACACATTGTATCCTAATTTTATCACAGTACATTACATTATTCATAGGGAACAACTTGTAGCCAAATATTTTAAATATGACAATATTATGAACGTAGTTTTAAAAATCGTCAACTATATACGATCAAGTGCTAAAACTCATCGCCAATTCAAAGCCTTTATACAAGAAATGGAAAACGATGAGCATCCAGATGATGTATCTTGGTTTTGTTTAGTAAGGTGGCTCTCAGTAAGCAATGTTTTAACAAAATTCTTTAATTTAATGGAACCAATCAAACAATTCGTCAATGGAAAAGGAAAATTTGTCCCGGAATTTGAAAATACCAAATGGTTGTTAGATATGGCGTTCTTCACGGATATTTTTCAGCACCTACAATCATTAAATTTATCTCCGCAAGGACATAATAAACTTATTTCTGATTTGGCACAGAAAGTATTCGGCTTTAATAACAAATTAAAACTGTTCGAGAAAGATCTTGTTTCTAAAATTTTCATTTACTTCACGTGTGTCAGTAAAATTTTACAAACTTTATCCGGATATGACATAATAGTTACAGATTACGTATGCAAGCTTCACCTACTAGTAAAAGATATAACCGAGAGATTCTGTGATTTAACAGGCTTAAGTGCTCATCATCATTTATATTTTTGGAAAATCCTTTCCTTGTTGATATTTTAAAGAATGGCTGTCCTATATTACCGCCAATTGCATCGGATATAGCAGCTGTAGAATTAGAGCTACTGGAGCTCCAAGAAGATGAAGTGTTGAAGCAAGTAAAACAGAATAATTGTTCAATTATTGACTTTTGGAAGCAGGTTCCGGAACAGAAATATCCTAAAATCAAAGATTGTGGGCTCAAGTTAATATTTGTTTTCGGTACTTCGTATTCTTGTGAGTCGTTGTATTCAACACTTAAATTTGTTAAAAATAAATATCGGTCTGTTTTAACTGATAAGCATTTAACTGAGCTGTTGCGAACTGCCATAACAAGTCATCAACCAAACTTTAAGCGGCTAACTGCTAAAATGGACAATATCCGTAAGGCATCAACAAGCAAATCTAACTTCCAAATATTTTCTATAATTTTCTTATTATTTCTTTGTTTTATATAAATTTGTAACAAGAAATGAAATAAATTTTTTTTTATATATTTATAACAAAAAATTTAATTTTTTTTTATTTATTCTATAAAAAAAAATGTTATAGGAATTATTAAAAATTTTGCATAAGAGCCATTCCAATCGACGTCAAGAGCCGCGTTATGGCCACCTCTGTTATATATTGTTTAAAAACACAGCGTAAAAGCTTTTTATTAAAGAACAACATAAGTTATTGCATATTATTAAAATATTCTATGTTATTATGGTACAACACCTGTTTAAGATCTATATTAAACAAATCATTGCACATTCTTATTCTTTACATTTTCTAGTTTACCGTGTATGTTATTTACAAAATCTGTTCCGGAAACTAATTAAACAAGCGCCGGTCAATAGACCTAATTGCATAAACATTGCGCGAGTTCATAGTTGCAGTACCTGCGCAACAAAATTTTTTTTTATTTATAGTATCCTATCTTCAAAGAATATGTTAAGTTAAAAATCAGGTTCCAGAGGTTGGGAATTGTAATTGTTAACCCTATGTACAGTTTTTAAATTTCAGGAATATTTTGAACATAGGATACTACGAATTAAAAAAATTTTTGTTGCGCAGGTACTGCAACTATGAACTCGCACATTATCTCTATTGCTGGCACCGAATTCCCTTGTCAGGTAGTACTTTAGTATTTAAAATATTGCAAATTGATGACTAACAAAGTTCCTGAAAATTATACTAGAGTGAGCCGTGAGAAATAGCATATAGCGACGCAATTACAAATGTTAACCTAGAGTTAAATGCTGGAAATTACTTACCAATTTCAACAAAATCTTTTTACAACAACATTGGTTAACCCCGTCTTAAAAGTCTGATTAAATGATATAATATTCTATATTTTTATCATTTATCAAGTATCAGTAAACAATCAATATCTAATTTTAAAACTGAAAACAAGTAAAGAAACAGTCAGTCGTGCAACCGACTTAGAAATACCCTACACCTATTTCTTTCAAATTTAATGGGAAGTCCATAAGTCATTTTAAAACCATAAAAGCTTTTATTAGTTTAAGACATGGTAAACCAAATTTACTTTATAGTACTAAAAACATTTTCTATTTATTTTATCAATTCAAAAATATTAGCAATTCTTACTAATTTATCTATTTAAAAATATTATTATTCTATTAAAATAGAATGATTTAGTAAAATGCAATTACAAAATTACATATTTAAAACTTTTATCCAACTCAATAAAATTTTACAGACATACATGCAGCAATACTCCTTTTCAGAACTTTTAGCTGTAGTGCATTTACTGTTGAATGATTCAGATTCAGTTAATTATTTCAATTATAAATAATTTTTAAATTTATTCTCTTAATAAATGTTCTATATAAATAAACTCAAAGTTATTCGAAAGAAATATTAATTTGTAAAAATATAAATATAAAAGTTTATATAATTTCATGGTTTTTAATGTTTGTTAGAACCATTAATGCTTTTATTAGCTTTTTATCACAAAATTTAATAATCAAAATATGCAATAAATGTATTTCTAAAATACAAAGACAAATTTCCCACTGTTCATATAATTAATTTAAATATAAAAATAAATTTTACAACTTAAGTATCGTACACAATTTCTTAATTATATACTACCTATGGTAATAATTCAAAAAAATATATATATATAATAAAAATTAAAAACAAAAAAAATTTCGTCGTTTATTAAAAAAATATTTAATAGTTAATTTATAAAATACTAGCTAATACCCGGTGCGCGTTGCTGCGCCTCTCAATGGAGGTTTAATTGAAGTTGATGTTACTGCAAAAAGTTAACACAAAAATTGCACTCGGTTTACACATGTAAATTTTAAAATGAATGAAAGCAATCTTTTTAAAACCATTTTTCTAGGATTGTTCTTGTAATTTTTGAAACTTTCTGTAATTTAAAGCAGTACAAACTACTTTCCAAATTTTGACGTAATTTACTTCCAAAAAATTTTTTTTGAAAAATCGTAGGACCGACTGTTAGCAGACTCAACTCTATTTTCAAGTTGTTTCACACATATAAAATTTGAGGTAAACCGGTCAAATCGTTTCTAATTTAGAGTTAAGTAACGCAAAAATCTATTAAAAACCACTGTGCCCCACTGGGTTAACGGAACTACACTTTCTCTTTGGGCAAAGCAGTATTACGCAAAAATGGACGTAATTTGCTTCCAAATCACTCAACAAAATTTTTTGAGGCTTTCTTTTTAGTCAAAGCAGTACTTCGCAAATTTTGACAATATTATCTTCCAAAATTATTTTGACCAACCGTCGGGCCGACATGGGTTAACAAATTCCACATCTGTTAATAGTGTCAACTCAATTCTCACAGGGGAGCACGTATACAAAATTTGAAGAAAATCGGTCAAACCGTTTTTAATTTAGAGTTAGGTATTGAAAAAACCTATAAAAAGCTGTTGGGCCCTAATGGTTAATGCAAGTCAATAAAATTTTTTTGTGGGTTTTCTTTTTAGCCAAAGCAGAATTATCATAAAATCGGACAAAATTTGAAGCCAAATTTTTTTTTGACCACCTGTCGGCCCGACATGGGTTAATAAATTCCAAAACTGTTAATAGTGTCTACTCAATTCGCAAGGAGCATCATGTATACAAAATTTGAAATCAATTGCTCAAACCGTTTCGAATTTAGAGTAAAGTATTGAAAAAACCTATAAAAAGCTGTTGGGCCGCAATGGGTTAATGGAACTCAACAAAATTTTTTTTGGGGCTTTCATTAAAGCCAAAGCACAATTTCGTAAAATCGGACAAAATTTGGACCCAAAATTTTTTTTGACCACCCGTCGGCCCGACATGGGTTAACAAATTCCAAAACTGTTAATAATGTCTACTCAATTCTCAAAGAGCATCACGTATACAAAATTTGAAGTCAATCGGTCAAACCGTTTCGAATTTAGAGTAAAGTATTGAAAAAACCTATAAAAAGCTGTTGGGCCGCAATGGGTTAATGTAACTCAACAAAATTTTTTTTGGGGCTTTCTTTAAAGCCAAAGCACAATTTCGTAAAATCGGACAAAATTTGGACCCAAAATTTTTTTTGACCACCCGTCGGCCCGACATGGGTTAACAAATTCCAAAACTGTTAATAATGTCTACTCAATTCTCAAAGAGCATCACGTATACAAAATTTTAAGTCAATCGGTCAAACCGTTTCGAATTTAGAGTAAAGTATTGAAAAAACCTATAAAAAGCTATTGGGCCGCAATGGGTTAATGGAACTCAACAAAATTTTTTTTGGGGCTTTCTTTAAAGCCAAAGCACAATTTCGTAAAATCGGACAAAATTTGGACCCAAAATTTTTTTTGACCACCCGTCGGCCCGACATGGGTTAACAAATTCCAAAACTGTTAATAGCGTCTACTCAATTCTCAAAGAGCATCACGTATACAAAATTTGAAGTCAATCGGTCAAACCGTTTTCATTTTAGAACAAAGAAGTTTAAATACTTGCACCACAGCCCCAACTTGGCGGTCCGTTAGAGCAAAATTTTTGGGCCACGATTTCCTTCCGCACCCAAAAACCCCTATATACAAATTTTCATGAAAATCGGCTGGGCAGTTTAGGAGCCAACTCGTTACATACAAAGAAACAAACAAACAAACAAACAAACAAACAAACAAACAAATAAACAAACTTTCATTTTTATATATATAGATAATACATATAATATTTTATAGTAAAACTTTTAGCCTTTTAAAAATATAAGAGTTAAATAAGAACGGAAATAGGAAATAGTGTATCAAATTTGATTTTTTTTCCAAATTATGCTCATTTGGCCTCCTTTCGATCAAAAGCTTCTAAAATCCAAACCAATTGGCCCATCTCGACCATAAGCAATCATCGCGGTATTTTCATTACTTTCATTAGTTTAAATTTCATAAAAATAACGTCATTAGTTTTTGAGTAATCGTGTTTTTTGAATGTATGTTCGTTGGCCCTTGACCTGATCAAAGGTTCCAGAACCCGAACCCATGGTACGATTTCGCCCATATACAGTTCCCGTCGTATTTTCAAAACTAGTTAACCCTTATACACTATTGGAACGTTCTATCTTAATTTTTTGTTACTAATTTTATTAATTTGGAGTATATTAAGGTCTTCGAAACTGTTTCAATGGTCGCCGACCCACTACTCCAATTGGTCCTAAATTGGCCCCCAAGGAAACTAAGGAAATAGAAAAAGGCAGCCTGATACTAAATTTGGAGGTTCTGTCTTAATTGGTTTCGAATTATGCTCGTTTGGCCTTAATTCGATCAAAAAGGTCTAGGATCCGAACTCATGGTCCGGTCTATATCATACGCAATCTCCGTTGTAGCTTTATAGTAGCACTAGAAGCCTACAGCAAATTTCATTAAGGTAGCGTTATTTGTTGTTAAGTTATCGTGATTTTTTATATATGTTCGTTAGTCCTATTACCGATTAAAAATTCGGAATCCGAACCCATGGAACTATGGAACCAATTTTGCCCATATGCAATTCCCGCCGTACTTTAAGTACTAGAAACAGTTAAAATTTCATCACGAGCTCCATTAGTTTTTTAGTTATTGTGTTATATTATTATATCGACTCTGGAGGTCACCCTGATCAGAAATATATATACTTAATCTAACTCGCTTCCTTTAGATGGTTACAACACAATACCAAAGTTAATATACCCTTTTCCTATTTCATAGGTGTAGGTTATAAAAATAATGAAGAATAAAAAAAAAAAATGTTAAATAAATATAGATTAGATTAAGCACTGCATGTTGTATCATTAGGTATTTGGATGTAATTAGCTTTTTTAGTTTTGTTCTAGTTAATTCTTTCTGTATTTGTGGAAGCGTATTGTATAACTTGATTCCAATATGTAATGATGTAGCTGCTGATTTTGTGGTTCTCATTGAGCTCAGATGAATGTTATTTTTATATCTCGTATTTAATGGATGTTGATCTCTTCGTTTCGTTAGAATTGCATTGGAGTGTATATTTGATTTTTCCATATCATGGATACACAAGATTAAATTTAACTTTATTATATTTTCAATTTTAAGTATTTTACTAATTTTATGAAAATGCTCAGTGTTAGATAATCGTAATGATATAAATTTTATATCATTGCTCTTTTCTGTATGAATTGTAGATTTAAATTATTAGTTTTTTTTTGTGTTTAATGTGAGTTTGTGTAAGTTTTATCTTTTTAGTTTATTGAGATCTTCCATTTTTTTTCTTTTCTAGCATTTTGTATTTTACTGCGTCATATACTAAACATATATCATCAGAAAATAAATAAAACTTACCTTTAGTCATTAGTTTTTGTATTTTATTTATGTATACCGTGAATAGAATTGGTCCTAAAATAATTCCTTACGGTACTCCATATGTAATTAAAGATTTATTGCTTTTTAGATTTGAAACTGCAACATATTGAGATCGACTTGTAAAATATGATAAAACCAATTACAAGCAGTCCCCTTGGACCCATGCTCTGTAGTTTTGGAAAAAAAATTTGTAAACCGACGGTATCAAAAGCTTTCGATAAATCTATGAAAAGCAGTGATACTTGGTTTTTTTGATCTTTTAGTTTTTGTACCTGAGTGACCATATCGAAGGTTTCTGTTTCAGTACTCCATTTTTTTTAAATGCATATTGCTTTTTGGAAATACATTTTCTAAATATTTTACAAATTGTTCGTTTACAACTTTTCTATATTTTTTAGATACAATTGATTTTATACAGATTGGTCTGTAGTTATCAAATTCATTTTTATTCTCAAATTTAAAAATTGGGACTATTTTGCCTGTTTTTATTCTTTCAGGCATTTTACCTTCCAATAGTTATTTGTTATTTAATGCCATTAGAGGATTTACAGACGATTCTTTGCACTTTTTGATCATGTTGTCTGAAATACCATCCGAGTCAAGGCAATTTGAATTATTTAGACTATCGATTATTCTTGAACCTGTAATCTACTAACCACATTCAAAGTAAGATATTCTCTTGTGATATTAGCTGCATAAAGAAATTTTTCTTCACACGATTTTGCTAATTTTTCTCCGGCTTTTGAAAAGTGCTCATTTAATTCACTAGCTTTCTTTATAACCCCTTCTGGTGATAATTCCTTAAATAGAGGATCACTCGTTTTGTTTATTTTTGTCCCATCATTGATAATTCCAGAAATACAGTCCCATGTTTTTCCAAAATTATTTTCCCACAGTTTCTAATTTTTCGTTAGGTTGTTGGCACTTTTTTACAATATATTCTTTAGCATTATTAATACTTGGCGTTTTCTTATTCATTCAATTCAATTCATTTATTCATTTAATTCAATAATTATTTTATTGGATGGTGAATTAAGCAAGCGAAGTAAATTTTCCTTTTAACTAGCAGCAGTTTTCTTTATCTTTTTTGTAAGAAAATTTTATTATGAAATTGCATTAACCTTGGCTTGTTGGTATTATTATACAGATCCTTTGCATTTCAAAAAATCTAACTTACCGTTATAATTACCGCACCTCACATGAACACATTTAAATGTGGAACAATTATTGTTTATTGCAGCATTTTAATGTGAAGGTGTAAATATTATATAAAAAAAAATTTTATTTATAACCGATGAAATACGCACTAACGATTAATTAAGAATGAGAAAAATAATTTAAGAAATATTTAAAAGAATAGTTATATTTCTAGTCAATTCAGTATTTTTATATTAACTTATTTTTGTATAATAAAATGTGTTTTTTTTTCATTTTTTAAGGAAATAAGTTGTAATATTCTTTTTTATTAGTTTACCATGTTTTAGGTAAACTAAATTGTCCATATCGACTATGTGTGTCGACGGCCCTTACGGCAAAATGATAACGCTGACCTTCTTGAAACTGAGTTAACGTAACAGCCATTGGTAGTAACATAGCTTTGACGTCACCAACATGTCTCCAAGATTCAGTACATGGTGGTGACAAAGTTTCCTGATATGCGTATATTTGATAGCTGATGACTTCAGCATGCCGGTTATCACTTAAATCGTCCATTGTCCAGGATATAACAATACCCGTTTCAATATTATTTATTTGAATTAATGGACGTGGCGGAATTTCTTTCCATAAAGAATTTGTGGACATTACTGGTTGACGTGGAAGCGGAGCTGGATGACAAAAACGATTTGATAATCGATGTTGATTTGAAGGTGCCATAATTCTTGATGTCTGCGTGACCTGCCGCGTACCTTTGAAATAAAAAAGAAAATTTATAGTACTTATTTGAACACTTTAGTATAGATTTTTAATTTTATTTCTCGACTGCAACAAGATAAAAATGTTAGTACCACGCATTTTAGTAATGCAAGGACACTTGAGAATGGTTAAAGTTATTTTGAAAATTATAATAGAAATTTTGCGCATATAATATTCTATTCCAAAAATTTGGAGTGAATATATTTTTTATCAACGTATGAAATGTTTTTATAGACGAACACATTACATCTCGAGGAAATCGTATAAAATTCCATTTCTCACCAAAAAAATTAATTATCTAAAACTAATATATTTTTTTTTATTTTACAAGGGGTTTCCGGCTAGAGAACTCACCTACTGAACCTACTTTTCATAAAAATATATAATTTTAAAATGGCTGTAAATAAAGGGGCCAATTTTTTTGATTAATTTCTCATAATGAATAAATCACGTAAAGTAAATGAAAAATAGTCCAAAAATTAATAAAACTAAATGAACAATTACCCAGAAATGTTGGATTAATTTTTATTTAGAAAAACTACTATGCAATTAAGATTTTCGATTCCACCCGGAATGTTATTAATTGCTAAATTTAAGAACCGCTATAAACTAACATCCACTAACTTTAAGTTACTAACCCGCAATTACAATGAACTATTCCCCAATATTATCCCCGATACCTATTTCAACTGATTTTAATGCTTCTTGAAAGATCTTCTCTGCATAAAGATAAAGAAAGAAAAGCAGAAATGATAAGATACAACCCTGTCGAACTTCACACTTGATTAAAATGTTTTCGGTTAGCCCATCTGAAGTTTTTATGTTGGCTGTCTGATACCAGTACAAATTTTTAATGAACCTAATAATTTTGTCAACAATATCTATCGTGTTTAATATTTCCATAAGTTTATGATATTGGACTTTATCAAACGCTTTCTCATAGTCAAAAAAACATAGTAAAACATCTTTCTTGACATCACAACAATTTTGTACGAGTACTTGAACACAAAAGAGAGCTTCTCTTGTCCCGTTCCTCTCTAAAACCCAAATTGTGTCTTTCCCATATGTATTTCAGCTTTTGAGTACATGCGATTGTTGAGCACTTTAAGATAGATTTTGAGTACATGACTCATTAAACTTATTAATCTATGGTCACTAAATGATTTAGCGACAACTTTCTTTGATAGAGCGATAAATGTTGATAAAAGCCAATCTGAAAGAAAAATACTGGTATCATATCCTTTGTTGTGCAACACATCTATGTTATGGTCATCAATTAATTTAATTATTTCTGATGGTACGTATTTTTGGTCATTTTCGCCTTTCTGTTTTTTGCATTTTGCAATGCTTTTAAAATTTCGTCCTCAGTTATGATAGGGCCTGACAATTGTACTGACAATTCATTAGATATAAGTTTTCTATTTATTCCTTCCTTAAAATAAGTTTTCTATTTATTCCTCCCATCTTTCTTCGCTATCTAAAATGATTTGACCATTTTCATTGAGTGTCGAAGTGAAATTTATTTTCCCATATGCTTCTAATAATTCTTAAATTTTTTTTGTGAAGGTTGAAGTCATCATGAGACTGTTGAAGGTTTTCTATTTCGTTACACTAATTTTTAAGCCATTTTTGTTTTTCTTATCGTATTTTGGATCGAATTTTACTTTGAATATGTTTATATTCTGCCATATTCTTATTTTTGAATGATCTTCTTTCCTCTATCATTTTCAAGATTTCATCTGTCATCCATTTTTGCTTTTCTCCTAATATATTTTTCGATATTTCGAATTAAATTTGTTTTTTTCGATGCCATAATATAACATCTTCTGTCCGACTAACGTTCATTAATTCATTGTGGATTTCTAATGTCAATTCACTTTTGATGTTATTGTCCTTTAGCTTTCCTACGTAGATTTTAAATTGCCTGTTAGTTCTTGTGGCTTTTGATATATTAGGTTTAATCTTAGCTGATAGAAGGTTGTGATCTGACGGGACATCTGCACTAGGATAAGTGCTTATATGCTAAATTGAAGAGCTAAAACGTTTGTTAACTAAAATGAAATCAATTTGGTTACGTATTATATTACCAGTTTACGCATTATATACTGTCACGCGAAGATTTCCAAGTATATAATCTACGCTTAGTAGCTATGCTGATAAAAAAAAATTTTTTTTTTTATTTTGTTTTATTAGTTTAATTACTTTTATAATAAAAATATCATTGATTAATTAATATTTCTAAGTGGGGTATAAAAAAAAATGATACATTAGGTATACACCCTATAATACACTTATTGAATTTCTGTGAATTGTTGGTTTGTTTCCTGAATAGTAAAATTTAGCTCCTTTCGATTTATATTCACCCGAGTTAGGCCACCAAGATTCACTGATACTCAATATATCAATTTTAAAACGTTGCATCTCAGTATTTGCTAGTTAACCAGACTCAAATAAACTATTCACATTCCAAGTGCGAATATTAATAGTGTTGTTAGTTTTACCTCCGGGGATTCTTAACACCATCTTTTTAACGGAGACTGAGGGCCATGTTTTGATTTCACTTAAAATATGATTTTTCTTGGAAGGTTTTAAGTTTTCCTTCTGATAAATCTGACGTTCCTCTGGAATGAGACGCAGACCAGGGATCCGTCTATTCTGAATCAGACGCTTCTGGATTTATGGAAGGTTTTAAGTTTTTCTACTTATAAATCTGTCGTTCTTCTGGAATCAGACGCAGACCAGGGAGCCGTCCATTCTGGATCAGACACTTCTGGATTTATCGCACTCATGATTTAGCCTGCACACTGTTCAGTTGCCAAGAGGAGACCGCAAGGAGGTATAATGAGCACTTGGTAGCAGCAGTCAATATAATCTATTAATATACAATCTAGATATATACTCGTATAATTACATAAGCTCGATTTTTTTTAGAGATTTTTTCATTAATCATACTTCGACTAAAGGTTAAAATGGTGCGGAATCGGAAAATTATAACTTTAGGACCAATTATTTTAAAGATTTATCGAAATATACCTTTAGGATTACCATCATCCAAATTTTAAATAGAAATTAAATGAAATTTCAATTTGAAAATTAAATCATACATAATATATTAAAAAACATGTAAAGAAACAGTCAGTCGACTGTTAGAAATACCCTACACATATATGGTTTAACATAGCTAACCAAATTAACGTTATAATACTAAAAACTTTTTCTAATTATTTTATCAATTCAAAAATATTAAAAATACTTACTAATTTATCTTTTTAAAAATATTGAAAAACAAAAAAACTTGAAATATATGTTGAATACATTTATTTCAATTCAGTTACAAAAATTGCAAAAATTTTACTAGAAATTTATCACAAATTTTAGTAATTAAAATTTTTCAAAATTGAAAAAATAAATTCTTAGTATATACCTACATATTAGAAAAGCTTATAAATAAATACAATGAAAAATTTAGAACTTTTCATATAATTTATTTAAATATAAAAATAAATTTTACAACTTAAGTATCGTACATAATTTCTTAAGTATACAGGGTGTCCGGGACTCAAGTACGCGCACTGCACTCAGTGATTGGGGGCATTAAAACAAACAAAAAATTGTAGTGGAGGGGGGGTCTATTGTAAACCTCTTTCGAGATATGAGGGATTAAAGATTTAAGGAGACTTTTCATAAAAAATCAATAACTTTTGAACAGCTTACTGTAGAGAGATAAAAAAAAATCTATTTTGTAGAGTAAGTTGTCAGCTTTAATTACAGCTTTTAGTACTAATGATCCCCATATAACCAACAGTTACAAAGATATGAAGGTTCAAAATGACTTAAAATGAAAAAATTATGTTTCAAACTCTCTTACTCTATTTTACTACTTGAGTCCCGTACTTGAGTCCCGGACACCCTGTATATTACCTATGGTAATAATTCAATAAAATATATTATAATATAATCAAAATTTAAAAAAACTGATACCATATTTGGAGGTTCTATCTTTCTTGGTTTCGGAGTTATGCTCGTTTGGCATAAGGTCGTTAAAAAATTCCAGGATCCTAACCCATGGCTCGATTCCGACCTCCGCCGTAGTTCATTACTAGTAACCTACAGCACAAATTTCATGAAGATAGCCTCATTAGTGGTTGAGTAATTGTGATTTTTAATTAAGGTTCGTTAGCCCTTAGACCGAATAAAGGGTCGAGAATCCGAACCCATGGGCCGATTTCACTCTTATGAAAACGTCGTCGTACTTTTCGTACTTTACTTTTCGTACTTAAAAATTTCATCAAGATTCGTTCCTGAGTTGTCGTGGATATATGTGCATCAGCCCTTGAACCGATCAAAAGTTCCAGAACCCAAATACATGGTCGGATTTCCATTGTACACAATTGGAACGTTCTATCTTAATTTTAAGCTACTTTTTTTATTAACTTCAAAGATATAGGTCTTCGGAACTAAGGGGATGGTCCCCGACCCACTAATTCAAGGGCTCTAAGGACATAGAAAGAGGCACACTGATACAAAATTTGAAGGTTTTATTTTCATTGATTTCGGGATTATGCTTATTGGCCTAAATTCGATCAAAAATTTCTAGGAACCGAGCCCAATATATAATGTCTACCATACGTAATTTCCGCCGTAGCCTCATTACTAGTAATTTACAGCCTAAAGTTCATGAAGATAGCGCCATTAGTTATTGAGCTATACTGATTTTTTTATATGTTCGTTAGCCATAGAATGATTAAAAAGTCCAGAATCCTAATCCATGGGCCGATTTCGCCCAAGGATGGCGCAATTTATTTAGATAGCTAGAAACTATTTGTTCATTAATATTAATGTTAGTAAGAGAAGTTTTTTGATATGTGTTCATATAGGAGAAATAATTTTCATTTGGCGTAAAAGAAGAATCACTATATGAAGTGCTAAAAAACTCACGAAAATATTTCGAAATAGTTGAAGGATCACTACTAGAAAGAGAATTGAAATTCATAAATGTTGGGTAATCATCACATTTACGTTTAGAGTTTAAGAATTTCCAAAATTTTTTCGGATCAGACTTTAATTTAGTTGCCATTAAGTTAATGTAACTATTATAAAGTATTTCAGAAGAAGTTTTAAAATCAAACAATATGACAAAATTATTAAATTCATTAATATCTTTTGTTTTGAGATATTTACGCCAGGCTTTGTTCTTCTTATTTCTGAGAGATCTAAGCTCCTTTGTGAACCATGGTGGACCAGAGTTAGAACATCTGTTTTTTGAAAATGGGAAATGGCAATGCCGGCAATGGGAAACCTGTTGTAAATCGTTCATTCACTGAAGAATCAGCAATCAAAAAATATTCTTCGTCATGATTGATCCAAGTTATATTAGGGAGATTAAAATCGCCACATAAAATTAACTCATCATTAGGACCAGAATTACAGCAAATCGAATCTATTACATTTAAAAGAGTAATATAAATATTTAAATACGAAGAACTCCACCTTTCTATGTATGTGTTAACAATATTAACACTTTTATTAGAAAATTTTATGTTCACACCAATTATTTCAAGACAGTCCTCGTCAGAAATAGGAATTTCATTTGCATTAAAAGAGTTTTTAACGGCTATCAATACTCCTCCCCCTTTAGGAATGTAACTATTAGATACATTAAGTTCAGAGTATCTGTCTTTTCTAAAAACCGAGTATGAGCTATCAAAAAGCTCAAAATTGTTAATAGAAAAATTTAGCCAAGTTTCAGTCAAAGCAAATACGTCAAAATTTAAATTTATTGAATTAATTATAATTTAAATTTATTGATTTGTCTAGTATTTGTTCTAAGACCTCTGACATTTTGATAATATAATGATAAATTTATCAAATTTGAAGGATCAATCAAAGATGTAGAGGTCTTATTTAAATATTATTTAACATGAAAATATTTATTATGGTTGTCATTTGAAACCTGCAAGTTATTGTAATAATTACTACTACAATGGTTACGGTATGCCTTTAAGTCGTCAGAAACATCTTTGGAAGGTATACCTTTAGTTTCGTGAAATTTAATATATAATTTATAGAGTTCTTTATAATCGGTCGGTAAACCTTCGTTATCAATTAAGACCTTTACACTTATTCTGATCTTACCTTCCAATACCTTATTATATTTATCATCAAACAAATACGACAAATACAATCTGACCATGTTATAAACTTTATCATCTCTTAGCCTAGAAAGAGCTATTGTATAGTCCTTGTTGGCAAGAGATTGTTGTGTTATTCTAGTTATTGGTGGTAACAGTGGGTTAATAATTGAAAGCTGAAGAGTTTCACCTTGCACAAAATTTACGAATTTAGAAGTAGAAGGAATGTTTGGAGAAGTCAAAAAAGAAGGAGGAGGTTCAATAACTGTAGCAGAATTAGCATTGACAATTTCAGGCTCTTTAGTTACTGATGAAGTATTTAAAGTGTTTGTATTGTTATTATTGTTCTGAATAGTATTGTGGTTATGACAAATGTTGTTCTGATTTATGTTTGAAGTACTGTTATTAGTATGTAATTTAGTGTTTATGAAAATATTTGAATCTGTTGAGTTAGAATTAGTTGAATTGTCAGCAGTTGCGCTATTATTAGGATGAACAGTTATATTATTAACGTTAATGTTAGTATTAGTATTTCTATTGTCAGAATTAATATTACTATTTCCAGAACTGTTATTATTATTATTATTATTATTGTTATTATTATTAATATTATTATTAATATTATTATTATTGTTATTATTATTATTATTATTATTATTATTGTTATTATTATATATATTTTTATTAGTCTTATTACTTTTATTACTAGATACGAAAATATGTTTTTAATTTTACGATTATTATCATTATTTTTATGTTTATTACTTTTATTTTTATTACATCTAACATCCCGAAATTTTGTAATTTTTGTTCCCTTCTTCCAAAATTTTAGATTTCTCACCTTCTCAACCATCATATCAGGAACGGACACTTTAAATAACAGGTATTTTGTATTCCGGATCCTTTTGGGAGTAACTTTTTTACAAATTGCAATATCACACTTAAATTTTTGTTTAATAAAGCTCTCAAGGCTTTTTTCAGTCATTTTAAAATTTAGCCTTGAAATGCAAAGAGTGAACGAAGGCTTTGTTGTAACAATTGGGGTTAGTAAAGCCTTAATTCCGGGTTTTGCCTTATTTATTTTACTCTTTGCCGTTGTGCTAGGTGTGGTATTGTCAGTTTGGATAAATACATCTTTATAAACTATTGGTGGTTTATTTAATTTATCCAACTGTTGTTTAATTAACTCCACATCGCACTGAATTTCCTTCTGTCTATGATTGGGTATTTGTTCAACAGAGCCCATAGCATGAAGAAATACATTCATGCTATTTATGTCGTCCTTCATTATATCCACACCACTTCACGAATGCCAACCAGCTTCTTTGATGTTTCCGATATCAGCTCACCTTTGAGATCATTTAATAGATCTGTCAAAGTGTTTTTAAAATATTCTTTCCGGTCAGAAAAAAAACTGCATTAAGCTTGATCGAAGTTATCATAGCTTTTGGCCATATCGTTAAAGCATACCGAATATATATACGATCTGTGCCTTTAATTAACACATTAATATTAAATAAAATAATATAAAAAATATTTAATTTAATTTTAAATTGAATTAAACTACAAACTGAATTAATATTTATTTAATTAAAAATAATTTAGACATTTATTTCATCCTCAAAACACCAAATAAAATTAAAAAAAAAAAAAAACACCGATTAAATTTAAAAAAAAATGGTGGTCATTTAAGAAAAAAATAAAAACAACAATTGGATATACTTTTCAATCATGTACTTTTAAATTTTATTTCAAATTCTGTAATATTGAACAAATAAAATAATAATATTGAATAAATAAAATATATTAGTGATATTCATAAAAAAATTAACTTAAACTACAAATAATAAATTTGAAGTGCTTCTTTGATAATTATACACAATTTAACTAAATTTAATTATAATAAACAAATATTATTTATTCCACTTAAATCAAAATATATAATTATAAATTTTATCTAATAATATAAAATAATGTAATATAATTTAATAAATATAAACAAAGAATAAACTAATAAGAATAATAATTAAAATAAAAAAAAAAATGGTGGTCATTTAAGAAAAAAAATAAAAACAACAATTTGATCTACTTTTAAATTTTATTTCAAATTCTGTAATACTGAACAAATAAATACTAAAACTAATAATAATATTGAACAAATAAAATATATTAGTGATATTCACAAAAAAATTAACTTAAATTATAACTAATAAATTTGAAGTGCTCCTTTGATAAAATAGATTAATCACATTATACACCATTTAACTAAATTTAGTTATAATAAACAAATATTATTTATTCCACTTAAATCAAAATACATAATTATAAATTTTATCTAATAATATAAAATAATGTAATATAATTTAATAAATATAAACAAAGAATAAACTAATAAAAATAATATACAGTGTCATCTGTCATTTTTAAAAATTGTAACTCCATGCTCACATGAGCAATATATAGAAAATATCAAAAAAAAAAAAAAATGTCAAAATGTCAAAAATTTCAAAGGTACAAAATTGTTATAAATGCAGTAAAAATATTAATTTAAAAAAAGTTAAAGCTATACAATGCGAAGGAGACTGCAAATAGTGGTTTCACCAAGAGTGCTCTGAACTGGACAATGAAAGTTTTGAAAAATTCTTAAGCGGTCCAGATGAATTTTGGCTTTGTAGCCCTTGCAAAAGCATTCGCAAGAAAAGAAGGTCAAAAGCAGCAAGTACAACAACAAATATCACATCTAGAGTAGAAAAAGATAACAACGAGATAATTTTAACAAAGTTGAATGAAATATTAGCTAAACTAGGTCAACACGACAATCAATTTCAGGACGTTCGAGACGAGATCACTGCAATAAAAGAACACATGAACACAGTCATTGATGAAAACATTGAGCTTAGAAATGAAATTATCATTCTAAAGGATAAATTTAACAACAATTCGATCGAAATTGAAAAGCTGAAACAACGACGTCTTCGTAATGTTATCGATTTTACTGGAATATGTGATATTCCTGAAAAAGATCCACTAGAATTGATATCAGAAGTTGTGAGGGAATTGGAAATAGAATTAAAACCGGAAGATGTTAAATATTGTTACAGAAATTTAAGGAAACCAAAAAACTCAGATGAGCCTCCTAAAATTGTAGTTAAATTAAATAATAATGATATAAAACAGAAAATTATGATCAATAAAAAAAAAAGTGAAACTGAATACATATTCAAATCCTGATCTTGTTGGCAAAGATAAACAAAGTGATGCTAGTAAAGATGAAGGAGAACAAGTTGATAAAGTTAAAAAAAAAAAAGGAAAATGTACTAAACACAATCTTCATCAACGAATCTTTAACTTCATATTTCAGTTTACTATTCCAAAAATCAAGAGTTTTGAAACGCAACAAGAAAATTAAGTTTGCTTGGGTTAAAGATGGCAAAATATTCATCAGAAGAAATGAAAAAAGTAAAATTATTAACATAACATCTGAAACAGATTTAAATGTGCAATAAACAGTATGATGACTTCATTTTGCCACTTCAAATTCAAAACATAAGTTGCAATAATACACAGCAAATAAAACTCAAAAGTATTAATTCATTAAAAATTATATATATCTGAGAAACAAAATCGATGAAATACTGTTTATTCTTGACACCTTAAAAACTACTATCCATGTTATTGTTTTTTGTGAAACTTGGATTTCAGATGATGAAAAAGATATTGTAAGCTTAAAAAATTACAATAAGGTTCTCTCATGTAGGAACAAACGTCGCGGTGGTGGAGCAGCAATTCCCTTACACAACAAGCTCGATTTTAATATTCAAAATTCCTTCCGTGATAATGACAACAGCATAATTAATATTGAGATTAACTTCAACAAAAAACATATTAATTTGGTAGCTATATACCGGCCACCTGAAAATAACAAAGATATGATAAATATATTTAATAATCTACTTGAATCAATATTAAGTAATGTTCATAATCGTGATACTTATATCATAGGTGATATGAATTATAATATCATGAAAGAAAATAATCCAGACATTGAATTGTATAAAGCAATTGTTGAAAGTAACAGCTTCTTTTTCTGTAACAACTCCATCACAAGACCAAGTTCAGGAACATGTTTAGACCACATCATTTGTAATAAACCGAGTGTTGATATGACAGTATTTAATTATGAATCTGATATTTCAGATCATAATTTACTTTTGGTTGAAATAAATAATTACAAAACACAAAATAATAATGTAAACATATCAACCAAACGTCAAAAAGTTTGTACTAACGTCAATTTGATTAGACAAATGTTAAGAGAGAACCCAATTCATCTTAGTGGTGAAAATGTCAAAACAAACTGTTCTCAATTTATTTCATTTTTAAAAAACTTAACAAGTGCTGCCACATACGAAAAAAAAATACATGAAAATAAAAAAAAACTTGCCAAAATGGTTTGACACTGAATGTTGTGAAATACGAAAAATAAAAAACTATTGGCACAGAAAACATTCGAAAAACTATGAAAATGAGTTATTTTAGAAATAAATATAAATTTTGGTTGAATAAATACAACACAAGTACCAAACGCAAAAAACAAATAAATTATGACAAAATTAAATTTAAAAATGCTGAAGGAAACCCAAAAAAAGTTTGGAATCACATTAAAGATATCATAACGTATAAATCAAACGATGAAAACAATTTCTTAACATAAAATATGCAAGACTGTGACAAACAACGCAAAAAAAATGAGTTCAATAGCTACTATGCCAATATTGGCAAGCTGTTAGAACAAAAATTTGAATCAGTATATCAGCCAAAGGAAAGAACCTTAGCTAGATATAACTTTAAAAATATAAGTGTAAGTGAAACAAAAATATTAATAGACAATCTAAAAAACACTAATTCAGCAGGCTACGATAGAATACAAACGATAACAATAAAAATGTGTAAAGAAGAATTAGCTGAAAATCTATGTAGCATAATTAATGGATCTCTCAACCAAGGAGTGGTGCCGACTGAAATTAAAATTAGCAGAGTAATTCCAATTTATAAGGGAAATGGCGACAGAAAAGTTATAAATAAGTAATTATCGGCCAATATCGATTGCATCAATTATAAGTAAAATAATAGAAACCTGGGTTAACAATCAATTGACGGAGTACTTATATGAAAATAAATTAACAGATGATAGACATTATGGATTTCGAAAAAGTTCAAACACAAACTCTACATTATTTGATCTAATAAAACATGTGCAAGAAAACTTAGGTAAAAAAAAGAAAATATGCCTCGTATTTTTCGATCTTACCAAAGCTTTTGCCACAGTTGATAGGAGAATTCTTTTGCGAAAACTGTACGAATGTGGAATCCAAGGAAAAGAATTTAAGTGGTTTCAGAGCTATTTGACTAATAGAAAACAATATGCGAAATCTGATAATTATAAAAGTGATTTGGTTGATGTCGATTTTGGCGTAATACAGGGTAGTTCACTTGGACCTACACTTTTTTCATGCTATATAAACAGGTTCTCTACACTCAAATTACATGGCACACCCTTTCTATATGCGGATGATTTAGTAGTCGTATCTTCTGAGGATGACTATAGTACTGTGGAGAGAAACATGAATATTGATATGTTGGAAATAAATAAATGGATGTCAGAACATAAACTGACAGTAAATATTGATAAAACTAAGTATTTGCTTATTAGAAAACATGTAAACGTAAACTTAAAACTTATTTTTAATGAAGTGGAAATTGAAGAAGTAACAGTTTTTAAATATCTCGGTGTGTTAATCGACTCAGAATTGAATTGGGGCCAACAAATATCAAGTCAAGCTAAGAAGGGGAGAAAAATAGCAGGTGTTTTAAGAGCTGCACAAAAACAAGTTCCATCAGAAATAAAAAGCTCAATATATTATAGTCTTTTTCCCTCTACAATTACATATGGTATTCATGTTTGGGGAAATACACATTTAAAATATATAAACACAATGCAAAGAATACAAAATTATGCTATTAAAAACTTATATGGGCTGCCTAGAAGAACATCAACATCTGCGATGCACACACAGTTAAAAATCTTATTTCTGGAGTTATACAAAAAAATGCAACAAGCACTCCAAATTCACTATCGGAAAAACAATTTAATTTATCATAACACGGTAATGATGTATAATAGAGATGTACACACATACAATACAAGAAACGCAAATTTAATACATATTAGAAACGCAGAATATAAATATAAAGGATTAGATAGTGTCTTCTCCACAGCTCTTAAAAATTATAATAATATACCAAATGAAATAAAAGCCGTTCCAAATTACAGACTTAGGGTTAATATAAAGAATTACTATTTGTCTCTGCTCCAATAACTAGCTTAAAGAGCACAAAATTAATTTAAAAATAATTAATTATACTTTGTAATTATAGTTTGTTTTGTACTTAATACTTTTGAGTTAACTTTGCCATATTAATCTCTCTTTTTATACCCGTATGACTATATAGTCAAAGGGTATAATAAATTTGCCATTACGTTTGTGACGCAGAGAAGGAGGGGGGGTAGATATAGACTCAAGTGTATGGATCGGATCAGAATCGAAAAATAAATCGATTTAGCTATGTATGTCCGTCCGTCCGTCCGTCCGTCCGTCCGTCCGTCCGTCCGCACGATAACTCAAAAACTAAAGGAGCTAGGATCTTGAAATTTTAGCAAATTCGTTTTTTTGCAATAGCCGTCATCGCTATTTAAATCCAGCCATTTTGGTCCATGGGTTCGGGTGGCTGCCATACAACTTCTTTTTTTATATGAGTATTTCTCTGTACCTATTACAGCTTCGTGTCTGAAATTTTGGCAAAAGTAGTTTAGTTTTATGGCCAAAGTTTCTGCAAAATTTGGTTGGTCTACGGCAGTGGGTTCGAGTAGCTGCCATACAACTTCTTATTTTATATGAGCATTACTCTGTACCTAATGAAGCTGGGTGCCTGAAATTTTGCCAAAAATAGTTTAGTGTAATGGCCAAAGTTACTGCAAAATTTGGTTGGTCTACTGCAAAGGGTTCGAGTAGCTGCCATAAAGCTTCTTATTTTATATGAGCATTACTCTATACCTATTGAAGTTTGGTGTCTGAAATTTTGCAAAAAATAATTTAGTGTAATGGCCAAAGTTACTGCAAAATTTGGTTGGTCTACTGCAGAGGGTTCGACTAGCTGCCATACAACTCCTTCTATTATATGAGCATTACTCTACACCTAATAAAGCTGAATGTTTGAAATTTTGCCAAAAGTAATTAACCGGATGATATAATGTATATGTTACGGTCATACGGGTATCCCAGAGTTGACACAGTCTACTCTACTACACTCTTCCTCGTTGTTCATTATTTTCTTTGAATAGTTACTACATAATGTTTATATCATTTCATTTTTAATTCTATACTTTATTATTTTTGATTTTAATTCTATACTTTATCCTTCAATTTGTTTTTGTTTACTTTATAAATATTGAATTTAAGCTTTTACTCTTTCTTTGTTTTTTTAATGCATTTATTAACTAATAATATGGACGATATAAGTACAAAAGTTTTGTAACAAGTAAAAAAAAAATCAGTCGGTGCAACCGATTTAGAAATATCTTAAATCTATTTGGTTCAAATTTAATGAGAAGTCCATAAGCCATTTTAAAATCATAAAAGCTTTTATTAGTTTGATCGGAAGACATAGTTAACCAAATTAACTTTATAATACTAAAAGCATTTTCTAGTTATTTTACCTATTCAAAAATATTAAAAATTCTTATTAATTTATCTATTTGAAAAAATTAAAATACCAAATAACTTGAAATAAATGTATTCATAAAATGTAATTGAAAAAATAAATATTTACAACTTTTTATCCAATTCAATAAAATTTTACACATATGCAGCAATTATTTCTCCTCCGGATTATTAATTTTTGATTTGCTGCATTTACTATTAAAAGATTTAGTATCCTTTCTAATTAATTATTTCACTATAACTTATTTTTTAATATTATATATAAAACAATTTTTAATATTTTAAATCTTTTAAGTTGAAAAATTCTAGAAAGATTTAATTTATAGATTTATAGGAATCCTATTCAGCTTACCTTGCAATCCAGGTTACAGGTATGGAAAAGTTTAATTTCAGATTGAATTATTCCAATTAGAATTCGATAATTCTTCATCATTTATATTTATGATAAGTAATTTTGAGCACTTCTGCTAAAAATAAGTATTTCAATTATAATGCTGCAGAAAACTGCCACTAATTTTCATTAAACTCAAAGTTATTTGAATGAAATATTAATTTGGGATAATATATATATATATGTAAAGGATAATATAATTTGATGGTTTTTAATGTAAATTAAAAACAATAATTCTTTGATTTGCTTTTTAAAACAAAATTCAATACCCCAAATTTTTCAAAATTAAAATTCATTTAAATTCTTAGTATATGTACCTATTAGAAAAGCTTATAAATGCAAAATTTGTAATAATGTATTTCTAAATTACAATGAAAAATTTAGAACTTTTCATATAATTCATTTAAATATAAAAACTAATTTTACATAGATGCAGCAACTACCTTTGGACACAACTTAAGTATTGTACACAATTCCTTACGTACATATTACTATAGAGTAATAATTCAATAAAATATATATTATAAAAATTAAAAAAAGAAGAACCCGAACCGATGGTACTATTTCGCATATATGCAGTTCCTAACGTACTTCAAATACTAGTTAATCCTTGTACACAATTGAAACATTCTATCTTAAAGTTTCCTCCCAAGTTTTAAAACCTTGGGAGGTCTAAGAGCGATATATGATATAATTAAAATTTAAAAAAAGAAGTTAAAGCGTTTATTAAAAAAATATTTGGTTTTTAATTTATAAAATATAATACATAATATGTTTTATTGAAAAATTCTTAGCCTTTTAAAAATATTAAAGTGTTAAATTAGAACGGAAATAGGAAAGAACCCTCGTGTATCAAATTAAAAGTTTCTATCTTTATGAATTCGAAGATAAGCTTTTTAATTTTGGGATTTCTTAGAAGGCACCTGAACCACCACTAGAATTAAGTCAAAATTTGAACAACCACTCCAATCGATCCTAAATTAGGAAGACACGCAAGAAATAGTAAAGAGCACTCTTGTGCCAAATTTGAAGCTTCTATATTTTTATTTCATGTTATTATGTTTATTAATTTCGAAGATATGCTTTAAGGTCCCCGGAACTGTGTGGATGGTCCCCAACCACCTACTCCAGTTGGTCTCAAATTTCCAGGTCACTAAAGGAAAAGGAAGAGTCACCCTGATAATTTGGAAGTTCTGTCTTCATTGATTTCGGAATTATGCTCGTTTGACCTAAATGCGATTAAAAAGTTCTAGGATCCGAACCCATGGTTCGATCTCGACCGCACACAATCTCCGCCGTACTTAAAGTATTAGTAACCTTCAGTTAAAGTTTCATCAAGATAACTCGATTCTTTTTGAGTTTTCCTACCTACGGACGGACGGACATGACTATATCGACTTAAGAGGTCACGCTGATCACAAAAATATATACTTTTCCATATCTAGCTCGCTCCCTTTAGTTGGTTACGAACACTATACCAAAGTTAATATACCCTTTTACTATTTAGTTAGTTAGGGTGTATTAGGGTATTAAAATATATGAAAATTAAAATCCTAAAATTTTTATTATATGTGTTACAAGTTTTTTGAAATTCAGAAAATTTGATTCCCAAAAATTGGCAAATTGCAACATGCGATTTGTTTTTTTGTTATGTTCATCATATTATTATTTTTCAATAATTTATTTAAATATATGTGAATATAAAAATTTTTAGAAAAACTCAGCTCGGAGTGTCTCGGATATGTGATACAGTTTTTAAATCATCGAGTTATCGGATATTTCTAACTTGTACATGTCGATGTTACGTCCAAAAACTAAACGTTCTTCAAAAATGTTTGTCTTATAAATATTTTTCTTTAGTATCGATAAAAATACCTAGAAATACTTAGAATTAAATTTGGACATAATATAATCATAGTGAAAATCTTATACATATTTTTGTTTTTGCAAGGTCTAAAATTCACATATCTACATAAATTGCTTTATTTTTATACATACCTGCATAAATTGCTTTATCTTAAGAAGAAAATTTCAGTTTAATTTATTTCAACCAGGTTTTCAAAAATTACAAAATTTTTAAATTCTGGTTTAAAAATAAAGTTTCCGCCTCATATCGTCCCATCCATTTTGTTACCAGCTTAAAAGTAAGCGTACATGTTCCATTGTTTTCCCAAACACGGTATTATTAGCTAGTTTAAAATTTCAAAATCGTTCTTAGAATTTTCAGAACAAAATGTTCCGGGAAAAATGATAGACCTTTATGCTCATCATGAATAGTGTATTTTAATTCAATTATCGAATAGGTATTTTAAATCAACTTCCATAATAAATCCTACTGATGGCTTATCAGCTATTTCATTTGCATCAAATTTTTTAAATTTCAATGACAATTTTAAAGCTAACAAAAGGTAAAAATTGCGATATTGCCCAACCATTTTGATTATTAATATCAAAGTTTATCAAGTATCATTATATTCATTCGTATACATATTTATTATTTGCCTTACAATAGTGTTTTTTGCATTGGCTAAGACCAGTTCGAATTTCTCTTTCAATACATGAGCATATCTATATCAAAGTGAAACATTTGTATATTTCAGCATCGCATCTTAAGTATGCCCTGAAAGTGTCAAATATTACGTACGATCTAAACCATAAGTACCATAAAAATTTGTTCTGAACTGTTCGAATATATCAGCCAATTAAAACACATCTGTCTTAAATTAGAGATCTGAATATTTCTCGAGATTTATTATAGTAAATTCATTCTATTATTTTTTAGCGTATTCATAATTACTTTCTTTAATACGGTCATTATTCAAATGGTACCATAAAGAAATCATATACATAGAGAATTCATCTAGAACTAAAAATGTTAGTCAATTTTGTTGATTTGAAATCACCCAAAATATCGTATTTGGTATATTTCGTAAAAAGATGACTGTATTTTTGGTATACATAATAAAATCAAATTGAGATTATTTCTTTGCTTTATTTTTATTTTGTTTGTATGTTAATCAGTGTATGTACAATTGTTTATATTTCCTTATCCAGTTGGATGATTTCATTTTGAAAAATTTTTATTGTTTTTTTTTTATTTGTATGTTAATTGATGTACATTTGTGTATATTGTATATATGTATTTTATACAATTCGCACGATTTCTTTTTTTCTACAAAACAGAGAACATTTGAAAATAAATAATAATTATTCAAGCGCTAAATGCTATTCTAACAAACTGGCTCGTCAGACGAAAAAAACATTATTTACTTAAAACATTATTTACTCGTCAGACGTTTTTGCAGGCATTGCTTAAAATTTCAGAAGAATGCAGATTTTTATTTAAAAAAGTATTCGACAGTTTATAAAAGGCTAGATTTCTTTAAGAAACAAATTTAATTTAGAAAAAAACATTATTTACTTAAAAAATCAAAATAAAAATATAAGGCAAAAATTATAAAACAAAATATCTTTATGTAGCATTATTAATAGGCATTTTCAATTGCGTAACGAAGCCAAACAATTTTTAAAAATGAATTTTAAAAGTGTTATTAAATGGTCCGAAGATGAAAAAAACGTAGCAATAAATATTCATTTTAATTCACCTAAAGGGTTATAAATTTTTGAGAAATGGAGCAAAGTTTAATTTGCCTTATTTTAGTTCCCTTAATAGATGGATCCTCAACAAACATTTAAATATAAGTCTTAACGACAAAAATATAAATGAGTTAGGCATTATATTCTCAGAAAAGGATTTAATAAAATAGCCATTAGAAGGGACCTATATTTTATAAAGGGCACTGGATTAAATTAGTGGTTTTTCTGATTATAGTTCCGGCAGAACAAAAGACATCGCAAAATACATACATATGTATATTTCATAATGTGTATTAACATTCTTAAAGGATTTTTTATGCCGAATGGAATATGAATTTTGAAAGCTTATTTGTATAATTTTCCATTATATATTTCACCCGGCTTTTCCTTTTAGAATTCTAAATTAAATAATAAAACAAATTTTTAATAAGATAAACAAAAATTTTTAATTATATTTTTTTAGTAGTTAAAAACCTAAAAATTATAAAAAAATTTTACATATTTTAAACTAACGAAAATTTAAAATACATAGGTACATTAGAAGAAAATTTATGGAATTATTTTCTAACGATTTGAAAGATTTGGAATAAGTAAATAATGCAAGTAAAAAAATATAAAGCAAAAAAAAGAAATTTCATTCTTCTTTTTCTATCAATAATTATTTTTTTATTTTATAATCAAAATACACACAAACTGCATACAGACATGATGCAGCAATTGATATGATATACATCCAAAAAAAAAACAAACAAAAAAAAAGGAAGAAATGTACATAAATTGACATACAAACAAAAAAAATAAAAACAAGTAAAGGAACAGTCAGTTGGTGCAACCGATTTAGAAATACCATACACCTATTTGGTTCAAATTTAATGGGAAGTCCATAAGTCATTTTAAAACAATAAAAGCTGTTATTAGTTTGATCGTAAAACATAGCTAACCAAATTACCTTTATAATACTAAAAACATTTTCTAATTAGACTATCTATATACTAGCTGTTGGCCCGTCACAGAATGACGGAATGTCAATTGAAAGAAAAACTTTTTCTAATAACAATTATTTCTAATTTAATTATATACATGTAAATATATTGTATTTCAATATTATTTTCTTAAATAAAGTCGAAACTGTTACATTTTGTAATACGTAGATTATATTTCAATTCTAGTAATTGATACACAAAAAATGATTTATATAACTTCTTGTTCTTTCTTAAAAATTTTAAGATGAATAATAAGTTATGTAGTCTCCCTTTTGTATGTTTTAAGTTTGATAAAATTTCGGGGTCGTTAGTTCAAATCCCTTCTTGGTGAATTTTTTTTTTTAATTTCAATTAATTTTTTTTTTATTCAATTACGTACTTGTTGAAATTTTAAATTTTTAAATTTAAATTCGACAAAATTGTTTGTTAAAAGATTTGAAATTTTTTTATAGGTTTATTTTGTTTCAATAATGATCTATTTCTCCATCTATTAACTTTATGTAGACATATTTTTAAAATGTTACTAAGCTCTGTATAATGTTTCATAACCTTTGTTTAAATTCAAATCGAAATAGTTGTGTGTTGCCAACATTCTACAATGACCTACTCAACATGTTTAATTATGTACCTATTTATATGGACATAAAATTGAATTATGAATTGAGTTTTGCATTATCAAATGCAAATTAATTTTTTGATTTTTTTTATTATACCTAATTAAGTAAAAAAAAAATATTTTTGCTTTGATTACTAAGGTGCAGTTCATTTGGCTTTATTTCAGGGATGAGATGAGGGAAGCTTTGAAATTGCTTTGAAACATAGCTTGCTTCATTTACTTTCCAAATCAAAAAGCAAGCAATGCAACAAAGCGTACATTTGGCTTTCGCCATTATTTCAGTTTTTAACTGAAACTATTGAAGACTTACTACAAATTCATGTCAAGCATAGTCTTAGTTTTTAATACCAAAATGATTTACTATTTATTTAAAATTCCCAGAAAATCTTCTGTAATTTTTAAAACTGAAATCAATTTTTTCATAAACTAAAAAAATTTTTTTTTTGTTTATTGTTTTTTATTAAAAATTAATAAAATATTTTTTGGCCTGCTTACGATAATTTATGATATTTTATTTTCTAAAATAAAACACATTCAACAAAACATTAATATATTATTTTTTAATAATTGAACACATCCAACAAAACACATTTAATTGAATGCGTTTGTTACACCTCATTCTAGACAAATATATTAATCTATATATAAAAAAATATTACAAATTCTTACTAATTTGTCGATTTAAAAATATTAAAAAACAAAAAAACTTGAAAACTTTTACCACTTTTTAAGATAAAAATTTAATATATTAAAAATTTTTCAAAATTGCAATTATTTTAAATTGCTAGTTTCTGTACCTATCGAAAAGCTTATAAACGCAAAATATGCAATAAATGTATTTCTAAAATATAATTACAAATTTAGAACTTTTCATATAATTCATTTAAATATAACAATAAATTTTACACAAATGCAGCAAGTACCTTTGAATATAGGTAAAGTATTGTACACAATGTCTTAATTATATATCACCTATGGTAATAATTCAATAAAATATATTCTATAATAAAAATTAAAAAGGAATTTAATCGTTTATTAAAAAAATATTTTGTTTTTAATTTATAAAATATTATACAAAATATGTTTTATGGTAAAATTCTTAGCCTTTTAAAAATATAAAACTTTTAAATAAAAACGGAAATAGGAAAGAACCCTCGTGTATCAAATTTAAAGTTTTTATCTTCATGAATCTCGAAGATAAGCTTTTTAATTTTGGGATATCTTAGGAGCCATCTGAACCACCGCTACAATTAAGTCTAAATTTCGGGGACACATAGGAAATACGAAATATATTCTTTGGCTTCGAAATTATACTCGTTTGGCCTCAGATCGATCAAAAGCTTCTAGAATCCGAACTCATTGTCCGAACTCGACCAGAACCAATTCCCATGGTACTTTGATTATTAGTAACCTAGAGTTTAAATTTCATCAAAATAGCGATATTATTTTTTAAGTTATACTGCTTTGAAGATATATGTTCGTTAGCCTTTGAACTTTCAAAGGTTCCAGAACCCAAAACCATGGTCTGATTTCACCCATATGCAATCCCCGTCGTACTTTCAACACTAGTTAACCCTTGTACACAGTTGGAACGTTCTATCTTAATTTTCAGTTACTATTTTTATTAATTTCGATGATAAGTTTTTTAAAAAAAAGGTCTAAGAGGGGTACTGAACTACCACTCTGATTGTTCCAAAATTAGGGGAACACGCAGGAAATAGTAAAGAGCACCCATGTACCAAATTTGAAACTTCTAAATTTGTTTGAAAACCATGGTCTGATTTCACCCATATGCAATCCCCGTCATACTTTCAACACTAGTTAACCCTTGTACACAATTGGAACGTTCTATCTTAATTTTCAGTTACTATCTTTATTAATTTCGAAAATATGATTTAAGGTCTTCGGAACTGTGTGGCTGGTCTACTACTCCAATTGGTCCAAAATTTCAAAGACACTAAGGAAATAGAAAGAAACACCCTTGATACCAAATTTGGAGGTTCCGTCTTCATTGGTTTCGGAATTATGCTCGTTTGGCCTAAATTCGATCAAAAAGTTCTAAGTTCCGAACCCGTTGTACATTACCTACCGTACGCAATCACCACCGTAGTTTCATTACCAGTACCAAAGATAATGAATACAACTAGATGTGCACAGTCCATATAAAACAAAAACCTTAAAATTCAAGCTCTTTAAAATAAAAAGAAAGAAATAAAAAAAAAAGCTTAAAGCTTTATACTCTATTCATTATTAAATTAGAGAACGAAAAAAAAAAAAACAAAAACAAAATAAAAGCTTTGTTGACTTTTTTTTTATACCCGTATGACTATATAGTCAAAAGGTATAATAAATTTGCCATTACGTTTGTGACGCAGAGAAGGAGGGGGGGTAGATATAGACTCAAGTGTATGGATCGGATCAGAATCGAAAAATAAATTGATTTAGCGATGTATGTCCGTCCGTTCGTACGATAACTCAAAAATTAAAGGAGCTAGGATCTTGAAATTTTCGCAAATTCGTTTTTTTGCAATAGGCGTCATCGCTATTTAAATCCAGCCATTTTGGTTCATGGTTTCGGGTAGCTGCCATACAACTTCTTTTTTTATATGAGTTATACTCTGTACCTATTACAGCTGCGTGTCTGAAATTTTGCCAAAAGTAGTTTAGTGTAATGGCCAAAGTTACAGCAAAATTTAGTTGGTTTACTGCAGTGAGTTCGAGTAGGTGCTATACAACTTCTTATTTTATATGAGCATTACTCTCCACTTAATAAAGCTGGGTGTCTGAAATTTTGCCAAAAACAGTTTAGTGTAATGGCCAAAGTTACAGCAAAATTTGGTTGGTCTACGGCAGAGGGTTCGAGTAGCTGCCATACAACTCCTTCTTTAATATGAGTATTACCCTACACCTAATGAAGCTGGGTGTCTGAAATTTTGCCAAAAATAGTTAAGTGTAATGTCCAAAGTTACAGCAAAATTTGGTCGGTCTACTGCAGAGGGTTCGAGTAGCTGCCATACAACTCCTTCTTTTATATGAGCTTTACACTACACCTGACGAAGCTGGGTGTCTGAAATTTTGCAAAAAATAGTTTAGTGTAATGGCCAAAGTTACTGCAAAATTTGGTTGGTCTACTGCAAAGGGTTCGAGTAGTTGCCATACAACTCCTTCTTTTATATGAGCATTACTCTACACCTAATAAAGCTGAATGTTTGAAATTTTGCCAAAAGTAAATTACTGAATGATATATTGTATACGTTACGGTCATGCGGGTATCCCAGAGTTGACACTGTCTACTCTGCTACACCCTTCCTCGTTTTAATAAAAATTTTGAAATATGAATAAATACGATTTATGAAATTATAATATATCGATGGCTCCAAATTATAACGATGTAAATCTAAAATGATGTTTTAAGAAAAATGAGTTCAAAAATATTGGAAATATATTTTATTATAACTTTGTTATTTTTTTGAATAAATTAAGAATACAAATTAAAATATTGCATGATTTTGCTTCCTTCCTAACTCCGCAATGCTTATAGCTAGAGTCTTGAAATTTTGAAGAAAGAGAGACCTCCTAGAAAATTTACAAATTTTAGTACAAGTCACAGTATTCTGAAATGTTTATATTGTCTTGTGGAAATGTACGCCTTTATAAACCTTTGGTTTACATTCTACCTTGTTTTAATTTTGTTTCGTTGTAACTATACTTAAAACCAAAAAAATATTATTTATAAGAATATTAATTATAAAAATTAATAAGTAAAAAAAAATATATGAATTTACTTATACCTAAGACAAATATTCTAATCGTCATATCAAACTTGACTTACGTCGTTATTTTTTGGAGCCATCGAATGAGTATATGATCTTTTAAATTCAGAAAATAGAAATCTAATAAAGAAAAAAATTAAATTTCTTGTAAATTTAAAATTTCTTGCATATGAATAAAATAATACATATAGAGAAAGACGTGTAGACACATTAAAGAAAAAATAATGTAAATGTGTTTCAGTAAAACTTTTTACTATAGTTAATCGACAGTCACGTGATTTATTTATATTTATAACTCTCTTAAAAGCTTTTTTAATTTTTAACGTGTATTAGGGTTTTATTTTTTAAAAAATTTTTTATATGAGAGTGCACATCTAGTTGTATTCATTATCTTTGCCAGTACCCTACAACACAAATTTTATGAAGATGGCGTCATTAGTTGTTGAGTTATCGTAATTTTTTATATATGTTCGTTAGCCCTTAGACCGATAAAAAGGCCCAAAACTCGAACCCTTGGGGTGACTTCGCCCATATGCAGTCCGCGCCGTACTTTCAGTCCTAGTAACCTACAGTTAAAATTTCATCAATATAGCTCCATTATTTTTTGAGTTATCGTGCCTACGGTCAGACGGACGGACATGGCTATATCGACCCAGGAGGTTACGCTGATCACAAATATATATACTTTTCCATATCTAGCTCGCTTCCTTTAGGTGTTTACAAACACCATACCAAAGTTAATATTACCCTTTACCTATTCTATAGCTGTAGGGTACAATGAACTAAAATACGATCAACTTGATTTTACGAAATAAAAAAACTTGTCTAACTTTTTTGTTCTACGTGAATACTCTATGTACGAGTATATAGTTACTTGATGATGGTACAGTATTTTCGATAAACTTAGATTCACTATATAAATCATATAGGAAAACACCTTTTGTAGTAAGTAAAGCAGATTGATTTTCAGATAAATATTTAAACTGTGTTTTTAATATAGGAAAAGATGAGAGATGAGATGGTAAAAGAGATGGTTAGATGAGAGGGTAAAATGCCAATATTACTATTGAAGAATCGAGAAAAGAGTCTATAAAACGAAACTTAATTAAAAAATCATCTTAGATAATGTATAAGAAGTCTAGCGTTTTTTATTTATTGATATTAAATCTAATCTATCTTCTAAATCAGAAGCAAGATGTTTTATTGTGAAATATGAGTCATATCCACCGAAATTGTGAAATATTATCAGTACTGCATGTACATCTTTAAAATTAATATTACAATCATCATGGGATCCACCCCTTCCCTGTGAGGTGACAATGATCACGAACCTTTTTATAACCCTCATTAAATAATATACGGTAAATTGTAGAACTTTTATAATTTTCGAATTCCTCATTTGTCAATTCATTCATAGGAACTCGACATAGAAAAACTGTTTCTAAATTTTCAACAAAATCTAATAATTCACGTGTGAACCAATCAATATTTCATAATGTATTATGTTATTATTTAAAAAACGTTAATGTGAAGTAATATCTACACTTTACAAAATATGGTACATATATGGCACATGTTCTTGATACTTATTATATTACTATTATTTTTTACCTGTTTTAGAAAACACTCTAGATCTGCATGTCTTATCTTATTTTTGTAATTCTTAAAACTAACAAACATATTTTCTAAAGTAGGTAACATTATCTTACATTAATTTTAGATAAAAAAATATTCCTGATGAACTTTTAACTTTTTTTGAGAGTTAAAATTATGAAGACATCCATTACAAAAATATTTAATATGTTGATATTTAGACACTTAAGATTATAAAAGCTTTGATATGTTCTTAATTTACACATAATGATAACACATAGGCTCGTAGTTCCCACTATAATCATTTCCATTACTTATTATATTCATCAGATTAATCAGAATATTTATTTTACTTCATAAGTAAATTCAGATAATTATAATTTTTGTTTTTCGTTAAGTAAAATGGAAATACTTGCGAAGTACTTGTAATTAGCTTGAATAGTTAAATCTTAATTGAAAATTTCTTTTTTATTTTCAAATTTTGGAATCTGCTTTTTTTCATTGGTAGGTTGATATTTTTCATGTTTTAAATATTTAAACACTGAGGATACTTGAAAATTCGTTGAGAAACCTTTTTAGCAGCAAAGCATGCATCATTACTATTATGTATATTAATACATGCGTGTTTCTTTTTTGGCTGGTAAATTATTGTATGATGATTCTTGCTGTGGCGTACATTTGTTGTTGTTTATAACCAAATTGAAAGGGCCCATCTGCTTTCTTAATTTTTTCTATTGGGATGTGGTTTTTCATAACCAATACCCAGTTTTTGTCTGAGTTGTTTTAGTTAAGTTCGGTAGTCTTGAACTACACCCAATGCATTGCCTATCATATTCTTTTCAATTATAGTTTTTGATGTTTTTAATAGTCTATTAAGATATCTTTAACTTTTAGAACATTGTTGAATATATTTTTTGTTGAATATATAAGTTTATTAAAACATTTTTGTATAATAATTTGTTCATGTCTGTTAAATAACAGATGTACTCGTATTTAAAAATTGTTTTTTGTTTAATGCATTTTATAATAATCTTTTTTTATTATGTTCTTCTTCTTCAATAAACTATCAAGCCGATAAGAGGTGTTTTTTTTTACACTTTTAACAGGTTATGGGACCAGTCAGAAAACTTTAAGTTTTTTTTTTATTTTTTTACGGATAAAATTAGCAAAAGGAACTTTTTTGGGAAAAGTGGAAGCTGTTTTGTAAAGAAAAATTAAAAAAAAATATTGATTAATTTGCTGTATAAAAAGAAAACCGGGGATCAAAATGGACAAAGATTTGAGGTTAGAAAAATTCAAAAATGCGGATGATTGGCCTACGTGGAAATTTCAAACCAGAATAATTTTGAACGCTGAGGACTGGTGGGATATAGTTAATGGCACGACTCGGCGGACAGCAGAAGCAGAGCAGCAAGTGGAATGGACACGAAAAGATTTCAAAGCTCAAAGAATTATTGCCACAAATGTAGGACCTCTAATTCATTTAATGAATTGCTCTACCGCTTTTGAAATGTGGGAAAAATTAGAAAACATATACGAGCAAAAATCAAGCACAAGTATTCATTTGCTACAGCAGAGATTCTACGGTTTTAAAAAACTGCCCGAAGACAATATTTCCATCCACATTTCAAAACTTGAAAAAATAGTGCAACATTTGATAAATTTAGGAGAACCCGTTTCGGAGTCAATGGTTATAGCAAAAATTTTACCACCAAGTTACAACCATTTTTATACAGCGTGGGAATCCACATCAACAGAGAACCAAACTCTTTCTAACCTAACATCTAGATTGATTATGGAAGAATCACGCATGGGTGCCAAAATGATAACATGAACAAACGAAGTAATTAAAAAAATTTTAATAAAGTCAACAATATTAAAAAATTAGGAAAATGTTTTATTTGTAAGCAAACTGGACATTGGAAAATAAATTGCCTGCGGATAAAAGCAAATCATAATTCACAATACAATAATTCAGCACTTGTAAGTCAAGCATTTATTTCAAATAATGTAAGCAACAAAAGTGATTGATATTTGGATTCAGGAGCAAGTGATCGCATATTTGTCATGTTGATTATTCATGGAAGGATTATTTTAAAAATTATAAAACTTTTAAAACTCCAGTAAAAATGCGTGTTGGTAATACTAATATAATTTATGCTTATGGTCGTGGGACATAAATATTTTAACATTTAACAACAAAACATGGGTAGAGAAAGATTTATCAGATATTCTTTTCGTACCTGAAATAAAGATGAATTTGTTTTCATTCAACTGTGCCTTAGATAAAGGAATGATTTTGCTTTCAAATAATAATAAATGTGAACTAATTAAAAATAAAGAAATTGTTGCAGTAGGTGTGAGTGAACTTGTTTAAAATTTTATTTAAAATAAATAAAGTTAACGATGGTGCAGTAGCAAATGTGTCAGTAAAAGCTAAACAAATCGCATTGTTGGAAACGTGGCATGAACGTTTAAGTCATCGAATCATTTCATATATAAAAAAGTTTTTAAAAGATAAAAACTAAGTTTTCTGATTCAGAAAATTTTTTTTGTAAAGCTTGTGTCATAGTAAACATTATTGAATGCCATTTAGAAATAGTGCAAACAGGGCAACCAAGTAATGTGAACTTACACACACTGATGTTTGCGGACCCATGCAAGAAAATTCATATAGTGGAGCAAGGTACTTTGTTTTATTTAAAGATGATTTCTCATATTTTATGATGGTTTACTTTATCAAAGAAAAAACTGAAATTGCAAATTTAATTGAATGTTTTTTAAACGAAATTAAAATAGATACGAACAATAATGTCAAAATTTTAAGATCAGATAATGGACGTTAACTGACATATAACTCGTATTCTAGAAAAATATGGTGTTCGACATCACACTACAGTGCCGTATTACCCTGACCAAAATGGTAGAGCGGAACGTGAAATGAGAACACTTATGGAGTCAGCCAGAACTATGATACATGCAAAGAAATTTGATTTAAAACTCAGGGCGAAGCAGTTAACACGTTTTAAATCGTACTGGCCCAAGTTCAGTAGAAGGAAAAACTCCATTTGAACTATGGTACAACATAGAGCCTGCAATTAAAAACTTTAAAATATTTGGATGTGAAGTTTACATCCATATTCCAAAAGAAAAACAGCGTAAGCTGTATAAAAAAGCACTTAAAAGAATTTTTGTTGGATATGCAAAAAATTCAAAGGGTTATCGCGTTTGGATACCGGAACTCAAGAAAAGATTTCAACAAATGAAAATGATCAAACAAATTCAAGGTTAATTTTTGACATGCATAACGAATCATTAAAATAAAATAAAAATTCTACCGAGAATAAAAACAAGTAAAGAAACAGTCAGTCGGTTCAACCGACTTAGAAATACCCTACACGTATTTGGTTCAAATTTAATGGGAAGTCCATAAGTCATTTTAAAACCATAAAAGCTTTTATAAGTTTGATCGTAAGACATGGCTAACCAAATTTACTTTATAATACTAAAAACATTTTCTAATTATTTTATCAATTCAAAAATATTAGCAATTCTTACAAATTTATCTATTTAAAAATATTAAACAATAAATAAAGTTGAGATAAATGGATTCGTAAAATGCAATTAAAAAATTACATATTTAAAACTTTTATCCAATTCAAAAAAATTTTACACATATGCAGCAATTACTTCTTTTCAGGATTTTAGCTGTAGTGCATTTACTGTTGAATGATTTAGTACCTTTGATTAATTATTTCAATTTTCAATAATTTTTAAAATTTATTCTCTTAATTTACTTTTTTTTTAATGTTCTATATAATTAAACTTAAAGTTATTCGAAAGAAATATTAATTTGTAATAATATAAATATAAAAGTTTGTATAATTTTATGGTTTTTAATGTTAGTTAAAACCATTAATGCTTTCATTAGCTTTTTATCACAAAATTTAATAATCAAAGTATTTTATCATTTATTTTTATAAAAACATATATAAAAATAAATGATATTACAATTTAGTTTTTTCATCAATTTATTAATTATGACTAATAGTGAAATACTTAGAATATAACCCCAATGCACTAAAGAAAACCTATTAATAAGTGCGAAATATAATGTTGGAGCTTAAATGTTAACGTTTAATTTTGGAAAAACATACACTGGTGAATAAGTTACCTTTTTATAAAAACATAAAAATTTGAATTTTGAAGACCTAGTAGCCCTTCAATGGGAAAGTTCCGAAATTTTTGTTTAGCAAACTAATCTGCCAACCCCCCTCCTGGCCACCCCATTAAATTTTTTGGTCCTGGAAAATCAATTGTGAACTCCAGCAAAATTTGGAATTTTACCTAGAATTTTATTATCTAAGCAAAAATTGTTAAAACGAAGAGACTATTTCTTCAATTTAAAGAAGCCCTTTCAAATTTAAGAAAAACATTTAAAATATGTTGAAATGTAATGCTAAAGCTTCAAATTATGTATATTGTAAACAAAAAATTTGAACAGGTAATCAAGTTGCAGGTGTTTAAAAAAAGCAAAATTTCAATTTTCGAGCGCTTATAGCTCTTAAACAGGGGACGTGATAAAAAAAAATTTGTTAACCGGCTCCTACTAATTTCTAAAAAAATATAACTTCTGCCAAAATTTCAAGGCCCTAGCTTGAACCGTTAAAAAGATATATGTGGGCAAAAATTTTGCAAAAATTGAGTTTTGCGTAATGGTAAATTTTAGTACCGTATGGCAACCCTAAACATTTGCCTTTTTGCCAAAAACAATTTATAAAGCTTATAAAACCAGCTGTTTTTTGCCGTTTTCAGATTGAAAATACACCTAACAGAACTTTTCTTATAACAATTTAAAAATAGAACTTTTATCAACTTTGGGGGGCTGTAGCTCCGTAACAGGTGGGGCTCCAGAAAAAAATTCTTTTACGAAATTATTTTTTTTCTAATTTTTACCCGTATTGTTTTACTCTATTTCAAACGGTGTAAAAGTTTTGTAAACATACGGACGGACAGAGTTTATATATAGTTTTTAATTTATAAAATATAATACATAATAATATGTTTTATAGTAAAACTCTTAGTCTTTTAAAAATATAAAAGTATTAAATTAGACAGGAAATAGGAAATAGTGTATCAAATTTGTTTTTTTTATCTTTATTAATTTCGAGGTTATCTTTATTTATTTCGAGATTTCTTTAAGGTCTTGGGAGTAGTGGGGGTGGTACGCAAACCTCTATTCCAATTCATCCAAAATTTCACGTACACAAAACAAATAAGAAGAAACACCTGTGCCCCAAATATAATGTTCTATCTTCTTTGGTTTCGAATTTATATTCGTTTGACGACAATTTGATCAAAAGCTTATAGAATACGAACCCGACAAGAACTAATTCTGTGGTACTTTCATTACTAGTAACCTAAAATATAAATTGCAACAAATTAGCCTTATTATTTTCTGAGTTTTAGTGTTTTTAAAATATATGTTTGTTAGCTTTTGAACTTTTCAAAAGTTCCAGAACCCAAAATCATTGTACGAATTCGCCCATTCTATCCTAGTCATACTTTTAATACTAGATAATATTTGTACACAATTGGAACATTCTATATTTATTTTAAGTTGCTATTTTTATTAATTTCTATGATAAGCCTTTCAACCTTTAGAGGTCTAAGAGAGTTACTTGAACCACCACTCCAATTGATCATACATTAGGGGAACACGTAGGAAATGGTAAAGGACACCCTTGTGCCAAATTTGATGCTTCTACATTTGTTTGAAATTACTATCTCTATTATTTTCAAAAATATAATTTAAGGTTAAAACCATCCACACAGGTCCCCGACCCACTATTTCAATTGGTTCCAATTTTCGAGGACACTAAGGGAATAGAAAAGAACACGCTGATACCGAATTTGGATGTCCTAACTTCTTTGAATTCGGAATCATGCTCGTTTGGCCTAAATTCGATCAAAAACTTCTAGGATCCAAACCCATTGTCCGATCTCGACCGCACACAATCCATAGTCTCATTACTAGTAACCTACACCAGAAAATTATTGTAGCTCCATTAGTTGAGGAGTTATCCTTTATATTTTTCCATATCTAGCTCGCTTCCTTTAAGTGGTTACAAGCACCATATCAAAGTTAATATACCCTTTTCCTATTTCATAGGATTCTTGTTGTTCATTATAAAAATAAAACACATTATGTTAATTTAATTAAAGGTGTTAAATGTGAAAATTCAACTGAAAAAGGTAATAACGAGAACTCAATGAATGAAAGTTCAAAACAATATGAAAAAGAAGATGATACAAATTTAGGGGAATATTTTTGTGACGATGATATCGAAATATCTGATCCAAATGATCATATAATAAATGCAAAAATGGTGGAACTAGATAATTCTATAACATTCCCTAAAAAAATAAATTACAATCATATTTCTAATTTAAGTATTGTATCAGAAAGTCTTCCTTTTTTAGCAAATTGTGCTGAACCAAACACTTTTGACGAAGCTTCTGTATCACCTAATGCAGTGGAGTGGAAAAAAGCAATGGATGAAGAAATTTCATCATTATACAAAAATAAAACTAGGACATTAGTCGTAGAGTTGTTGATAATAGATGGATATATAAAATCAAATTTTTAGCTGATGGAAAAATAGAAAAGTTCAAAGTACGGTTGGTTGTAAGAGGATTTACACAACTATTCGAAATAGATTACAGTGAAAAATTTAGCCCCGTAGTAAAATTAACATCAATTCGAACAATTTTAGCCATTGCGGCTAATAAAAATTATAAAATAATGCAGTTTGATGTAAAAACCGCTTTTTTATGTGGTGAATAAGAGAAGATATTTTAATGAAGCAACCAATAGAATATAATGATGGAACTGATAAAGTTTGTCACTTAAAAAGAAGTCTTTATGGTTTAAAGCAAGCTTCAAGATATTGGAACAAAAGATTTACCAAATTTCTAAAAAGATTTAATTTAAAAGCACCAATTGCAGATCCGTGTGTTTTTACTGTAGTTCAAAACGGTAATACAATTTTGTTGGCCATATATATTGATGATGGACTCGTTGCAGCAACCAAAGCTTCAGATATTAATTTGTTAATAGAGTATTTGCAATATGAATTTGAAATAAAAGTTTCTATTGCAAATTATTTTTTTGAGTTAAAAATATCATACATAAACTATGGTTCAATTCATGTGCATCAAAACTGTTATGCAAATAAAATACTGAAAAGATTTAAGATGTCAGATGCAGATCCTGTTGCAACATCTGCCGATTCATCATTGCATTGTCACTTTACAATAAGTCATTAAAAAAGGAAAATTATCCATTTCGGGAAGCTGTTGGCTGCCTAATGTTTTTGGCAGTAGGAACAAGACCTGACATTGCTTTTGCAATAGATTTTTGGAAAAACAAACTGCTGTGCATGTAAATGCTGTTAAAAGAATTTTCAAATAATTAAAAGGGTCCAAAAACAAAGGTATATATTTTAAAAGTTACAATACATTGCATCTCAATTGCTACAGTGACACTGACTACGCTGGTGATACTGATTCTCGAAAATCCACAAGTGGTTACATTTGTCTTTTGGATAATGGCGCTATTTCCTGACAATCGCAAAAAAAAAATGTGTCGCATTATCAACGACTGAATAGAAATTTAATTAAAAAATTACTACTGGATCATGAAGTACCTGCAACTGTTATGGTCAATCAAAGTGCTATGAAGTCAGTGAAAAATACTGAATTTCATAAGAGGACAAGCACATTGACGTTAGATACCACTTAATACGTGAAAAATTTAACTTATTTAATTTACTATATGTAAAATCTCTGATCAAGTTGCTGACATATTAACTAAACCCTTGGCAAAAGAAAAATTCAACAAATTTATTAATATTATGAAAATTAATTAATTAATTAAAAAAAAATATATATATATATAAATTCTTCAAATAATTTCTTGTTAGTTTATAATAAGTTGAAATATTTTGAATATATGGTAACCTTAAAATTATCAAAAATTGCTGAACAGCTGATTTAAAGATAATGTGCTTATAATTTAGTAATTTATTAAAAAAAAAAGGGTAATTTTTAACTTGAATTCAAATTTATTTTATATGTAAAATAAAATAATAGTAATAGTTTTAAAGGTTTTATATTTTACGTATTAAATAAAAATATTATTAAAGGAATATTCATTTTAAATTTGGCTAATTCTAAAATGAATATTAGAAAGAAAGAAATATTAATTTTAAATTTGGTTAATTACAAAATTAATATTAGAAAGAAAGAAACATTAATTTTAAATTTTTGATTATAGCAAATTGTTAATGTTATTGATAAAGATTTTGAATTTTGAATTTCATTATTAAAAGAAAAATTTTTAGTTAATTTCGATTAACCCATTTTCCACGACGCCATGAAGTTTTCTATCAATATTATTAGGATTAAATGAATTTTTTTCAAAATTTTGTACCATCATTTTAATTTTAAAAGCCCACCGGGTTAATTTGGTTTTTACGCGTTTTGCAAAAAGATTCAATGAAATTTCCCAATTTTTAATATTTACGCAAGTAAATCTTTATTCCAAAAGCTCACTTAATTAATAAGTTTGCAAAAGCTAAATGAGATAATATTAATAATAATAAAAATAAAGCTAATAAAGAATCGAAATAATAATATCTTAAAATTTAAATAACATAACATCTCTACATTTTTTCGTAGTCCCTTTCCAGAAGCCTCATAAAATTTTAAATAAACGAGGAAGAGCGTAGTATAACTTATTCAAAACAAAATATAAGTTGAAAAGCTGTTTTTTAAATCTTTTCTAAACCATCCACTATATATTCAAAAGTTGGTAATTCAAGTAAACTACTATTCATATAGTAAAATGACATAATGGTAAATTTAGTATACCTTTTTGACCTATGTACAAAGCTGCTGTGCCGCAATGGGTTAACGGAACTCAACAAACCTGTTTTTGAGACTTTGACCAAACAATATTTCGGAAAATTGGACGTAATATCCCTCCAAAATTTTTTTTGGGCAATTAATAGAGTGAACTCCATTCTCAAAGAGGAACACATATACAAAGTTTGAAGTAAATCGGTTAAACCAATTCTAATTTATAGCAAACTAACGAAAAAACCTATAAAAAGCTGTTGGGCCGCAATAGGTTAACGGAACTCCACAAATATTTTTTTGAGGCTTTCTTTTTAACCAAAGCATTACTTCGAAAAATTGCTGAAATTTTTTTTTTTACAATTTGCACTCCCGGGTAAATCTGCTAGTATATTAATAAAAAAAATTAAAAAGCTTTTTAAAATAATTTATCAAAAAAAACTCTTTATTATAAATTAATTATATTAAAATTATTTGTTATAAATTATTTATAGTAACACTCTTTTTTCTAAAAAAGAGTATTATATTACATTATATTACACTTCTAGTCGAAATTCCCAGACCTAGCGAATACAAAAATATATAGAAGTATTCTGTAAATGACGAATAAAGTTAAATCTCAGTCCAACTCTAAAATTCTTAGTTTTTTTTTTTTTTTGCTTTTAAGCGCTAACTATTCAACTGCTAGGCTAGTAAGCCAGTCTACACCATAGGTACATGTTGAAACATGATGTCATATTATATTCGTGTTATTCGAATTGATCTTAATGAATTCCACATAAAATTTAAACATGAAATAGTAGTAGGTCTTATAACATGTAGAAAACGACTTAGATTTTCAATAGATCGAATTCTATTTTTGCATATATTGCAAAATATGTATTTGATTTATATGGTATTCTATATCTGTGAGTTATATTAACGAATTAAATTTTTTGTTTATATTTTGCATTTGTTCATATTGTTATGTTAATGTATGTTGTATTATAGATTTATAATTATTAATTATTGATTAAGCCATTAATTTGAACCCAATGAGTCAAGTCGAAACCCAAAAAAGGCCAAGCGTGCAGATGTTTCTTCTTATTTCTTTTCTGTCCTCACATATTTAAACAAACGTATGGAAAAATAGTGTTGCTTGCAAAATCAGAGTGTTAAGAAAATTACGACTTTTACAGAATACTTGTATTTTTTATATCCTACTCCTATGAAATAGGTAAAAGGTGTATTAGCTTTGTATGGTGTTTATGACCACCTAAAGGAAGCGGGGTCCATATGGAAAAGTATATATATTTTTGATCACGGTCACCTCCTTAGTCGATTTCGCTTTGTTCGTCCGTCCGTCCGTAGGTAGGATAAATCAAAAATTAATAGAGCTAAAGTTTTTCCTTTGCATTACTAGTAATGAAAGTACGACGGGGATCGCTTATGGTCGAGGTCGGATAATGTGTTGGAATTCTATAAGCTTTTTATCAACTTGAGACCAAACGAGCATAATTCCGAAACCAATGAAGATAGAATCTTCAAATTTGGAGCACAGGTGTTTCTTCTTACTTGTTTTCTTTCCTTGAAATTTGGCTCCAATTGGAGAAATGGTTCGGGTATATTCCACAGAACTCGCAAAACCCTAAAACAAAGCTTCAAAATAAATAAAAATAGTAACTTGAAAAAAATATAGAAGCTTTAAATTTGGTACAAGGGTGTTCTTTGCTATTTCCTTTGTGTCCCCGAACTTTGGATTCAATTGGAGTGGTGGTTTAGAAATTAATTATATGAACAGTTGTAAATTTATTATTGTATTTTAGAAATACATTTATTGCATATTTTGATTATTAAATTTTGTGATAAAAAGCTATTGAAAGCATTAATGGTTTTTACTAACATGAAAAGCCATGAAATTATATAACCTTTTTTATTTATATTATTGCAAATTAACATTTCTTTCCAATAACTTTGAGTTTAATTATATAGAACATTAATAAATAAGTAAATTAAGAGAATAAATTTAAAAATTATTGAAAATTGAAATAATTAACCAAGGGTACTAAATAATTCAACAGAAAATGCACAACAGCTAAAAATACTGAAAAGGAGTAATTGCTGCATGTGTGTAAAATTTTATTGAATTGGATGAAAGTTTTAAATATGTAATTCTGTAATTGCATTTTACGAATCCATTTATCTTAACTTTATTTGTTGTTTAATATTTTTAAATAGATAAATTAGAAAGAATTGCTAATATTTTTGACTTGATAAAGTAATTAGAAAATGTTTTTAGTATTATAAAGTAAATTTGGTAAGCCATTGCTTACGATCAAAATAATAAAAGCTTTTATGATTTTAAAATGACTTATGGACTTTCCATTAAATTTGAACCAAATAGGTGTAGGGTATTTCTAAGTAGATTGCACCGACTGACTGTTTCTTTACTTGTTTTTTATCTAATTTGTTGTTTTTTTAAAAATAGATTTCAGTGTAAAATTGCAGTTTTTTTTCTAATAAAATTTAAAAATCAAAAAATTCTATTTCGTATATATTATGCTTAAATACATAGTATTTTAAAACATTTTTTCCAAAAAAGAGGCCTACATTTCTCTCAGAAAATTTTAAATAAACGAGGAAGAGCGTAGTAGAACTTTCAGGTAAGTTCAAAACAAAATATAAGTTGAAAAGCTGATTTTATAAACTATCGACTATATTTTATTCAAACGTTGGCAATTTAAGTTAACTACTATTGACAAAGTATAATGACATAATGGGAAATTTAGTATATCCTTTTGACCTATAGTCAATATTAATAATACTTATATGTAAACTAGCTATTACCCGGTGCACGTTTCTCCGCTTACAATCTAGTTTTAATTTAAGTTGATGTTATTGAAAAAAGTTAACACAAAAATTGCACTTGGTGTACATAATTTTAAAATGTAATAAAGAAATTTTTTTAAAACGATTTTTTTTAGGATTATTCTAGCAATTTTTCAACAAATTTATCAAATTTCACTTGAAACTTTTCATAATTATTAAATAATAATAGAACTAAAAATTTTAATTGAGTTAACATTATTCGCCGGAAACGCACCATCCTAAACTCCATCGTCAAGGAGTTTATAAGTTTTAAAACTATATTTATAAGTTTTTGTTTCGCAATCGGTTAAAAGAACTAGACAAAACATTTTTTTAAGCATTCCCCAAATTCAAAAAATTTTACCTACTTTCAAAAATTGGACGTAATCCTGTATGCATACAAAATTTAAAGTCAATTTGTCAAACCGGTTCTGCCTAAGAGTAAAATAACGAAAAATCTGTAAAAACCTGCTGTTCCGGATTAACGGAACTCAACAAACCGTTTTTTTGAGACTTTGACTAAGCATTATTTCACAAAATTGGACGTAAAATGCTTCCAAAATTTTTTTTTGAACAATCGTCGGGTCGGCATCGGTTAACAAATTCCAAGTCTGTTAATACAGTAAACTGTATTCTCAAAGAGGAACACATATACAAAATTTGAAGTCAATCGGTTAAACCATTTCTAATTTATAGCAAAGTAACGAAAAAACCTATAAAAAGCTGTTGGGCCGCAATGGGTTAACGAAACTCCACAAATATTTTTTGAGGCTTTCTTTTTAACCAAAGCAGTACTTCGAAAAATTGGCCGAAATTTGCCTTTTTAACAATTTGCACGCTCCCGGGCAACGCCGGGTAAGCCTGCAAGTATACCATAGTTCATAAGTTTAGTACTTAGTATTTTATTATATTAAAGCTGCCAGAAGTACAATATAATAGTCGAGGTAAAATGGGAGAGGTACGAATGCTCGCTTCTCAAAATCTCGTTTTATCAAAATCTCGTTTTTCAAAATCTCGTTTCTTAAAATCTCGTTTTATCAAAATCTTGTTTTATCAAAATCTCGTTTTTTAATATCTCGTTTTTTCAAAAATCTCGGTAAATCTCTTTTTTTTTCAGAAAATACAGAAAACATAAAAAATTGTAATTTTTAATTTTTATCGAAGAATATTTTATTTTTTTCATCCAAATTAAACAAATTTTATAAAATAAAAACATTTTCTGTATATAAAAAAAAATAAAACAGTTATAAAGAATTGTTATAAAAATTTCAATGTAATATTATCTTTTGCGCTATTTTTTTTAGAAAATCCAATTTATCCATATGTTTTCTTTTTTTTATTAGTGTTTAAGTTTTTTTATTCACTGGGGATTTGGGGGCGGCAGCCCCCACTATTTTAAGTTAATTGTTGTTAAAATATATATATAAAAAAAATAATTTAAAGGGATTTTAGAGTTGGATTTATTTTAAGTTAATTGTTGTTAAAATATATATATAAAAACGAGGAAGATTATACTTTTAGATTCCCGTGCATACCCACTATGGTGTATAAAATAAACCGTAATTTACTTCCCTTATATATTTATCTCATTACCCCATAATTTTAACGTAAAATAAAAAAAAAAAAAAAATTTTCATTCATTGCCCCATAACTTTACCTTAAAAAAAAAAAAAAAAAAATAAATGAAAAAAAAAAAAAAAATCACAAAAAAAATAAAACAAAATTTTCATTAATTGTTCCATAACTTAGGGTAAAAAAAAAAAAAAAAATTGGTCCACACTAAAAGTCCGATGGTCCGAGTGATGTCCAACTTTGCCAAGTAACTTGCCCTATTACTTTACCTGCCCAATTTTAATTTTAACCTTGTAGCTTCATTAGATTCACAGTTATTGAACCGAAAACTTTGTATGGCAGCCTCCCAAAATAGGGCCGTAACATTTTAAAACTTCATATAAGTGCTCGATTCATTATATAAATAACCGTGTATAATTTTTATCGTCGTAGTATAATTAGTTTTGAAGAAATTCATATTGGTGCAAATAAGTTGTATGGCAGCCCCCCGAAAATGGGGCCCTAACATTTTGAAGCTTCATATATAAGTGCTCGATTAATTATATAACTAACCGTGTGTAATTTTTAGCCTCGTAGTATAATTAGTTTTGAAGAAATTTATATTGATGCAAAGAAGTTGTATGGCAGCCCCCCGAAAATGGGGCCCTAACATTTTGAAACTTCATATAAGTGCTCGATTCATTATATAATTAACTCGATTCATTATATAACTAACCATGTGTAATTTTCATCCGCGTAGTATAATTAGTTTTGAAGAAATTCATATTGGTGCAAAGAAGTTGTATGGCAGCCCCCCGAAAATGGGGCCCTAACATTTTGAAACTTCATATAAGTGCCGGAGTCATTATAAAACTAAACGTGTGTAATTTTCATCCCCGTAGTATAATTAGTTTTGAAGAAATTCATATTGGTGCAAAAAAGTTGTATGGCAGCTCCCCGAAGCCTTGGTCCGATTTTAACCAAAAACAATAGGGAACCTAGAAATTGATTGAAAAATATTTTGTGAAAATTTCAAAACTGTAGCCCTTTTAGTTTTTGAGTTATCGTGCTGACACACGGACGGATGGACGGACGGACAGACACACATAGCTAGATCGACTAATTTTTCAATTCTGAGCCGATACGTACCCTTGACACTATATCTAGCTCGTCTAGATCAATTTTAATATACCCGATGTCATATATGTATGCACGGGTATAAAAATAATTTAAAGGGATTTTAGAGTTGGATTTAAAATCATGACTGTTCCCTTTTCCAGAATATTTATAAATAAGTATACATATATAAATATATGTGTATATCTAATATCATATATATACATATATATTATAATATTATTTGTATGTACTATTTTGAATGAAATGTTGAATCTTTTTTGTTAAATTTTTTTTCTACAATTTTTACAATAAATATTTTTTCAATAACTCGACAAACATTTGAAATAAAAAAATGAAACTGTAAGATAAAATTGTTAAAAATAAAGATTACCTCTGATAAAAAAAAAAAAAAACGAGATTTTAAGAAACGAGATTTTGATAAAACGAGATTTTAAGAAACGAGATTTTGAGGAACGAGATTTCGTACCCAACCCAAATAAAATCGATGCAATAAAAAATTTAGAGTTACCCAGAACAGAAAGACAAATTAAAAGTTTTTTAGAATTGACCGGATATTATCGTAAGTTCGTTAGAGATTACGCTAAAGTAGCTCAACCAATTACGAAATATTTAAAAAAGAATACTAGAATCAATACCAAAGATCCCAATTATGTAGGAGCTTTTGAAAAACTTAAGAACCTTATAATTTCGCATCCTGTTTTAAGATATCCCAATTTTGACAAGTCTTTTACTTTAACAACAGATGCTTCCAACTAAGCAATAGGAGCCATTCTTTCGCAAGAAGGTCACCCTGTATCTTTGCATCTCGAACTCTTAACAACCATGAAAAAAATTATTCAGCAACTGATAAAGAATTTCTAGCCATAGTTTGGTCTGTTAATTACTTCAGACCATCTTTATGGAAATAAATTTAAAATTTATACAAATCATCAACCTATAAAGTTTTTGCATGCGAAATATAAAAGAAAAGACTTATCTCCTAGACATCAAAGATGGATACTAAAACTAGGTGAATATCAATTTGATATTGAATACCTAAAGGGAAGGGAAAATAAAGTCGCAGATTTTCTTAGCACAATAGAACCCAATGAAAATATTAAACTGGAAGAGAAAAATATTGAAATAATTTTGACAACTGACAGTGAATCTGATTTTAACATAGAGAATGAAAATGAAAATATTACAATGGCAACAATTCATTCCGCTCAAGAAGAACTACTAAATCATATACCAATTAAAGAGGAAATTGTTAATAAATATAGAACTCAATAATAACAAATAATAAAACTGTAGAAAAAGAAATAATTTCTGAAGAACCATTATTTATATAGCGGAATACGACTTTGATAGATAGACTAACAGAAATATTTAAAGACATACCTCAAAAAGGCAAAGTAGGCATTATTTTCTGAAATTTCAGATAATAGATATAATATAGTGCAAGAAAAATTACTAGAAATGTTCTGCAATAATAGTCAATTAAAATTTATAAAATGTTCTTATCGAGCTAACGAAGTTAGAACTGAAGTAGAAGTGGTAAAACAAATTTCTTTATATCATACAAAAAAAAGCTGCCACTCAGGTATTCAGGAAACTTATAATCAAATAAAATATAAAATCTATTTTTCAAAGTTATTAGAATTAGTTCAAATTGTTATAAATCAGAGTGAAGTTTGCCAAGAAGTAAAATATGACAGGAATCCAAATAGTTAAATCTAAATTTAAATATAGTGAAACCCCTACTAATATTAATGATATAATACATATAGATACATACACAATTATGAAAACAAATTTTTTAACAGTGATAGATAAATTCTCAAATTTGGAGCAGCTTATTTTCTAGCAGACAAAAATCATTTAACGCTAATAGAACAATTAGAAGACCATTTTACCAAATTAGAAAAACCAAGAAAAATAGTAGCTGATAATGAATTTAAAACTATACAAATAAAACAATTTTCAAGATGAAGAAATTAGCCTACATCTTACCAAACCAAATAATCATACAGGAAATAGTGATATAGAGAGACTCCACAATTCCATAGCTGAAAAGTTTAGAATTTTTAAATCAAAATATGTCTGTAAAACAATTAATACAAAAATCTGCTAGATATTATAATGAAAGGTTTCACTCAACAATCAAAAACATTCCTACAGAAGTTCAAAACAGAAAAGTAGATTTAGACAAAATTAAAGAAAATTTAGTTTTAACAAAAACAAATAGAATTGAAAAATTTAATAAAGAAAGAGAATTGTATGACGAACAGAGAACAACAGGTTTCGTAAAAAATTATAAAGCTGTTTGACATAAAGAACAACCAAAATATAAAATCTTGAAATTAAATAACATTCACTTCTCTAACATAAAACGACCACATAAATTCTATGCATTAGGTAACGATAATAATAACAATAATAGTTTCCAATAATTGAATTTTTTTTCTCTTTAAAACTTTAAAATGAAATATCAATTAAAATTATATTTTGCATTCATATAACATGACCCAATTATTATTATACTGACCTTTCGCAACATAATTATGCAATAATATTTCTACTTACTTTTTTTTAAGTGTTACTTTTATGAAATTAGCTGATTCTACAATTTACATTTAGTTACTAAGAATTTTTTTTTTCTTTTCTATATAGCCAACAAAACAGTGCACACAAAAACAAATTGAATAAAATTTTTTTTATATAAAATTTGCAGGTATTTGCATTTTTAATATGGGTTTTGTTGACAATTATTACACCTTTAGCAGAAGGTTTATTACAAGTTAATCCAATAATTGAGGATATCCCAGGATGGATAGATGATGCAATAATAGATTTAATTTTAGCCTTAATGTTAGTTATTTCACTATCTAATAAAATTTTATTACTTGTATTTAAATTAGCAACATTCATTTCTATTTGCGCTAAAATTTCATTTAACTCTAAAGGATTAATTATATGAAGTATCGTTGAAGTTTCGTTCACTATTTCTATTTCTTTTAATTTAATTTGTGTTTATCCCAGATCCTCAATTATTGGATTAACTTGTAATAAACCTTCTGCTAAAGGTGTAAAAATTGTCAACAAAACCCATATTACAAATGCAAATACCTGCAAATTTTATATAAAAAAAATTTTATTCAATTTGTTTTTGTGTGCACTGTTTTGTTGGCTATATAGAATAAAAAAAATTCTTAGTAACTAAATGTAAATTGTAGGAATCAGCTAATTTCATAAAAGTAGCACTTAAAAAAAAGTAAGTAGAAATATTATTGCATAATTATGTTCCGAAAGGTCAGTATAATAATAATTGGGTCATGTTATATGAATGCAAAATATAATTTTAATTGTAATTTCATTTTAAAGTTTTAAAGAGAAAAAAAATTCAATTATTGGAAACTATTATTGTTATTATTATCGTTACTAATGCATAGAATTTATGTGGTCGTTTTATGTTAGAGAAGTGAATGTTATTTAATTTCAGGGTTTTATATTTTGGTTGTTCTTTATGTCTAACAGCTTTATAATTTTTCACGAAACCTGTTGTTCTCTGTTCGTCATACAATTCTCTTTCTTTATTAAATTTTTCAATTCTATTTGTTTTTGCTAAAACTAAATTTTCTTTAATTTTGTCGAAATCTACTTTTCTGTTTTGAATTTCTGTAGGAATGTTTTTGATTGTTGAGTGAAACCTTTCATTATAATATCTTACAGATTTTTGTATTAATTGTTTTACAGACATATTTTGATTTAAAAATTTTAAAATTCTAAACTTTTCAGCTATGGAATTGTGGAGTCTCTCTATATCCCTATTTGCTGTATGATTATTTGGTTTAGTAAGATGTACGCGAATTCCTTCATCTTGAAAATTGTTTTATTTGTATAGTTTTAGATTTATTATCAGCTACTATTTTTCTTGGTTTTTCTAATTTGGTAAAATGGTCTTCTAATTGTTCTATTAGCGTTAAATGATTTTTGTCTGCTAGAAAATAAGCTGCTCCAAATTTTGAGAATTTATCTATCACTGTTAAAAAATTTGTTTTCATAATTGTGTATGTATCTATATGTATTATATCATTAATATTAGTAGGGGTTTCACTATATTTAAATTTAGATTTAACTATTTGGATTCCTGTCATATTTTACTTCTTGGCAAACTTCACTCTGATTTATAACAATTTGAACTAATTCTAATAACTTTGAAAAATAGATTTTATATTTTATTTGATTATAAGTTTCCTGAATACCTGAGTGGCAGCTTTTTTTTGTATGATATAAAGAAATTTGTTTTACTACTTCTACTTCAGTTCTAACTTCGTTAGCTCGATAAGAACATTTTATAAATTTCAATTGACTATTATTGCAGAACATTTCTAGTAATTTTTCTTGCACTATATTATATCTATTATCTGAAATTTCGGAAAATATGCCTACTTTGCCTTTTTGAGGTATGTTGTTGTATGATGTTGTATGATAATGGTTCTTCCAGAAATTATTTCTTTTTCTACAGTTTTATTATTTGTTATTATTGAGTTCTATATTTATTAACAATTTCCTCTTTAATTGGTATATTATTTAGTAGTTCTTCTTGAGCGGAATGAATTGTTGCCATTGTAATATTTTCATTTTCATTCTCTATGTTAAATATGTTAAAATAAGATTCACTGTCAGTTGTCAAAATTATTTCATTATTTTTCTCTTCCAGTTTAATATTTTCATTGGGTTCTATTGTGCTAAGAAAATCTGCGACTTTATTTTCCCTTCCCTTTAGGTATTCAATATCAAATTGATATTCACCTTGTTTAAGTATCCATCTTTGATGTCTAGGAGATAAGTCTTTTCCTTTATATTTGGCATGCAAAAACTTTATAGGTTGATGATCTGTATAAATTTTAAATTTATTTCCATAAAGATATGGTCTGAAGTAATTAACAGACCAAACTATGGCTAAAAAATCTTTATCAGTTGCCGAATAATTTTTCTCATGTTTGTTAAGAGTTCAAGATGCAAAGCATACAGAGTGACCTTCTTGCGAAATAACGGCTCCTATTGCATAGTTGGAAGCATATGTTGTTAAAGTAAAAGACTTGTCAAAATTGGGATATCTTAAAATAGAATGCGAAATTATAAGGTTCTTAAGTTTTTCAAAAGCTGCTATATAATTGGGATCTTTGGCTTTGATTCTACTATTCTTTTTTAAATATTTCGTAATTGGTTGAGCTACTTTAGCGTAATCTCTAACGAACTTACGATAATATCCGGTTAATCCTAAAAAACTTTTAATTTGTCTTTCTGTTCTGGGTAACTCTAATTTTTATTGTATCGATTTTATTTGGATTTGGTTTAAGACCGTTTTCAGTCAATATATGACCTAAGAATTCGGTCTCTTTTTTCAAAAAATTACATTTATCTATTTGTATTTTCAATTGCTTTTCTTCTAAAATTTTAATAGACCTATATAAATATATAAATAGACATACATAATATTATATTTTGTAATTGGTTAAATTATCATTTTGTCAAATTAAAATGAAAATTGACAATTATTAAGAATAACTACTTAACATAGATAAAAAAAAAATTAAGTTTTGGAAAAGACTAAGAAAAAACAAGAATCAAATTTTTGTTAAAAACGTTATTTAAAAATTTATTTTTCGTTTTAAAAATAAAAAAATAAAAACAAAAAGAATTATTAATTATATAAAAATTAATTATATTAAAATTTAAGTTAAATATTATATCTTGTATACTATTCATACAACCCGAACAAATTATCACCGTTTATAAAAATAAAAATATTATTAACAATATTTACAAAATATTTATTTTATTCTGCTATGAGTGAGCAATCGGTTTAGATGATATAAGTCGGTGTCTAATATAGTTTGATTGAGCTGCGTGTCACGACCGAAAATGAATTACTTTGGACAGAAAGTCAGCGCATAGTTTTTTAATGTAATATGAAAGCAAAGAAACCCCTCTTTTGGTTGTTGTTTCATTAAAACCCGACTTATAGTTTACCTAGAAAAGGGACGTTTATATTTGTATAGAAAAAAATGAGCCGATTAAACATTATTTGTATAAAAGCGAACGTTTGTTTTTTATAGCGTATTGGCTCCAAACTTGCTCAGTCAATTATCATGAAAATTTGTATATAAAGGGTTTTTGGTATGGGGAGTGTTCTGGACTTAAAGTTGGAACAGTTTTAAACTTCTTTGAAAAATGAAAAAGGTTTGACCGATTGACTGAAAATTTTGTATACGTGTTGCTGTTGGGATGACGATCAATCTAAAAAATTCAGAAAATCCACAAAAATCTTAAAAACACTTTTGTCGATTTCCATTAATTTATTGCGGCACAATTTAAAAAGTGTAACTTGTGTTTTACTTTTTTTCAATAACATCGATTTCAATTAAAAACCATTTGAGAGGCGCAAAAACACTTGCAGAAACCGAATATTATCTAATTTACAAGTAATTATTATTTTTTTTTTTTTTTTTTTTCGTATTAATTTTATTAGTATAGTTATACAATTTTTAATCATCTATTCTAATATAAAATTTAATTTACAATTTTGAAATAAGAAATGAAATTATACAGAAATATGTACAAAATTTAAGAATTTTGATTATCTACATTATCTAACTATAAAATTCATTATGAATCAAATACTGGATCAAAGTCTTTTTAAAACTATTTATATTAGTTAAAATTCTTACTGCTGTTGGAAGATTATTGAATAATTGTAAGCCTTTATGAAACAATTATTTTGAGTGTTATTTCTCCAGAAAAGTGGAAGCCTAAATAAATTTGCCGATTCTAAATTATAATTTGTTGATTCTCCAACATAATTCATAAGATTTCTTAAATATTCTGGCAGCATGTTGTTCTTCATTTTAAAAATGAATACCAGAGTATTGTAATCAAGTCTCTGGCGTACATACATCCATTGTAGCTCTCCCAGCATAAATCTTTTGTTCGTTCTTCTGCCTCGTTTTAAAATGATTCGCATTGCTTTATTTTGTAAGATTTGTAATTTTTCTTTTTTATTTTCATTACATAACAACAGCAAAGACGCACAGTAATCGAAATGTGGAAGAATCATTGTATTGTATATTGTTATTACACTTTTTAATGTAAGTTTATTCCGTATTCTGCCTAAGTAACCAACTTTCTAAGATATCTTATTGCATATGTACTCTGCATGTTTATCTATCGTTAAATTGTGATCAATTTGCACTCCTAAATACTTAATTATCTTTATTCTTTCTATTGTATTATTGTCTATTCGTAAATCAGTATTGCTTCCCGTTCTATCATTCATTACCATGCATTTTGTTTTCTTCAAATTTAATTTTAACTTATTCATACACAGCCAATTAAAGAGATTTTGTAGATCTTCATTGAGTTTGGAGCAACATTCTTCCACATTTCTACCAACTAATATTAGCGCATCGTCAGGAAAAAGTATAATTTTAAAAAATTTGATGCATGAGTTTATATCACTTATATGAATTAAAAAACATTACTCCCAAAATTGTACCTCGTGGAACGCCATTTTGAATCAATTCACTACTAGAAAATTTACCATCCACACATGTTTTTTGTGTTCTAGCTTCCAAAAAACTTTTAAACCATTTGTGCTCAATATCGTCAATATATTTTTTGAATTTTTGTAATAAAATATCTCGGTTTACAGTCTCAAAAGCTCTTTTAAAGTCTAAGAAAACAGCAATAAATATTAATTTCTTTTGCTAATTTCCATTCATAAAAAACAAAGTTCAATGAAGTTTCACAGCAATGTTTTCCTCTAAATCCACTTTGCTCATTATACAAAATATTATTTTCATTTAAATAATGTTGTAACTGCACATTAACTACTTTTTCCAGTATCTTTTCGTATGGAGGACTCATATTAATTAGTCTAAACTCATTTGGATATTTAGAATGACAAACTTTTGGAATTGATCGTACAATCGTTTGTTTCCATGTATTAGGAAAAATGCCTTCATTCATCGAAGTATTAATAATATGAATGAGAACATTACCAATTATATTAAAGCACTCTAATATCAGTTTGGAATTTATTCCTAAAAAATCAGTTTTTTTATTCATATTTGTATTATTTGGAATAATTCATCTCTGTTTATATTTCTAAATTTAAATCGTGTTTCTCGTTCTTCTATCATATTCTCATACTCAATAAAATTTATGCTTCTTGATATTTCATCAACACTATAAATAAAAAATTTATTAAATTCGTTACCAATTTTTACCGAATTATTTATTTCCTTATTATTAACAATTATGCTCTCAATAGCTTGGTTTTCTTTGATTTTGTTATGAAGCTTCCGATTGATCTCCACATTGCTTTATTGTCTTCTTCACAATTTTTAATTTTATTTTCAATAAATCGATTTTTTGCTCTTCATATTTCTTTGTTATATTTGTTTCTATTTTCTTTATAGATTGCCCAAAGATTTGAATCATTAGTTAATGCAGCTCTTTGATGTGCTACTATTTTATTATTTTTGAGTATTTGTAATTCATTATTATACCATTCCTGCTCTTTAAATCTAATAATAATCTTCTTCCTACAATTATTTACCAAACTTTCAATATTATATTTAAACAAATTTGCACAAAAGTTAACATTTCCTATTCGACAAATATCCTTTATATTTTCTGTTATTAGCATATTTTCAAATCTATTTTTATTAATTTTTATTACATCTATTTTCCTTGGTTTAAATTTGTTTTTTGAGTTACAATTTATATTTAATCCACTAGGTTGATTATCCCCAATCGTGCAATCAAATCTGTTTTCAATTGATATTCTACTATTTTCTGCAATACCTGTTAAAACATGGTCAATAAGTGTTGCTGTATTTTTCGATATTTTGTTTGGGAATGTAACAACCTGTTGTAAACTATATAATTCAATAATTCTTTTCAAACTTGTCGTATCATTATTTTGAGCAAGCCAATTTACGTTAAAATCTCCACAAATATTATTTTTGTTCGAAATACAAAAATTCTTGAATATGCTAATAATTCAAGAATCAAGAATAATTTGAAGAATCCATAATTTGTTATTGTATTCAAAACTTTTTTGTGTTAAAATTTTTTTAGAATTTTTTGCATATATTGTAACTCTCCCCGTATGCCTAGAATTTGAATACCACTTATACATATTATATTCCTCTAGAGAAACCTCATTTTCTTGAATATCATATGTTATATGTGTTTCGCTTAATAAAATCATGTCAAAATTATTAAAACTATTCATAAGTTGCAATGCAGCTAAGTTTCCAGTTAGTCCTTGAATTTTTAAGAATATTACTTTCACAAAACTATTGGTGGTTTGACTCCCATATAAAAATTTTTACGGTTTTTCATCTTAATTTTTCTTTGCAATGTAGGACATAACTTATCAAAAGCTTTATTTAGGCATTGTACTTTGTCAGCTTTACATTCATTAGCTTTATGATTTTCACCACATCTTGAACAGCTTAAATTTGCAGTACATTTATATGCCTTATTATTAAATGCTAAACATTTATGACATCTTCGTACATCATAACTTTAAAAAATTTTGCCTTTATCCCAACCAATTTTTAATTTTTTTAATTTCATAATATTTTTAAAATCTTTAATATTCACCCTTCTTATGAAAAAATCTATCGTACGATATACGCTATTTTCGATAGTTTAAGTAACCTTAGTATTATGAAATTTTTTAATAATTTTATCGTATCGTTTTTAGCGTATAAGAAAAGAGCTTTTTTTTTCAAATACATTTCTATAGAAACGATAGTTTATCGTATTATGAAAAATTTTTTATTTATCGAATTGAACATTTTTTTGTCGGGTATAAAATTTTGTACGATAGATATTTTTAGCTTTAAAAAATAAAATGTAAGTATCAATTAATTTATGTAAAAAATAAAAAAAAAATTAAGAGATTTTTTAGGAGCAGAATTTTTTCAAATAAAATACAATTATATCGTCTAATTGAGTTAATGGAGCAGGACGTGCAGATTGCACGGAATGTTTGCTCGAAAGCAACTGCTGCAAAAGCTTGGGACCGAATTGCTAAGGAGCTAAATATACTCGGCCCTCCTGCAAGAGAAGGTGACAAATGGCAAAGGGTAATCACAAGTGCATATAAAAATTTATGGATATATATATATATTTATCTATATGTTCGAATATACGTATTATCTTAATTATCTGTCCTTTTTATAGGTATGGAACGATTTAAAATATAAAACGAGAAAAAAAGTCACTGAACAGAAAGCTGAAGTAGTCACAACGGGGGGTGGACCCAAAAAAGATTTAAAGTTTACTACAATTGAAGAAGCAGTTACAAAACTTATTAAATTAGATATACCACTAAATTCAAATAGTGTAAGTTTTGGCTTAACAGGTAAAAGTATTTACAGGGATTTTATCAACACAATTTTATTTATTTTATTTTACTATAGAGGAAAACGAACATGAAAATGGAAATAATGGTATGGACAATGTAGAACCACAGAGCCAAATCGAAGAACCTAACCAAATTGAGATACCAGTACCATTCAGAGAAGACACGAGGGAACCCCGCAAAAGAACAGGCACATTAGATGACAAGAGAACTTTACTTCTTAAAAACCAATTAATCCAACAAAAAAAATTTTTTAGTAGTGTGCAAACAGACATAAAAAAAATTAAAAATTCAATACAAAAAGTTGAAATCTACTCGAAACAAATGGTTTGGTTGAAACAAAAAGAAATCAAATTAAAAGAAGTAAAGTTTAGGTTTTTAAAAAAATGTAAAGTAAAGTTTAGGTTTTTAAAAAAATGTAAAGAAGAAGAAGACAGAAAGTTCAAATTGAAAATGAAAATAAATATTTTAGAAATTCAGAAACAAAAAAAAACCACGTTATTTTGTTAATTTAAATATCAAAACTTTTTTTTTTTAATTTAATTTAACTTTTTAAAATTGAAATTAGTTTTTATTTAAAATGAAAAATTGGATTTTTATTTTTTTTTTTATAAAAATGAATTGTTATAAGTTAAACCGTAATGAAATTGAACCATAAATAATTTTATAATTCTTAATGTTTAATGTCATAATTCTTAATTTACTAAATACATTGAGTTAAATAAAAAAAAAAAACAAAAATATCTTTTAATAAGAAAGTTTTCTCGCATGCGTCTGACTTGCAATAATTGTGAATTGTCTATAGAATTGGAATTGGTGGTTTCAATTGTACTATTTTCTTGCATTTCTAAAGATAATTCTGCAAGATCATCTTCAATTTCAAAATTTGCAACTCTAAATTTAAAATATATATTATGTAAACCTGCACAAACATTTGTTATTTGTGCAGCTTTCTGTGTACTGTAATGTAGTTCTCTTGCTCCCAGAAGACAACGGAATCTAGATTTTAATAAACCAATAGTTCTCTCTACTACATTCGTGCCTTGCGCATGTTTAATATTAAAGCGCCTTTGTGCACTGCCTTCTTCTACATTTCTATATGGCGTCAACAAATATGGTGATAAGGGATATCCTGAATCCTGAATATTACATTGAATTTTTTTTAAAGAAACTAAGAATAAAGAGGTGTAAATCACCAAGAAGTTTTGTATCTTTCTTTAGGACTCGGTAATCGTTTTCAAGTTTTGCTTTTAATTTTGACATATTCCAAATGTTGGAATCGTGATAACTCCTTGGGTGTGTCGCATCTATATATCTAATTCATCAGATCATCGCACACCTTAAAAATTAAAACTTCAATAGTTGAACTTTAAATAATCAATACATTTACATACTATCATAGCATTAAGACTGTGAAATCCTTTTCTATTATAATACGCATGCCTAACATCTTCTTCGGTGGCAATTATTCTTATGTGTGCACCATCTGCACATCCTATAACGTTAGGTATAGCCGATTTTTCATAGAAATATAAGTTAGATCTTCTTTCTTCTTCTTCAGTATAGTTAAATTTAATTTCTTTTGGAAACAGATATTTTTCCATAACGTATAAAATTTCCGTTAATATAACAGAAACTGTCGACTGAGCTAAACCTAAATTAAAGTCGTTACCAACACTCAATTGATAACTACCTTGTGCGAAAAATTTAAGACCGGCTGCTAATTTTATTGGCACATTTTTATTTTTAGTTTTGGTTAATTTTAACTTGCAATCAATTTCATTTAAAACATATTTAAACATTTCTTTCGATATTCTAAAATTCTGAACGAAACTAAACAAAAGAATCAAATACTAAAAAGAATAATACTACACTTGATTATTCAAATACCTACACTTGATTATTCAACTGGAACGGATCCGAAGAATCTCTAATATTTTTTTGTATGATTATACCCGTATGACTATATAGTCCAAGGGTATAATAAATTTGCCATTACGTTTGTGACGCAGAGAAGGAGGGAGGGTAGATATAGACTCAAGTGTATGGATCGGATCAGAATCGAAAAATAAATCGATTTAGCTATGTATATCCGTCCGTCCGTCATCACGATAACTCAAAAAGTAAAGGAGCTAGGATAATGAAATTTTCACAAATTCGTTTTTATGCCAAAAACCGGAATCGCTATTTAAAACCAGCCATTTTGGTCCACGGGTTCGGGTAGCTGCCATACAACTTCATACTTTATATGAGTATTACTCTGTACCTATTACAGCTGCATGTCTGAAATTTTGCCAAAAATAGTTTAGTGTAATGGCCAAAGTTACTGCAAAATTTGGTTGGTCTACTGCAGAGGGTTCGAGTAGCCGCCATATAACTCCTTCTTTTATATGAACTTTACACTACACCTGATGAAGCTGGGTGTCTGAAATTTTGCAAAAAATAGTTTAGTGTAAAGGCCAAAGTTACTGCAAATTTTAGTTGGTCTGCTGCTGAGGGTTCGAGTAGCTGCTATACAAGTCCTTCTTTTATATGAGGATTACACTACACCAAATGAAGCTGGGTGTCTGAAATTTTGCCAAAAATAGTTTAGTGTAATGGCCAAAGTTACTGCAAAATTTGGTTGGTCTACTGCAAAGGGTTCGAGTAGCTGCCATACAACTCCTTCATTTATATGAGCATTACTCTAATCCCAGAGTTGACACAGTCTACTCTACTACACTCTTCCTTGTTTTTAGCTGCGATTGCTCGTCCTCATCATCATAAAAAAAAAATTCTGTTGATATCATATTTAAAAAAAATCTATTTCTCTCTTATATTTCGTTAAATCAAATTTAAAAATTAAAATTGTATATGAATTTTTAAAATTGAATTTGAATTTCAAAACTAAAATTGTATATGAAAATATAAATTTTAAATTAAAAATTCTTCCATTCCATTCCATTCTTAATTCATAATTCATTAAGTACAGAAGTAATAAAAAAAAAAAATATATTTAAATATCACGTGTAGAAAAAAAAAAAGAAAATAAATTTCTTTTTATATTGAAATTGGATCTTTATTACTAAAATTAATTGAGGAAAAAAAAAAGCAAAAATCAGCAATATTAATAGTTGTTCCAACAACTATGGATTGCCATAAATGTAGAGTGAAAATTCGAGGAGAAACTGGGGTAAAATGTGCTGGAGTATGTGGTAAAATTTACCACTGTCAACCTAAATGTTCAGGATTGGACCAGTCAACTCTAGGAATTTTAGACGTAAATTCACGTTTAAAATATATATGTGATGAATGTATAATGTACATACAAAATATTGATCTGGTATTACAAGAAATGGAAAGATCAGTGAAGAAGAACAATGATTATCTAGTGGAATACAAAGAGGAATTTGACCGGGCTATTAAAAATAATGAAAGGGAAATAATTGGATTACTAAAGGCGGTAGAGGAGAGATATATGGAACGGTTACAACATATTAAAACAGAACAAAAATATGAAATTGAAAAAATGAATAAATTAACGGAAGCATTCAAAATGGAAAGTGAAAAAATAAATAGCAGTATAAAAACATCAATACTCAAGAACGATGAACTGTGTACTGAATTGCAAACATATAGCAATAAAAATTTAAAAAATGAAAATGTAGGTCAAAATGTATCGTTTGCCGAAATATTAAAAAATGCAAGTGTCAGCAAAAAAACTGTGCCATCCATAAAAAAAGTTGTGCCTTTGATTGTGAAACCTAAGCAAAATCAAAAATGTGAACAAACTAAAGTGGATTTAAGTAAAAAAGTCGACCCAAAAAATCTAAAAATCAAAAATGTCGAAAATAGAAAAAATGGTATGGTACTAATTGAAACCGAAACAAAAGAAGAACGTGAAAAAATAAAAAATTTGTTAGAAAAAAAAATGGGAGATTATGAAATAAAAGTGCCAATTGAAACCAAACCAAGAGTGGAAATCATTCACATGGGAGTCAATTATAAAGAAGATGAATTAATAAACAAATTAAAGGCTCAGAATCCTATCTTAGAACATAGTGTGATGAAAGTGATAAAAATTTATGAGGCAAGGAAAACAAACCATACAAGGTATAATGCCATAGTAGAAATAGATAAGGACACTTTCCCAAAGATAATTGGAAATGAAAAGGTCTCAATTGGATGGGAGCGCTGCAAAGTTTTTGACGCTATACGGGTTCTACGCTGTTTCAAATGCAAAGGCTTTAACCATAAATCTGCGGATTGTAAAAATGATGAGATTTGTGTCAAATGTCATCAGAAGCATAAAAGTGCTGAATGTAAAAAGGATGACATCAATAAATGCATAAATTGTCTAAAAGTGAATGAGAAGCTAAAATTTGGTTTAAATGTTGATCATAATACCTTTAGTGTGATGTGTCAGGTATATCAAAAAAAGCTGAGTATTAAAAAACAAAAGATTGGATATTAGCAATTAAAGACTAAATTTACGGAAAACAACAACTTATCTAATCTTGATAATTTTGATATGAAAGAAAATGGGAATAAAACTAATAATAATAATAATAATAATAAAAATTATAATAATAATAATAATAATAATAATGATAATAATAATAATAATAATAATAATAATAATAATAATGATATTAATAATAATAATAATAATAATGATATTAATAATAATAATAAAACTGATAACGATAGAATTGCTGATATTAGTACAACAGGGACGGTAATAAAAACTGTTAAAGAAATAGTCAAACCAAAAGATGATTCATCAAATATTAAAACCAAAAATAATAGAAATATTTTAAATTTTTTATCTTTCACAAAGAAAATACATAAAAATATCACTACTGCGAAAGAATCTATAGTTGATGTAGCTAATCCAAATAAAATTAAAAAAATTGATTGCGTGGTTTCAAAAAATGAAGATAAAGAAAAGAATAAAACTTGCATTTCTCCAAGCAAACTCCAAATGCCAGATAACAAATATTCAAATTGGACTAAGGGAGAAACGCTCTGCCCAAACATTGAAAAAAATGTACAGGGAAATAGTAAAACATACATCGATCCATTGGTCCCTCCTATTGTTAGACTAACAAGAAAAGCAATTGATACTGGTGATAATGTTTATGCAATTTCAAGACTAAGAGACCACAGAATTTATAACAATGTAAGGCTGTTTTTATCATATTTCCATGACAAGGATGATATTTGCTATGAAGGTGTCACTCAGACTAGTTTAAAAATACTAATTCATCAAGAGGGATTGCCAAATAATTACAAAGAACTTTCTCAACTTTATTTTATTTATCATGACAATACAGGAGTATCTAGAAAAGAAGCAATTCAAGACCTAGCATATTACAGGACCTACATATTGATAATAAACACAGAGAATATTTACAGAAAACAAGAGAAACTTGGCAAAATTATATGATTAGTAAACCTTGATGTTCAATACACTCTCAAATTTAAATATTGTGCATTTTAATGCCAGAAGTCTCAGAAAAAATATTACCGAAATAGAATCATATATAAAAATTAAAAAATGTATTGACATAATTATGATTGGTGAAACTTGGATATACTCTGATGAGGAGATATTTTTTAATATTCCTGGGTATACAGCTTTACTTAATTCAAATAATTTAAATAGAGGAGGCGGGGCTGCTATTTATGTCAAACAAAACATACAATATAAAATATTAGAAGTCACAGAACAGTTCAATACCATAATTATATCATTATGCGGTACTAGTCCAGTTATTAAACTTGCGGTTTGTTACAAAAGTCCTAGTGAAAATAAGCTACCAAATGATTTTAAACAGACCTCTAACATCAAATTATTTGTTAAAAATCTGAAGTACCTACTAAAGCGGGATACCATATTGCTTGACACTTGACAGCGTTATGCAGAATGAATAATTGTATTAACATAATAATAATTTAATTAATATTATATAACTTTAATAACTTATATATATATATATATTTATATATTGATATATTATATTATATACGTATACATGTAATTTTTTGCTTGTCTTTATTTAGTTTAGTTTTAGGTTAATCTGTGTTATTTTATACCAAAATCAATCAATTGTTTTGTTTATAGCACAGTTAAAATAAAAAAAAAAAAAAATAAAAAAGTATTATAATATGTTATATAAAAGTAAAACTATAAAAAAAAAGCATTTGTAATAGACAATAAGAAAGCTAAATAAAGTATATCAATTTAAAAAAAAAAAAAAAAAAAAAAAAAAAAAAAAAAAGCTTTTTCGCTATCGTTTTTTATGTGTTTATCGTTTTTATCGGCTATCGGATCATAATACTACGATAAAACGATAACGATACGCTAATTCTATCGCATATCGTGTATCGGATTTTTTCATAATAAGGGGGATTAACTTCTACCATGGTACTATAATTTTCGTATTTTGTTTTATATACTCTTAAAATTTTAATATCATCAGCATATATAAAAGTATTTTGTTTTTTTATTTTACTTAATATATCTATTCCTTCATAATGTTCTGACATACCAGTAACCAGATTTTTTGGATTCCTGTTTTTTGGCGTGATAACTTTATACCTCTCTGATAATTTTTTTTGAATTTCATTTTTAATACAGATAACTGATTCATTATCATCGCAAAAAACGGTTATTGACCCATCATTTTTCTCAGATAAATTATTTATTTTTAAGTTTACTGGATTTATGTGACATTTCAATTCTGCTTTTGTTAGGTTAGCTGTTTGCATTTGTTTTGGTTTAACAATAATCAAAGGATCTTTTCTTAGTATATCTGCATAGCTTCTTTTATGAATTGGATTATTTATTTTCATATCAATGTACGTTTTTTCAATATTTTCAACTCTATTATTAATTTTGGACGTATGATTTTTAATTTCATCTGCAGTATTAATTATTCGGGTTTCTATTATATTTTTATCACAATTATCTATAGCGTGTTTTAGACTTCGAAGTCTTTCCAAATACCTTACTTCAATTGCTTCTAAAAGATTTTTAATTTCATCTTGACTTTCTTTCAAAGTGATCTGAAATTCACTCTTATACTCTTTCAGATTTTTCTTGTCTTCCAACACCGTATCCTAAATTTCCTTGGTGGAAAATTTCCTTTAAAATCATGTCCACATTTTGTATATATACCATGCAATCATCGCACAAAAATCTCTTCATTGGAATTGTATTCACAATATTTGCGTTAAAGTGATCGAGGCCGCTACATTTAACAGTTTGGTGTAAGATCTTGCCACAAACACCTATACATCTTACACCAGATTCAGCCTAATTGAACTTCTATTAGTGTTGCAATTACTTTTCGACATTTTATTTATATTATATCTTTATTATTAATATTATTAGTATTAAAATTATAATTATATTATTTTTTATTTTAATTATTATTAGTATTATTTATTGTTCTTCTTATTTTGATGACACTATTATTAGTGCTAACACTACTTTAGTGCTAACCCTTTTTTCAATTTATGGTATATAATACTCTCAATAGTTTTTTTTTTACATTCAATAATTGATTATAAGAGAGACTAAACTGTAAAATGCAACTTTATTTTTACTGTCCACTTGAGAAATTAAACAATTCTATTTTTTATAATTTTCAATTATTTTAGCAATTTAAATTGTAAGTTAAAGTTCTTATACCCGTACGACTAAGGTTTAATTTGCCATTACGTTTGTGAAGCAGAGAAAAAAGGAGGGTAGTTATAGACTCAAAGGTATGGATCGAATCAGAATCGAAAAGTAGATCGATCTAGTATGTCCATTCATCCGCACGATTACTCAAAAAAACATGTAAGGTAAACATTTTCGCAAATTCGTTTTTATGCAATGGCCGTTATCGCTATTGCAATCCAGTCAGTTTGCTCCACAGGTCAACATTTGGTTGGTCTACTGCAGTAGTAGTAGTAGTAGTTGCCATACAACTTCTTTATTTATAAGAGCATAACTCTAAATCTAGTCAAGCAGGATGTCTAAAATTTTCCCAAAAATAGTTTAGCTTTAAAGCCGAAGTTTGTGCAAAATCTAATTGGGGAAGTGCAGTGCGTTTGAGTTGCTGTCATACAACTTCTTGTTTTATTTGATCATTTCTTTATGTCAATAGTAGTTAACTTAAACGGCCAACGTCAAAATAATATATAGTCGATGTACTGGAAGAGATTTAAAGAGCTGCTATTCAACTTATATTTTGTTCTGTACTTCACCGAAAGTTTTATTACACTCTTCCTCGTTTTTTTAAAAATTTAATGAAGGAAAAGGGGTTTTAATATACTATGTATTTAAGTATAATATATACGAAATTGAACTTTTTGATTATTAGATTTTATTAGAAAAAAAAACTGCAATTTGACACAAAAATTTATTTTTAAAAAACCACAAGGGTAAAGTAGAAAAAAAAGAAAGACTTACAAATAAATGTAGGGATGAAAAATGTTATGTTATTTAAATTTAAGGATATTATTATTTGGATTCTTTATTAGCTTTCTTTTTCTTATTATTAATATTAGAAATTTGCATTTAAAATTTTTTATGGAATAACAACTTAACAAAAGTTAAGAGTTTTAAATATGTTGTTGTAAAACTTTAAAAAAAACTCATTAGGTATAGTGTCCAAACGGGTTATTATATCGCAACCAGAGTACCTCATTTAGCTTTTTCTCTATTTGAGAATAAAGTTTAACGTGTGTTGACCCCAAAAATTCGAAAATTTCATTGAATCTTTCTGCAAAACAGGTAAACTAGTCGAAACCAAATCAACCCGATGAGCTTCTATTATAAATAAATATGCTTGTCAAAAACTTTTAATAAAATTGATTTAATCGTTTAAGCAAATAAAATTAATAGAAAATTTCATGGCGTCGCCATGCCCAAACAAGTTAATTATAATTTTTTTCAGCATCTCTTTTAAACTGTAAAATTACCCACAAATATGATGCAAAATTTGACGCAAATATGATATAAACACTTTTTGAGGAAACCAGCTGGGCCAAAATGGGTAATTATATTTTAACCAACTTTATATTTATATAATTTTGTTAGCTAAGTGAAAAATTTGTGAAAAATTTCAAATCAATCGGTCAACCTGTTTGGGCTCGACATTAAAAAAAATGAAAAAACATGCCCAAACGGGTTAACCAAACTCAGCTAAATTTTGTTCTAGCCGCTCTTTTGGTTTGCAAATACACTCCGTAAATTTGACACAAATCGGAAACAAAAAATTTTTGGAAGCATCCCGGGCCGAAAAGGATTACTTTATACCAACCGCCTTTATGCAATGAATTCCGTTATCTAATAGGAACATTTCTGCAAAATTATAAGTCAATCGGTCAAACCGTTTCGGCTCGACATCAAAGTAAAAGCTTACAACGGCTCTGGAGCCAGAACCTGTTGACTTATTAAAATTTCACGTAGTCTATGTCACAAACTGCTGCCGAAAAATATTATTAATATATTATACAGCTGGGTGGCACAGTGGTTGAGTGCTGACCTTTCATGCGGAAGCCCGGGTTCGAATTCTAGCGAAAGTGAAAAAAGTCTTCTGGTTTTCGACTCGACTCAGCTACCATTCGCCATTGGGTTCAAATTAATGGCATAATCAATAATTAATAATTATATATCTTTAATAAAAAATACTTTAATATAACAATATAACAATACCATATAACTCAAATACAAAATATTACAATATAAACAAAAAATAGAATTGTAAATATTGAAAATCTAAGACGTTTCTACATGTTATAAGGCCTAGTACTATATCATGTTTAAATTATATGTGGAAATCAATAAGACTAATTCCATTAACACAAATATAATATGATCCCCTGTTCCAACATGTACCTATGGTATAGACAGGCTTATTAGCCTAACAGTTGAACAGTTAGCGCTTAAAACATATTTGTCCAGGATTTGAGGTTGTAACAAACGCATTCAATTAAATGTGTTTTGTTGGATGTGTTCAAAAAAAATAAAATATCATAAATGATCATAAGCAGGCCAAAAACTATTTATTTTTAATAAAAACCAAAAAAAAATGAATTTAAATTTATTTTATAGGTCTTATAGGTACCTATAAAAACAAAATTTGTGTATACACTTATAAATATAAATATTTTTATGTTGGTTTTAATAGTTTTGTAATAAACTCTAATATCCATCCCTTTTAATTATTTTTCTATATATTAACTATACATAATACTCGTATATTTTAACAACAATTAACTTAAAAAACTAGGGGTTTGTCGTTGTGCCGTCCCCAAACTCCCCGCTTAACAAATTTTTGAATCTCTGATTTTGAAACCGACTTTAATTTTTATTATTATATATTATTTTACTAGGGAGTATATACGTATATTATTTTACTAGAGAGAAAGCCTAAATCAAAACAGGTCAAAGTGAAAAATTTTTTTCTGTTGGAATTTTATATTGAATTTTAATACTTCTCTCAAATAGATTTCATGATACATATGAGACGTATTTCTATTTTAAAATTTAATTTCGCATTAAAATAAAAAAAACTTAAAAAAATTTTTGCCCTGGATTGAAATTAAACATAAAACCCTAAAATACAACATAAAAACTAATAACTAATAGACATCGCCTTAACCACCCAAAAACTTGGCTTCTAATACGTATATAGTTTGCTAAATATTACTTTTGATCAGGGCACTGACGTTAGCAGCAGTACCTAGCGTTTTATTATAATAGATATCTGAGATTATTAATTAGGAAAAAGTTTTTCTTGTTTTTCAAAGATGCCAAGCAATGTAATCAAAGCAATTTCAAAGTTACCCTCCCTCCTTGATTAAGCAGGTTAAGTAGGTACATAGAATGTTAGCAACAAACAAGTATTTCAATTTGAATCTAAACATAGGTTGTGAAACAATATACATATAGCTTAGCAAAATTTTTTGAAAATATGTACACAAAAATTTAATAGATGGAGAAATAGATTATTGAAAAAAAATAAACCTAAAAAAATTTTAATTCCTTTATTAACAAACAAATATTTTATCCTGTAGTTTATTAATTTACAATTTGAACAAATAGGTATTTATATAAAAAAAAAAATTTTTGATTGAAATTATAAAAAAATTTTCTCCGTGAAGAGAATTTTAACTAACGACCCCAACATTTTATCAAATTCAAAATATAACTATTCATCTTAAATTTTTAAAGATACAACAAGAAATTAGAATCGAAGCAAAATCTGCTAATACAGAATGTAACGGTTGCGATTTTATTTAAGAAAATTGATATACAATATATGTAGAGGAGGTTCTATGGAGTGTCACTTTTGGGGAGCTCTAAAGGATCAATTAACGTAGTATACGATTGTAGCTAACGGTTATCCTGGTACGTTGGCCTAGCCTCTAGTACACCAAGTCAAATCTCACCTTCACGTTGGTCCCCCCTGTTACGTCGAGCAATCTTACCGGAAGATCTGGTACCCAACCCAGGTGGAGTAAAGTAAGATCGACAAACCAGCGAGATTTTGGCGGGCCGAGTCTTATGTATTCAAAACATAGACTTGAGGAGAGTCTGTACCAAGAATTTGCGGCTCCAAGCGGGTGTCTGTCTTGAAACAAGCGGCTCGCTATATAAACGTCTATAAGGTGTGTCTGTCCATCCAAAAGGCAAGTGTGCCTACAGACATGAGCTTATAGAGTTATCAACTATATCTCATAAAACAATAACTGTATAAAATATGTAAACATGAACAAAAATGCGAATGAATATATTTCCCCAAGGGGTAATCATAGTGATATGGTAAACCCTCCTTAGACTTCTCCAGTCAATGTAGACTGCAGATCGGATTTGGGGGTGCAGATAAATTCATGTTTAAATACAAATAGGATAAGAGAATCGAACACAAGTTCAAGAAACCGGTCACGTGAAATAGTAAAAACTTTTAGCTACAAGAAGGGGACGCTAATCGGAGCATGGAACGTGAGAACACTATATACTGTTGGGAGATACGAGCAAACCGAGCATACTTGGCGTCAATGAAATTAAATGAAGATGTTGTGGTGAAATCTTTTCAGACAGTAATTTAACTCACATGCTGTACTCGGGAATTGATGAAGAAGAAACAGGAATAAGGCGTGGTGGAGTAAGAATTATGCTAAATGCTGAAGCAAGACGCAGTTTTTTCTCTTGGAAACCAATATCACGCAAATTGATGGCTGCCAGATTCAAATACCGGGTCCGAAATATAACCATAATAAAATGTTACGCTCCTACCGAAGAAGCAAAAAATGAAGAAAAGCTGAATTTTTACACTCTACTTGGGACAACATATGATAACGCTCCCAGAGCCGACATAAAGATTATATTGGGTGATCTAAACGCGAAAGTCGGAACGGAAAACTCTGGTTTAGAACGAGTCATGGGACGGTATGGCATTGGGGTAAGAAACGACAATGGCGAAAGGGTAGTGGATTTTTGCAATTCCTGCCAGCTAGTCATTGGCGGTACGCTGTTTGCACATAAGTCATGTCAGAAGGTAGCATGGGTGTCCTCAAATGGTCAAATTAAAAACCAAATAGACCATTTCATTGTTCAGCAGAAGTGGAGAAAATCTCTTTGCGACGTTCGAAATAAGAGGAGCCCAAAGACGAAATCAGGTACCTGTCAGAAGAGCACTCTTCGATGTTGAAGCGTTAAAAAATCCCGCAACATGTGGGAATTTTGTACAAAATTCCGTGAAAGGACAGCAACATTAAATGAAGCAAATGAACGAGAGGACGGGGCAGTTTCTATAGATGAAAATGATGGGATAAAGTAAAACAATCATTTATAGAAACTAGAAGACAAACAATACCCCAATTATCGCAACAAAAAGCACCATGGATCTCACAAAAATTCGTAGGACAATATAGCCAGTCGTAATGAGCTAAAAAACAAAATAAACTGCGAACAGGATTCGCGGCTATTGGATGGCTTCGCAGCGAGTATAACAGAGCCCATACGAGAAAGAAGGAAACAAATAGAAAACCTTGTTACGGAAGCAGAGATAGCAGCAAGAATAGGTGATGGCAAAGCCTTATATAAGATAACAAAAATCTTGGACGAAGATGGAAGGCTTTTGGTGTCGATGGATGATAAATTACGGAGGTGGAAAGACTACTTTTGCCGTTTACCAAACGAACATTTTATACAGCAATCTGCATCAGAAATCTCTGAAGAACTTGAGTTTCGTCGGTCACACAGGGGTATTAGTACAGCTCCACCCATGAAACCTGAAATCGAAAGTGCCGTTTCGCTTTTGAAAGATAACAAAGCTGCAGGAATTGACCAAAGACCCGCCGAATTTCTAAAAGCAGACAACCCCGCAACGGCAGATATACTTCTCCCATTGATTCAGGCTATATGGGAAGAAGAAAAGAACCCGAGTGAGAGGAAAGAAGGAGTTATTGTTAAACTGGAAAAAAAGGTAACCTGAAGCATTTCAATAACTGGCGCGGTATTACACTGTTATCTGACTTCTAGAAAAAAATGGCAAATATTGTACTCGAAAGGATCAACAGCAGGATTGAAAATACATTAAAAAGACATCAAGCTGGCTTTCGCAATGGTCACTCTTGTGTTGACCATATCAACGCGCTTCGAATAATACTCGAGCAATCACCTGAGTTAGGTCGCCGCAACATCTAATGTTTGTAGACTTCGACAAAGCTTTTGATCGTGTAAACCGCGAATATCTATGGAGAGCTCTTAGTAGGTGGGGAATCCCAGAAAAAATTATTGCGATTATTAAGAAATCCTACCATAATGCGAGATGTCGAGTCTTACACAATGGTCAGTTGACTGATTCGTTTGAGGTGCAGCAGGGTATAAGGCAAGGCTGTATATTGTCGCCTATACTATTTTTGGTTATGATGAACGAAATCTTACATTAACAGATACATTAATATTGGAAATCTGACCATAAATATAAGAATTGTATGGTGCAGTGGTAAGCGAAGTGGCTTGGAGTGTAAGATGATGTGAGTTTCAATTTTCGAACCTTTATAGCTCCTAAACAGAGGGCTTGACAAAAAAATTTGTTAATCGACTCCTACTAATTTCGGTGGACCTAACTTCTTCCAAATTTTCAAGACCCTAGCTTGAACCGTTTAGAAGTATGTGTGGCCAAAAATTTTGCAAAAATTAAGTTTTACTGTAAAGTTTTGATTTTAATTGTAAATTTTAGTATGGCAACCCTAAACATTTACCTCTTAAAAATTTATAAAGCTTATAAAACCAGCTATCTTTTGCCGTTTTCAGATTGAAAATATTCTTAACAGGACTCTTGTTATAACAAATCAAAAATAGGGCTTTTCCAACTGGTTAAAATTTCTTTACTCTATTTCAAACGGTGTAAAAATTTTTTTAACATACGGACGGTTAATTTTTTAATAAATTAAAAGTTAATTTGTACTAGAAATATTTAATTATATAATGAATCATTGCACCTTGAATTATTGGCAAAATTAAAATTAAATCAAAAATAAAATAGAAAATGGTAAGACAGAACAAAAAACCTAATTTGTTTTATTTCTGTTTCATATTTTTATTTGGCAATCTTAAAATATGTTTTATTACAAACAAAGTATTGTTTCACTCTCTTTTGCTAAACGTAACGCATTTTTCATACAACAAAAATAGCGTATTTTTAAGAGTAACTTCAATATGTTTTTCTAATTTTCATATTTACTGTGTATAGAGGCAACCATATATATGAAAAAGTAATGTAACAACTGCAAGTCAATACAAGGGACTTAGTAACATACTACACCCGGAAAATTCGATTTCGACAGTTACAAGAAGCATTACTTCAAATGAAATTTAAATTTTCTAACTTTATTAATTCCGAAGACATAATTGTTAGTTAGACTTAAGGGGTGTGGAAGCTTTTTAAACAACTACTTTCATTCCTCTTAAATTTCAGAAAGGTATAAAGAAAACAGGACAGAATACTCTTTTACCGAATTTCAAGTTCCTTTTCTTATTAATTTCGAATATAAGCCTATAAGGTCTCGAGATGCCTATTTTGATCTGGTGTTGTAATATGTAGTACTTTTTACCGCTTGCATAATTAGTTTCCGGAAAAAACTTTTGAACACAATCGAGAAGGTAAAATACATAATTTATAACAAGTGCAATGAATTAAACAGGTGTTGTAAAAATTGTGGATACAATGAATAATGTAAAAGAAGTGCAATGATCTTGTTGTGATAGTATAGTAACATAAATAATTGTAAATAATAAGAATCTATTTTATTATACCCTACACCTATAGAATAGGTAAAGGGGTATATTAACTTTGGTATGGTGTTTGTAACCACCTAAAGGAAGCGAGCTAGATATGGAAAAGTATATATTTTTGTGATCAGCGTGACCGCCTTAGTCGATATAGCCATGTCCGTCCGTCCGTCCGTCCGTCCGTAGGCACGATAACTCAAAAAATAATGGAGCTATCTTGATGAAATTTTAACTGTAGGTTACTAGGACTGAAAGTACGGCGGGGATTGCATATGGGCGAAATCGGCCCATGGGTTCGGATTCTGGACCTTTTAATCGGTTTCAGGGCTAACGAACAAATATAAAAAATCACGATAACTCAACAACTAAGGACGCTATCTTCATCAAATTTGTGCTGTAGGTTACTAGTAGTGAAAATACTTCGGGAATTGCGTAAGGTCGGGATTGGGCCATGGGTTCGGAACCTAGAACTTTTTGATCGAATTTAGGCCAAACGAGCATAATTCCGAAACCAATGAAGATAGAACCTCCAAATTTAGTATCAGGGTGTCCCTTCCTATTTCCTAAGTGTCTTGTGAATTTGGGTCCCATTGGAGTAGTGGGTCGGGGACCAGCCACACATTTCCGAAGACCTTAAAGCATATCTTTAAAATTAATAAAGATAACAACTTTAAAAAATGTAGAAGCTTCCAATTTGCCTCAAGGGTGTTCTTTACTATCTTTTGCGTGTTCCCCTAATTTGGGATCAATTGGAGTGGTGGTTCTGTACCCTCTCAGACCTCCCAAGTTTTAAAGGCTTATAATCGAAATTACTAAAAATAGTTACTTAAAATTAGGATAGACCGTTCAAATTGTGTACAAGGGTTAACTAGTACTATAAGTACAGCGTGAACTATATAAGGGCGAAATCAGCCCAACGGTTCGGATTCCGGACCTTTTAATCGATGTCAGGGCTAAGGAACATATATAAAAAATCACGATAACTCAACAACTAATGAGGCTATCTTCATGAAATTTGTGCTGTAGGTTATTGGCAGCGAAACTACGGCGGTGATTACGTACGGTGAGGATTGGACAATGGGTTCGGAACTTAGAACTTTTTGATCGAATTTAGGCCAAACGAGCATAATTCCGAAACCAATGAAGATAGAACCTCCAAATTTGGTATCAGGGTGTCCCTTCCTATTTCGTAAATGTCTTTGAAATTCGGGCCCCATTGGAGTAGTGGATCGGGGACCAGCCACTCAGTTCTTAGGCCCTTAAAGCATATTTTCAAAATTAATAAAGATAGTTACTTGAAACAAATGTAGAAGCTTCCAATTTGCCACAAGGGTGTTCTTTACTATTTCTTGCGTGCCCCCCTAATTTGGGATCAATTGGAGTGGTGGTTCAGAACCTCTCTTAGACCCCCCAATGTGTAAAAGCTTATCATCGAAATTAATAAAACTAGTAACTTAAAATTAAAATAGAGCGTTCCAATTGTGTACAAGGGTTAACTAGTATTGAAAGTATGACGGGACTGCATATGGGCGAAATCGTACCATAATTTCGGGTCCTGGAACCCTTGAAAAGTTCAAGAACTAACAAACATATATCTTAAAAACACCATAACTCAAAAAATAATGCCGGTATTTAGATGAAATTTAACAGTAGGTTACTAGTAATGAAAGTACCATGGGAATTGGTTGTGGTCGAGTTTAATTTCGAAGCCAAAGAATACATTTCCTATGTCCTATGTGTCTCCGAAAACTAGACTTAATTGTAGTGGTTCAGCTATGTTCAAAGGTACTTGCTGCATTTATGTAAAATTTATTTTTATATTTAAATGAATTATATGAAAAGGTGTAAATTTTTCATTGTATTTTAGAAATACATTTATTGCATATTTTGCGTTTATAAGTTTTTCTATTAGGTATATAAGCTAACTATTTAAAATAATTGCAATTTTTAAAAATTTGGATTATTAAATATATTATGCTTTGATTATCTTTTTATCACAAAATTTAATACTTAGAATTTTTTCATTTTGTAATTGAATTGGAATAAATATATTTTCATTTATTTCAAGTTTGTTTGTTTTTTAATATTTTTAAATAGATAAATTAGTAAGAATTTGTAGTATTTTTTAATAGATAGGGTAATTAGAAAATGTTTTTAGTATTATACAGTTAATTTGGCTAGCTATGTCTTACGATCAAATTAATAACAGCTTCTATGGTATAAAAATGACTTATGGATATGTCCTTAAATTTGAACCAAATAGGTGTAGGGTATTTCTAAGTCGGTTGCACCGACTGACTGTTTCTTTACTTCTTTTTTAATGAAAAGCACCGCGATTTGACCGTGAAAATCAGTTATTGTAAATGCAGTTACAATAAGATATATAAAATGTAGATATTGACCACATTATTGTATCTTAGTTTTAAAGTAATTTAAAGTACTATTATTATTTTTTATTAATTACAATTAAAGTTACAATTAAGAAGAGTTTAACTAGCACTAGCTGCAAGGGTTATCGGCTTTTTTTTTTTTAATATCAAGTTTTAGTTTCTATACATTAATCTATTTTTATATATTTTGTTACAGTTTTATTTATTTAGTTTTATAGTGGTTTGTTATATTAATTCTTGAATCTTAAGTTTACTTAGAAAATCGAAAATTTTTCTGACCTTAAACTTGGTCCGTAAGGCAAGTTATGAAATTTTTCTTAAATCGAGTTTTATACACCGGAGTTATGTATAAGTATAAAGTTATGTTAAAGAAAAACAAAATAACTAAAGTAAGTTATGAATAACTTATAAGTTTTAGGCTATGTAAAACCAAAAAAAAAAAATTAATTAAATAATAAATCGCTAAACATTATTGAAGAAAATTATTGCAAAAAAAATTGGTTGCAACATAATGTTTATTTAGCAACTTGTATCTGGCTGATTTTTAAATAATATTAAAAAAATATATAGAAAAGGTCAGTCTGGTAAAATGATTAAAGGCGACAGAAGGCATTGTATTAAAACAAATTTAATAAATAAATAAGAAAAAAAGAAATTGTTTTATTAATTTTATTTATCAGATAGATAAAATTTAACTGGCGAAGTCGGTAGGATCTCTAATTAGAGATCCGGTGAGACGAACTTTAAAAAAGAAAAAATAAAAATAAAAAAACTTTTTTTTTTTTTTTTTTTTTTTTTTACGAGGGAATGGAAAGCTCGAAAGCCACCCATTGAAACTATGCGGCGTTTCTTTGGGTAGTGTATGATTTTAACACACCAAAACCACACCCTTTTTGAACCAAACTTTCGGAGGGAAGCTGTAATACAAATGTACAGTTTGGTTACAGGGATGAGGATATGGAAGGATTTAGGATTATGGTGGAAGTTATTTGGAATATTTGGATTATGGGGGATGGGGAAAATTGGATGGGATATTTAGAAGAAAGATGTTAATGTTCTTCTTAAATTTGTTCAAATCGTACATATATACATTATCAACTTTGGGGAACACATTTGAAGGAATATGGTTCCATAAACGAGAAGAGCGCATGACAAACGAATTTCCATAAGCCGTGTTACGCCATCTAGCTAGTTCAACTGTGTAGGGATGAGCATCTGTTGCCCTCCTTGTTTCCCTTTGGAAAATCTTGAATGGAGGCATAAGTTGTTTGATTTCTTTAGAACAGGTGTTAGTCCCTACAAGATATCTATAAAACAAGGTCAGTGACCCAACAGTGCGACGATGGCTGAGTGGAGTGAGCGTTGAGGTAACACTGGTATCATTTATAAGACGAATAGCTCTGTTTTGCACTTTATCGAGATATCCCAGCGCCGTAATGGGAGCACCAGCCCAAATATGTGCATTATACTCCATTTTCGGCCTAATATAAGTTTTATAGATATTGAGGAGATCAGAGGATGAGAAGTAAGTTTTGCATCGATACAAGAAACCCAAACATTTAGCAGCGTCCTTAGCTACTCCAAAAATATGATTTGACCAAGTCAATTTTTGGTTTAGCTCAATCTCCAAAATGTTTAGGTCTTCCGTATGCTGCAAAGCCTCTCCTTGAAAAGAAAGGTTTGGAATAGTTTTTGCTATTTTTCGCGAGACTAGACAGCATTGGGTTTTTTTGGTGTTGAAGTCAACTCTGTTGATTTCACCCCATTTTTGGATTTTAATTAAATCTTTGTTTAATTCACTTATAGTGAAATTTTTTGCCTTTGAGTTAATCTGATGATTAATGTTACAGCGGCTATGAAATTCATAGGAAGCAACAAGGGTACTGTCGTCTGCGAAGCTATGGATTGGATTGGAGGTTATTGATAGTAGGTCATTTATAAATATTAGAAAAAGGCTGGGGGATAAAACAGATCCCTGAGGGACACCAGCATTTATTTTAAAATCTTTGGATGAATATCCATCGATAAGAACACGAATCGTGCGATTCGAAAGGAAATATCCAAACCATTTAACGAAAACCCTACCTAGACCTAAAGCCTTGCATTTTGCCAATAAAGCATCATGCCAAACTCGATCGAAAGCTTTAGAAATATCCAAAGCCACAACATCAGACTCACCAGAATGGTGAAGACTGATATTGAGCTTTTCGCACAGGTAAGTCATGAGATCACCAGTTGAACGACGGGCTCTGAACCCGTATTGTCGATCATGAAGCAAACCTTTACGATCTAGATATTTCAAAAGCTTATAATTTATAACTTTTCCATTACTTTGGATAGGACCGAAGTAATAGCAATAGGTCGGTAGTTAGAGGGATCGCTTTTATCGCCTTTTTTAGGAATTGGAAAAACATGAGCAACCTTCCATTGGGTAGGATGAATACCCGAAGTGAAGGAAAGATGGAAAAGGTTGCGCAGAGGTTTTGAAATGGAAGTATATGTGTTTTTGAGGACGGTAGTTGTAATATCGTCCGGACCGGCTGATTTTCTTGTATCAAGATTCTTCAAGATTTTCATCACTGCTCGCGTCCTAAAGTATATTCTACCAAAGGAGCAGCCAACTTCTGGAATAGATGGAGGTCTTTGAGTTGACTGAGGCAGTGATGAGTTAGAAGCGAACTGTTTGCCAAACAAATTCGCTTTTTCTTTTGAATCTGATACGATGTGGTTGCTTATATCAACAAGTGGAAGAAAAGAAGACCCGCTATTGTCCTCTTTTAAATTTTTTTGCAAAAATCCAAAAGGACTTGCTATTCTTTGGCATGTGTATGAGTTTTCGTTTCAACTTTTGGTTGAACAAGAATTTTTGCTTGTTGATAACTCTCTTACATCTGTTCCGAACCACTATATAGTTGGTCCTGTGAGCCTCTAAACCACTGTCCCGGTACTTTTTGAAGGCCTCCTCTTTTTTTAGAATGGCTTCTTTACAAATGCGATTAAACCAAGTTTTGGGTTTCCGTTTGATAGATTTCATGGAGTGAGGTATAAATAATCTCATTCCAAGTAGAATAGTTTCACTAATCGTATTTGCAGCAAAGTCAACATTCCTACCACGGAAGCACAGTGACCAATCAAAGGTTTTGTAAAAATTGTTCAGACCTTCCCAATTACCAATTTTTGGGGAGGGACCTTTGATTGGACACTGAGCCTGCCCGGAAGCTTGTATTGACCAAACAGTGATCAGAGCCCCCCAGGGGGCAACCAACTGAAACCACATACTTTTCAGGGTGTGTGGTTAGAAACAGATCCAAGAGGTGACCTTCTTGATCAGCACGGTCAGGGATTCTAGTGGGATTTTTGACAAGTTGAGAAAGGGGAAATAGAGTAGAAAATAATTCAACTTGTTTCCCAATCGAGTTTTGACTCGGAGAAGAGGTACTGGAAAAGTGAAGCCAGTCTTTGTTATGAACATTAAAATCCCCCGCCAGAACAATTTCGGTCTCAGGAAAACAATCGAGAATTTCGTTGATCTGGTTTGAAAGGTTTTCAATTTCCATAACAGTTTCTTGTTCACTTGAATTGGGTGATCTGTATAGAAAACACAAATGTATAACATGCTTTTCAACATGGATTTTGACCCAAACGTAATTGAAAGTTGGGCTTGAAGATTTATATTTGTCAAGAGTGTTAAAAGCAATGTCTTTTTTTATGTAGATGGCGATGCCTCTTTTGGGAACGAAGTGTGAAATGAGTAAGTAGCCGTTAATATCGAAGTTAACATTGTGGCTACTAACTTGCGTTTCACATAGAGCAAGGATTGCTGGTTTAGTTAAATTAAGATGACCTTCAACGGCGTGGAAGTTCGTTTGCAAACCGCGAATATTACAAAAATTAAGGTTAAAGTTGATAATTTTGCTAGAAATTAGAATTTAAATCTAAAATAAAACTTTTAATATTGTGTGAAATGATTTTTCTTTACGATCGCAATAGGGGAATTCCAATAATAATAAACGCAAAAATAAAAAGTAAACAATAAAAAAAAAACAAAAAAATAACAGAAATATGGCAAATCCCTTTGAGCAGTGGCTACTAAGCACTAATTAAACCAAATGCTTCAATTACAGCAATATAACCAGCCTCAAAATGCGAGAAACCAAATTGTAGACAAATTACAACGTCTACAATCGTTTAAAGGAGAAAAAAGTACTTTGCCGAGTTTTATTGATGCAGTTGAAGCAACTTTGCAGAATTATCCAAATGACAAGGCGTTGGTATTCCATTTAATTCTATCCCGAAAAATTGAAGGAACAGCAAAAAACTTATTAACTATCAGCTCTCCGAATAATTGGAATGAATGCAAAACAAAATTGAAGCATCATTTTAAGTTATCTAAAGAGCATGACATTAACCAGAGAGACTACCTCATTAAAAGTAAGTAGTATTTTAGATTTAGATAATAAAATAAGATATTGTGTAAAACACATAGTAGAATTTGTCGTATTTAATGATAATAGTCAGGTTATGAAAGATATATTTTGCGGAATGTTAGTACAGGATTAAGGAATTAGTGTCAGGATCTTTAGCATATGCTATAATGAATAAATTTCACATAACAGAAATTAGGCAAATCGTTAACATGGTCTAGACAATATAGGTCTACAAAATAGTAATTTAAATTTAGCGTATTAAAATAACAGTTATTTCAACAAAAAAATTTTTGAGAAGGTGGTATGTACAACTTCAGGCATTTTTGGAGAAAAATAATCTAATATCAGATTATCTATCAGGTTTTAGACAACACCATAGTTGTGAATCTTTGTTAAATTTGGTTATTGCAAATTGGAAATCAGCTATAGATGAAAAAAAGGTGATTGTAGCTATTTTCCTTGATTTAAAAAGGGCTTTTGAAACTGTGGACAGAAAACTTTTACTCAAGAAACTGCAATCCTTGGGTCTAGGTGGTAGAGAGCTTAAATTGTTTGAATCGTATTTGTTTGGAAGGAAACAACGAACAAAAGTTGGTGATGTAACGTCGCAATCAGTGGAAGTAAATTTGGGTGTTCCGCAGGGAAGTGTACTTGGAGTACTTCTATTTCTTATATACATTGATGATATGGAAAATTAAGTGGAGTTCAGTCAGTTGATGTTATTTGCAGATGACGCGTTAGTGTATAAGGTTGAAGATTCTGTACACGACTGTGTGCAGAAAATTAATAGTGACGTGGAGAAATTAAATATTTGGTTTGCTAAGAATAAACTGAAATTAAATTTGGAAAAAACAAAAGCAATGGTAATAAATAGTAACGCAGGCATTAGTTTAACGGTAAATGGGTTTAATATTGAGATAGTTGATAAAATGAAATATTTGGGGATTATTATTGATAACAAATTGAAATTCGATAACAACATTGACCACATTTGTAAAAAGGTAGCTAAAAAAACATATTTTTTTTCAAAAATTAGAAATCAATTATCAAAATCATGTGCAATTAAAATTTTTAACACCATCATAAAGTCACATTTCGATTATTGTGCCACTATCAATGCATTTCTACCTAATGAGCAAATTCATAGATTACAGAAGCAAAAACAAATGTCTGCGAATTATACTCAAATGCAGTCGCTTAACGTTAACTACTGTGATGTTAACTTCATTGTCATGGTTAAACATAAAACAAAGAAATTACCTCAGCGTTGTTTTATTTGTATTCAAAATTAAAAATAATATGTTACCAAAATATTTGTCTAGCAGGCTTGTATATGTGGAGGATGTACATCACCATTTCTTAAGGAACATATTACACTTTAGATTGCAATACTTTAGAACTGAAAGAGCCAAAAGGACAATATTGTACAGCGGGTTGAGAATGTTTAATGAACTTCCAAACGACTTCAAATGTGAAACTAACGTAGCAACATTTAAAAGAAAAGTGCTGGAATTTGTCAAATTAAATATTTTCTAATTAAATTTTATAATATTTTATTAATTTGCAATATTTTTTATTTTGTTTTGTATTTCACTTCTGGTTTTTTTTTTTGTTTGATTTTTTTTAATTACTTAGTAAATCTTTTTTTTAATATTTCAAGTCTTTTTTTTTAAGATTTTTTTTTTTAAATTTCAATATTTGAAATTAAGTACTTATTTAAAATTTTTTTTTTTATATTTGCATATGTTTTAACAAAAAAATCGTAATACTTATGTATTTCAAAAGCAATTTAATTTTAGTATAAAATATACATTTTTTTTGTGAATTAGAAATAGTTTGAAATAACTAAATAAATAAATAAATAAATAAAAAAAAAAAATATTAACAAAAAATTTAATAAGAATAATAATAACATAAGCTTTAATAATAATATTAATAATAATAACAGTCATTTTAATTATAAGAAAAAACTATAATAATTATAATAACCAAAATGGTTTGAGTAGAAAAAGTAATAATTCAAATAAGTTCGATAGCAATAACCATAACTACAACATTGATAATAATCAAACCAAATCGAAGTTCAGTACAACTTAATGTAAAATTGAGCGTAATTCCGGATGCTTTAGTGTTAACTGATTTCTTGGAAAATGGCATGACTGTATGAAGTGGTGGTTTGATTGCGGATTTTGTAGCTTAGTCGGCAAACTCGTTACCAGGTATCCCTTTGTGGCCGGGAACCCACATGATTTTTACTTTGTTCTTTATTTGAAATAGTAACTGTTTTGCATAGTTGATCGGACCTGTCTCATTTCTTAATTTCCTTATATCTTGGAAAACTGAAAAGGTATCGGTGCAATATAAGATATTTGTCTTTATGATTTTTTGCAATTTGTAATGCAGATAGTATAATGGGCATTTCCGCTTCAAAGGTGTTTGCAAATAATGGAAGTAGACCATGAGCTAGGATGCCCCCATTTTCCTTAACTACTCTGAGAGAAACATGGTTGATTGTGCTAGACCCGTCGGTAAATATTATTTTCCAATTAGTCTGCTTTAAATTAGTGGAATGTTCTGTGAATAAATGCTTGAATTAGATGTTCGGAGTATAATTTTTGTAATGACGAGAAAGTTCTTCGAAAGGCTGGTTGATTGGTTCCATGGGTTGAAGTTTAACAGTCTTTCAGACATTGGGTTTATGTTAAATTCTAGTTTGAAAACATGTTCCGTAGTTTTAAGCTTACTATTTTTTGGAATCTTTTGATGGGCTTCCTTTTTTTGGAACTTATTAATTTTTTTGTGTAAGATATAATTTGAGTTGCTAAATAATTTGCTGGTAAGCCGACTTGTTACGTACTTTTTACGATCTTCAATTGATAAGATGACTCCCCCCGCTAATAAGTTTCTAGCTGGAGAAGTTCTAATTGCTCTTCAGCTGGATATGATTGCAGCATGCAACGGGGCCGTTAGTTTATCGAGGTGAGTTTTTGCGCATTTACAATATATTATCAAACATAGTCTATTTTAGAAGCATTAACTTAAGTAAAAAATTGCTGTGCATGTGACTCTTGGAGGATGCGAGGTACTTAATAATATTTAATCTGGCAACAACGTTACATTTTAAATAAAAACAATGATCTTTGAAACTTTGTTTTTAAACTAGGTTTGTGATTTTAAATAATAACTGTTACAATCATAAACTAAACCTAAAATTTTTGGTTCTTTTAAATTACCAATGTTTTGATTTTTAAAATTAATTTTATTACTATTATCTACAATTTATTTCTCGATAGATGTGCAAATGCTTGCTTTTTTCTATTGTTATATTTGTACCAGAGAATTGTGATGAATTTTCTTTTTCATTCAATATATTTGCGAATTGCTGTGATATTTCATTGTTATTTTGGTTTTCACTGATAACATATAGATCGTCCGTCCGCATAGATGCAGTGGTTTGAATTTTTTTATTAATATCTTTGAAGGCTTTAAGAAATAGAGTAACAGAAAGGGTTTCGGATTCCATTAAATAGTGAATAAGTAGTAGATAATGTGTTTTTTACTCTACAGCGAATTTATATTTATTAACCCGGATTATGGTACCTTTTAAAAGGTCAGTTAATAAATTTTAAATTTCCCGCCAAATGAATTGTAATGAATTTAAAATTTTGACAGAAGATGAAAATAAATATTCAGTTCTAATTGTTTTTTGTAGTAAACAAGTTTAGATTTTTTTGTTGTGAATTATTTATAAGTGGAAACTTTCACATTTTTTTTACTGTTGGACCATGGATGATTCTAGGTGAGTTTAAAAATGAATTATTGAAATTAGCAATATTATTTGAATGCAGATTTACTAAAAAATGTTAAAATACAATTTTTTGTCTGTTGAAAAAATTGTAACATCGATATTTTACAAGATACAATAAGAAAAAGTTTACTGTCCTTTTAAAAGGACAGTAGCATAAACCGTTACTGGTACTAAGATTATAAAAGTAAATAAATAAGATGAATAATTTTTATTATTGGCTAAATAATTATGTAATTTTGGCTACTTTTAGGCATTGGAATAAAAATTTAACATTAAATGAAATATTGGAAGAGTTGGAAAATTTGAGTAATGAAGATATTCCAGAAAATATAGTTATAATTCCACCTGAAAATTGTAACAATTATAATACGGATGAAGATTCTGGTGAAGAAGATACCGTAAATATAAATAATTTGCCTGGAAATCAACTTCGTGCAGCAGCGGAATTTATGACGGCTCACAATAGTAGTGAAGAATTTGAAAGTGAAGATGATATTCCACTTTCAATTATTGCTGCAAAGGAAAAAAATGATAGAATTCCTCCAATTAAAAAAATAAAAATTGATAGGGCTATAGAGTTTTCTTGGAGTGAAGACGATATTGACTGCTCCGACTCAATTTTGTGGACCCCAAATGAGGAAGTTAAAAATAACTTATCACCAGTTAAACTATTTTTGAATTTTTTTGACAACCACATAATTATTTAATTAGTTCGATACTCGTATTTATATGCACAACAGCATAATCGTCCAGCAGATATAACACATAATGAGGTTAAATGTTTTATTGGTGTTCTGCTGCTCAGTGGTTATGTACGTTTACCAACGAGAGCTATGTATTGAAAGCAGGAGGATGACGTAAATAATATTTTAATATCTAATGCCATTTCTAGAGATCGATTCACTTTCATTTTCAATAATTTTCATTGCAATGATAACTTAAATCTAGATGCAAATGACAAATTTTCAAAAGTTAGACCTCTTATATGTGCACTTAATGAAAAGTTCATGGATTTCGCACCTCTGGAAGAATGCCACAGTATTGACGAGTCCATGGTACCATATTATGGGAGGCACAGATGCAAGCAGTTCGTACGTTTAAAACCCATCAGATGGGGGTACAAATTTTGGACTGCCGCAAGTAAATTAGGATATTTGCAATGGTTTGAACCTTACCAAGGTGCTTCAACAGTCCTACCAGAAAAATATAAGCACTTAGGACTAGGAGCAAGTGTGGTTTTACAATATGCTGATACGCTTACCTTCTCTAAAGGAAACATTTCATTTTTTTTTTGATAATTTCTTCAGTTCACTTACTATTATTACGCCAACTGAAAGAAAGAGGGATCAAAGCGACGGGAACTTTACGAGAAAATCGTATTTCAGGCTGCCCAATATCTAGTTGTGCTTCCCTGAAAAAAAAAACTAGAGGTGAATTTGAATACCAACAAATAAAAGATAATGGAATTTTTGTTTGTAAGTGGAACGATAACAATGCAGTTACAATGATTTCCAATGCAGCGTCAGTTTTTTCTTTAGTTAATGTTAAACGGTTTTCTCAAAAAGAAAAGAAGATGATAACTATCAAGCAACCTAACATAATTAAAATTTATAATGAATTTATGGTCGGTGTGGATCGAGCCGATCAAAACATCAGCTTGTATAGAATTAAGATTAGGAGTAAAAAGTGGTATTGGCCGGTGATTAGTCAATGTTTAGATATGGCAGAGCAAAATGCATGGCTTTTATATCAACATAATGGAGGGCAAATGGACCATTTAAGATTTAGACGAACAGTTGCACAAGGATTACTCGAGTCTTTTAAAAAAGATACCAAAAGAGGACCATCTAAAAAATCTAAACATGTTCATAATTTCTCCAGATATGATTGCTATGATCATTTTATAAAGTATCAAGAATTACAAACGAGATGTGGTTATTGTCACAAAAAAAGTTAATTTTTTTTGTACCAAATGTGAAATAGGATTACATCCAAAAGACTGTTTTTATAATTATCATAAATTATAAACGTTACATATAGGAATATTTTATAAGTTATATTTAAATTATTATTTTTTTTTTTAATTACCAAATTGAAGTTATATAATTTTGTTTTACTTTTTGTTGTTTTATTTATTTAATATTTTACTTGTTTCTATATTGTGTTTTATTTAATTTTATTCTGAATATCAAAATTAGTAATAAATGTTTATTATATTACATGTTAATGAAAAGCTATTTAAAAGAATAATGAAAATAAAAATGTTAAAAAAATTAATAAATTTGACTGTATATTATGCTACCGTCCTTTTAAAAGGACACCCATTATCTCAAAAACCGCAAGAACTGGAAAAATGGTTTCTAAACATAAAATGCTTCTTCTTTTAAGGTTATTACAATTCAATAACAAAAACATGATAATTGCATAAAAATTAGTTTCAGTATAATCCGGGTTAAAAAAGATTTTACGTAGGCACACATTTTGGGACCGATTCTTAATTCTTGTAGTTTTTTTAATACTATATGCATACCTATTTTGTCAGAAGCTGGAGAGTTGTCTGTTTTAAAGCTATTTCAAAAATGTTGTGCAAACGCTGTAGTAATAGTTTGTAAATGTGTAATGAACGAGTTATTCTTTTTAATTGTTTTAAAACAAGTAAAGAAACAGTCAGTCGGTGCAACCGACTTAGAAATACCCTACACCTATTTGGTTCAAATTTAAGGACATATCCATAAGTCATTTTAACACCATAAAAGCTGTTCGTAAGACATAGCTAACCAAATTAACTTTATAATACTAAAAACATTTTCTAATTACACTATCTATTAAAAAATATTACAAAATCTTACTAATTTATCTATTTAAAAATGTTAAAAAACAAACAAACTTGAAATAAATGAAAATATATTTATTCCAATTCAATTACAAAATGAAAAAAATTATATTTATTAAGTTTTGTGATAAAAAGATAATCAAAGCATAATATATTTAATAATCCAAATTTTTAAAAACTGCAATTATTTTAATTGGTTAGTTTATATACCTAATAGAAAAGCTTATAAACGACAAATATGCAATAAATGTACTTCTAAAATACAATTACAAATTTTGAACTTTTCATATAATTCATTTAAATATTCAAATAAATTTTACATAAATGCAGCAAGTACCTTTGAACATAGCTGAACCACTACAATTTAGTCTAGATTTCGGAGACACATAGGACATAGGAAAAATATTCTTTGGCTTTGAAATTAAACTCGACCAGAACCAATTCGCATGGTACTTTCATTACTAGTAACCTAGAGTTTAAATTTCATCAAAATACCGGCATTATTTTTTGAGTTATGGTGTTTTTAAGATATATGTTTTTTAGTCCTTGAACTTGTCAAGGGTTCCAGAACCCGAAACCATGGTACGATTTCGCCCATATGCAGTCCCGTCATACTTTCAATACTAGTTAACCCTTGTATACAATTGGAACGTTCTATCTTAATTTTAAGTTACTAGTTTTATTAATTTCGATGATAAGCTTTTACACATTTGGGGGTCTAAGAGAGGTCCTGAACCACCACTCCAAATGATCCCAAATTAGGGGGGCACGGAAGAAATAGTAAAGAACACCCTGGGCCAAATTTGAAGCTTCTAGATTTGTTTCAAGTTACTATTTTTATTAATTTCGAAAATATGCTTTAAGGTCCTCGGAACTGAGTGGCTGGTCCCCGACCCACTAGTCCAATGGGGCCCAAATTTCAAAGACACTTACGCAATAGGAAGGGACACCCTGATACCAAATTTGGAGGTTTTATTTTCATTGGTTTCGGAATTACGCTAGTTTGGCCTAAATTCGATCAAAAAGTTCTCAGTTCCGAACCCATTGTCCAATAATCACCGTACGTAATCACCGCCGTAGTTTCATTACCAATAACCTACAGCACAAATTGCATGAAGATAGACTCATTAGTTGTTGAGTTATCGTGATTTTTAATATATGTTCGTTATCCCTGACACCGACTAAAAGGTCCAGAATCCGAACCCATGGGCTGATTTCGCCCTTTTACAGCCCCCGCTTTACTTATAGTACTAGTTAACCCTTGTACACAATTTGAACGGTCTATCTTAATTTTAAGTAACTATTTTTAGTAATTTCGATTATAAGCTTTTAAAACTTGGGAGGTCTGAGAGGGGTACTGAACCACCTCTCCCATTGATCCCAAATTAAGGGAACACGCAAGAGATAGTAAAGAACGCTCTTGTGGCAAATTGGAAGCTTCTACATTTTTTAAAGTTGTTATCTTTATTAATTTTAAAGATATGCTTTAAGGTCTTCGGAAATGTGTGGCTGGTCCCCGACCCACTACTCCAATGGGGTCCAAATTCCCAAGACACTTAGGAAATAGGAAGGGACACCCTGATACCAAATTTGGGGGTTCCATCTTCATTGGTTTCGGAATTATGCTCGTTTGGCCTAAATTCGATCAAAAAGTTCTAGGTTCCGAACCCATGGTCCAATCCCGACCTTACACAATCCCCGAAGTAGTTTCATTACTAGTAACCTACAGCACAAATTTGATGAAGATAGCGTCATTAGTTGTTGAGTTATCGTGATTTTTTATATATGTTCGTTAGCCCTTCGATCGATTAAAAGGTCCAAAATCCGAATCCATGAGCCAATTTCGCCCATATGCAATCCCCGCCGTACTTTCAGTCCTAGTAACCTACAGTTAAAATTTCATCAAGATAGCTCCATTATTTTTTGAGTTATCGTGCCTACGGACGGACGGACGGACGGACGGACATGGCTATATCGACTAAGGCGGTCACGCTGATCACAAATATATATACTTTTCCATATCTAGCTCGCTTCCTTTAGGTGGTTACAAACACCATACCAAAGTTAATATACCCCTTTACCTATTCTATAGGTGTAGGGTATAAAAAAGTGCAGTCTAAGTAGAGGTTAATACTTAATATTGTTCCAAATTTTCGATATGTTGGTACTAGGGTCAATTGTTTTTGTGGAATTATTGAAAGAACCTCTTTTTGCTTTTTTTTTTCTCTGTTAAAGAATTAATTTTTTTGTAGAAAATATGATTGATTGGTGTCTGTATTTTACAATAAATTCTCCAGACTTTTTGTTTTTCTTTACGTAATTTTTTTAATTTTACGACCACCAATGCACATTACGAATTCTTTCTTGAATTGAAGCTGTTTCCTTATTAATGTTTTCAGATTCGGGTAGCTTGTTATTTAACTTTATTATAAAATCTTGCAATTTCGGCCCATTTTCCCGTTTGCAATTCAAATATATCACTTTAGAGTTTAAGTATAAATAAGAATTAAGAAAAGTCAATTTAGTAATGATTGGTTAGTACTCGCTGTTGGAGAAGTCTTAAATGATCTTCCAACTTATGAGCGGTATTAATTTAGGCGAGCATATTGTGAGATCTACTTGGGACAACATATGATAACGCTCCCAGAGCCGACATAAAGATTATATTGGGTGATCTAAACGCGAAAGTCGGAACGGAAAACTCTGGTTTAGAACGGATCATGGGACGGTATGGCATTGGGGTAAGAAACGACGATGGCGAAAGGGTAGTGGATTTTTGCAATTCCTGCCAGCTAGTCATTGGCGGTACGCTGTTTGCACATAAGTAATGTCATAAGGTAGCATGGGTGTCCCCAAATGGTCAAATTAAAAACCAAATAGACCATTTCATTGTTCAGCAGAAGTGGAGAAAATCTCTTTGCGACGTTCGAAATAAGAGGAGCCCAAAGACGAAATCCGGTACCTGTAAGAAGAGCACTCTTCGATGTTGAAGCGTTAAAAAATCCCGCAACATGTGGAAATTTTGTACAAAATTCCGTGAAAGGACAGCAACATTGAATGAAGCAAATGAACGAGAGGACGGGGCAGTTTCTATAGATGAAAATGATGGGATAAAGTAAAACAATCATTTATAGAAACTAGAAGACAAACAATACCCCAATTATCGCAACAAGCCTTATATAAGATAACAAAAATCTTGGACGAAGATGGAAGGCTTCTGGTATCGATGGATGATCAATTACGGAGGTGGAAAGACTACTTTTGCCGTTTGCCAAACGAACATTTTATTCAGCAATCTGCATAAGAAATCTCTGAAGAACCTGAGTTTCGTCGGTCACACAGGGGTATTAGTACAGCGCCACCCATGAAACCTGAAATCGAAAGTGCCATTTTTCTCTTGAAAATAACAAATCTACAGGAATTGATAAAGACCCGCCGAATTTCTAAAAGCGGACATCCCCGCAACGGCAGATATACTTCTCCCATTGATTCAGGCTATATGGGAAGAAGAAAAGAACCCGAGTGAGAGGAAAGAAGGAGCTATTGTTAAACTGGAAAAAAAGGTAACCTGAAGCATTTCAATAACTGGCGCGGTATCACACTGTTATCTGTCTTCTAGAAAAAAATGGAAAATATTGTACTCGAAAGGATCAACAGCAGGATTGAAAATACATTAAAAAGACATCAAGCTGGCTTTCGCAATGGTCACTCTTGTGTTGACCATATCAACGCGCTTCGAATAATACTCGAGCAATCACCTGAGTTGGGTCGCCGCAACATCTAATGTTTGTAGACTTCGACAAAGCTTTTGATCGTGTAAACCGCGAATATCTATGGAGAGCTCTTAGTAGGTGGGGTATCCCAGAAAAAATTATTGCCATTATTAAGAAATCCTACGATAATGCGAGGTGTCGAGTCTTACACAATGGTCAGTTGGCTGATTCGTTTGAGATGCAGCAGGGTGTAAGGCAAGGCTGTATATTGTCGCCTATACTATTTTTGGTTATGATGAACGAAATCTTACATTAACAGATACATTAATATTGGAAATCTGACCATAAATATAAGAATTGTATGGTGCAGTGGTAAGCGAAGTGGCTTGGAGTGTAAGATGATGTGAGTTTCAATTTTCGAACCTTTATAGCTCCTAAACAGAGGGCTTGACAAAAAAATTTGTTAACCGACTCCTACTAATTTCGGTGGACCTAACTTCTCCCAAATTTTCAAGACCCTAGCTTGAACCGTTTAGAAGTTTGTGTGGCCAAAAATTTTGCAAAAATTAATTTTTACTGTAAAGTTTTGATTTTAATTGTAAATTTTAGTATGGCAACCCTAAACATTTACCTCTTAAAAATTTATAAAGCTTATAAAACCAGCTATCTTTTGCCGTTTTCAGATTGAAAGTATACTTAACAGGACTCTTGTTATAACAAATCACTAATAGGGCTTTTCCAACTGGTTAAAATTTCTTTACTCTATTTCAAACGGTGTAAAAATTTTTTTAACATACGGACGGTTAATTTTTTAATAAATTAAAAGTTAATTTATACTAAAAATATTTAATTATATAATGAATCATTGCACCTTGAATTATTGGCAAAATTAAAATTAAATCAAAAATAAAATAGAAAATGGTAAGACAGAACAAAAAACATAATTTGTTTTATTTCTGTTTCATATTTTTATTTGGCAATCTTAAAATATGTTTTATTACAAACAAAGTATTGTTTCACTCTCTTTTGCTAAACGTAACGCATTTTTCATACAACAAGAAAGCATATTTTTAAGAGTAACTTCAATATGTTTTTCTAATTTTCATTTTACTGTGTATAGAGGCAACCATATATATAAAAAAGTAATGTAACAACTGTAAGTCAATACAAGGGACTTAGTAACACACTACACCCGGAAAATTCAATTTCGACAGTTATAAGAAGCATCACTTCAAATGAAATTTAAATTTTCTAACTTTATTAATTCCGAAGACATACTTGTTAGTTAGACCTAGGGGGTGTGGAAACTTTTTAAACAACTACTTTCATTCCTCTTAAATTTCAGAAAGATATAAAGAAAACAGGACAGAACACTCTACCGAATTTCAAATTCCTTTTCTTATTAATTTCGAATATAAGCCTATAAGGTTTCGGGATGCCTATTTTGATCTGGTGTTGTAATATGTAGTACTTTTTACCGCTTGCATAATTAGTTTCCGGAAAAAACTTTTGAACACAATCGAGAAGGTAAAATACATAATTTATAACAAGTGCAATGACTTAAACAGGTGTTGTAAAAATTGTGGATAAATTAGATAATGTAAATGAAGTGCAATGATCTTGTTGTTATAATAACATATATCATTCTAAATAAAAAGCTTTTACGACCAACATGTAAGTGCAAAGATCTTGTTGTGATAGTATAGTAACATAAATAATTGTAAATAATAAGAATCTATTTTATTTTTAAATGAAAAGCACCGCGATTTGACAGTGAAAATCAGTTATTGTAAATGCAGTTACAATAAGATATATAAAATGTAGATATTGACCACATTATTGTATCTTAGTTTTAAAATAATTTAAAGTACTATTATTATTTTTTATTAATTACAATTAAAGTGACAATTAAGAAGAGTTTAACAAGCACTAGCTGCAAGGGTTATCGGCTTCTTTTTTTTTTTTTGATATCAAGTTTTAGTTTCTATACATTAATCTATTTTTATATATTTTGTTACAGTTTTATTTATTTAGTTTTATGCTGGTTTGTTATATTAATTCTTGAATCTTAAGTTTACTTAGAAAATCGAAAATTTTAATGACCTTAAACTTGGTCCGTAAGGCAAGTTATGAATTTTTTCTTAAATCGAGTTTTATACACCGGAGTTATGTATAAGTATAAAGTTATGTAAAAGAAAAACAAAATAACTAACGTAAGTTTTGAATAACTTATAAGTTTTAAGCTATGTAAAAACAACAGAAGATTTGAAAAACCGGTGTTGACTTCAATAGCTACGAGTGTTCATATGAATAGGTTTGTGAAGAATAGATCTATGAATAAGCATTCCAATACCTTGCTTCGCTCTGGAATAAAAATCTAAGTTAAGAAAAAATCTGTTATATTGTTTTGGAAAGTATTGGTTTTACTGTATTATATATGATTTGTGTTTCTTGTAAACATAAAATGTGTGGGTTATGTAATTTTATAAATAATTCCATTTCTTAAAAATTATTTATGTAACCTTTTATATTCTATTATAGAAAATTTAATTACATTAATTCCAAGACTTCATAATTACAAGGTAATAACATAAAAGCAATAAAAAAAAAAAAAAAACAAAAATTACATAAAAATTAAAATCGGTTTTAATATTTTTTTTTTGAAACACAAATTTTGTTGTTAAATATCAAATCGTGCTTAATTAAATTTTGTAACAAATATTATTATATTCACGTAGGACAAAGACAAATACGAAATACACTCTCTTAATTAAGGATTATATTCTTTTGCTACGTTTCGTTTAATTTAAATCTGTTATTTTTCGTTAAATTTAAAAACCGTTCGAAATAAAACACGCTTTTAAAATGTATATAAGAAGCTTCACTTTATAAGAAGTGGCCGTCGAGTTCAGTTTAAAGAAATCAAGAAATAATTAAATAGTTATATATTGCAAATTATAGAAATTAAAATTTAAATTGAATATATTAAAATAAATAATTGCAATTGCAATTAAATAAAAAAAAATGGTGGATTTATACGATATTTAAAAAGAACTGGAAAAGAAACAGTCAATCGGTGCAACCGACATAGAAATACCCTACACCTATTTGGCTCAAATTTAATGAGAAGTCCGTAGATCATTTTTCTTGATACAAGCCATGTTTCGCTTCCATATAACAGTATGGATTTGACACATGCCTCGAAGATTCTTATTTTAGTTCCACGTGCTATGTGTGTTAATTTATGTCTTCTGTTATTTCTATAAGGGTTGGTGGTTCTTGCTCTATTGAAGTGTCTTCTCTAATATTTGTTTGATGTTCTTCTGTTTCTGATTCTTGGGTATTGGTTTCCTGAAAGTGTTCTCTCCATCTTATTAGCTGTGAACGTGAGTAGGATGCGGTCCCTACTTTTTATTGGCCTTTGTTGACAGCAGTTCTTATTTGAAAGTATATCTATTTTTCTATAGAGTATTCGGCTGTTGTTCTGCTCTGCGGCCAGCTGAGCTTTACCTGCAATATTGCTATAGAATCTTCTCTTATTTCTTTTGGCCATCTTCTTAATTTTAATGCAGATTTCTTTGTTTCGGTCTCTCAATTCTGTGTTATTATTTGTTATTAACTGCTGTTTCAATGGCTGCCCATGTCTCTTCCGATATCCACTCTTTCCTTTCGTGGCTAGAGAAACCTAGGATATCCTCACCGACTTGGCGATATATGTTTTGAATTTGGCCTTCATTTATATTCTGTCGCCTGTTAAGTTCTTATTGTATGTGTGATACAAATTCTTCTTTTGTAGAGGGCATCTGCCCCTCTCCATGTTCTTACATCTAGTATTGACTTAACCCATCTTCGGCATTGCATATGTGGTCTATTTGATTTTTTGTTGTAGAATCAGGAGAAACCCAGGTGTATTTATGTATTGTCTTATGCGGGAATATTATGCCGCCTATCCCCAAGTCATGTTCTTCACATGTTCCTTTTACTCTTTCTCCATTATTGTTTCGTGCACCCTAACCTATCGGCCTTTAGAAGGACGACGCCAATTTTTCCGCTAGGTGTCGCTGCGAATTGTTTACATATTCCTATCTCTGACGTTAAAAGGTTTACTGGGTTATGGTCACTTCATCCGTCAATGTTGTCGGTTTGACAGGTGCACATGTAAGTTAACATAACAGTACAATAGCTAACATAACAGCTTTTAGCTTAATCAGCAAATTTACAGTTGGGAATAAAAAGTATATTTGTTTCACACCAAATTTAATTATTGCACGTGCATCCGGTTTCTTGTATGTTAACAAAAATGTTTTTCTAAAAATTTAAGATTTTTAACTGTAAAATTAGTCTTAAGTAGAACCTTGTGAAATAAAGTAAAAATTTATTTTTTAAATTTAATTAAATCCTTTTATTATAACTTGCGCCCGAGCAGTATATAGTGTCGAATAAAATCGGTCTAAAATAAAACAAAAAGTGAACGTTTTTCTATTGAACAATTAAGGAAAATAGCTGAAAAATAAATAAAAAAAAAGCACTGAACTTCTTGAGTTAATTTTGTAAAACTTAGAAAAAATAGTATAAATTATCTAATTTAGTTTTCTCAAAAAAAAAAAAATTAAAAAGCAAAAAATCAAATATAATTTACAAAAAATATCTGAACATTTTTTGTGAAAAGTGACTTATTATAAAATTTATTTTTCTAAAATAAAAAAAAAAAAAAGTGAACGTTTTTCTATGATTGTAGTTGTACCATTAGTAGGACGTGTGTAAAAAAAAAAAACCATTAACACACACATTCAAAAAGGAAAAATACAGCAGGTATTCAACACTCAAAATAACAGAACTTAAGGTAAAACAAGGCTAACTTTTCGAATTATGATAAAGGCTTTAATACTGTAAGTAGAATCTACTTTATAACAAAAAATATTAAAATATAAAAAGAATAAAACCTTTTTTTAAAAAAAAAACAAAAAAATATATTAAATAATATTTAAACCAAATATTAAAAAATTAAAAGAATAAGACCTTTAAAGAATTATATTAAAAAATATAAGGATTTCAAAATTTTTTTTTAAATAAAATATATAACAAAATACAAAAAAATATATAAAAAAAAAATACAAAGTTTAAAAAAGAAATGGCTAAAATAGAAGATATTGCTGCTGCTGTAAATAATTTAAACGGAGCAGTAAACGCACAAATAGAGTTAACAAGAGTGCTGCAGAGAAGGCTGGAAGCTTTGGAAAATACCATCCAAAACCAAAATGCAGCACAAGGTACCAACCCGACCACACTAGCAACACCAAAAACGGAGGATGATCTCAAATCCATCAGCAAGTTACCAGACTGTGTAAAGGAGTTGCAAGCATTTGACGGGAATCCCACACAATACATCTCATGGGTTCATAATGTGGAAACGATATTAGAGGATTACAAAGCTGTGCAATCAAAGCCCTTATATAGAGCAATACTGCAAAGTATTAGGCAAAAAATTAGGGGAAACGCAGATGCTGCTTTAATTTCATACAGTGTTTTTGATGATGACAAGGCAACAATCAAAAAAGTTCTATCTCTCCACTATGGAGACAAAAGGGATTTAAGGACGCTGGAGCATCAATTAAGCAATCTGACATAAAAAAGGATGACAATAGACGAGTTTTACGCCGCAATAAACCATCAGGTCTCATTGATAGTTAACAAAATCAAAACAGAGGATCACAGTAACGATACAATAAAAGCACTTACAGAATCATATAGAAACAAAGCATTAGATGTTTTCATTGCAGAACTACAAGGATAAATATGGAAAATGCTTATAATACAAAAACCTCAAACGTTACCAGAGGCTAACACCACATGTTTAGAAATACAAAATTAAAATTTTAGGAATTTCGCAATACACAATAGAAGCTACAATAACTTAGTAATTGCACCCATAAATCAAAAACCAAAACCATTTTTATGCACACGCAGACCAGTGGATAATATAACACCACAACAAAAAAATTTAGTATATAACGCTCAACAATACAGGTACAGTTCACTACCACAACAACCTACACAACCCAAACCCCCAACACCGATGGATGTTGACAAATCAATACAAAGCAAACAAGTTAATTATATTAATCACCCAATTACTCATGAAAATATAGCAACAAAAAGAGATAATGATTCGGACAACTACCCTCACAAACAACAGAGATTATATCAAATAGAACAATATAAATACGAAGAACCATATGAAGAATGTATGGATGAGAAGTACGAAGATTATGACAACGGAGAAATCCAAGAAGAAACAAATGCCGAACTAAATTTTATGATGGAAGCCTCCAAAACCAAAAATGGAGATATTTTAAAATTTCTCATAGATACGGGAGCAAATAAATATTTTATAAAATCCGAAATAGCAACAAATACCAAACCGACAATCAATCCCTTTAAAATTCGATCAGCAGGAGGTGACCTCATAATTACAGAAAAAAAAACCGGAAAATTTTTTGCAAGCATCGGAAATGATTCTTTAATTGATTTTTATGTTCTTCCTGGCCTACAGTCATTCGATGGAATCATAGGAGATGACACACTCAAACAATTAGAAGCTGTAATTGATAGAAAAAATAATATTTTGAAAATTACCCCAAACATCAAAATCCCGCTTAAAGAAAAAAAATCAATAAAAGTTAATACGATTGAAATAAGAGATGAATATTTAAATGAAAATATAAGGAAAAAATTAAAAAATCTAGTTGAAAAATTTCACAAAAATTTTCGCTCCACTAAACAACCAGAAAATTGCTGATACAAGTGTTCAAGCTGAAATAAGAACCATAACAGATGAGCCAATCTATACCAAGTCATATCCGTATCCAGCACATATGCGTCCCGAAGTAGAAAAACTGATCAGCAAACTTTTGGAGGATGAAATCATAAGACCTTCAAAGAGTCCTTATAATTCACCGGTCTGGATTGTCGATAAAAAATGGATACTTCCGGTATAAAAAAATATCGAATGGTGATAGATTTTAAAAAATTAAATGCAATAACAACAACTGATACATATCCAATACCAGATATATACAATACCATATCGAACCTTGGAAACTCAAAAAAATTTCACAAAAATTGATTTAACATCATGATTTCACCAAATAATAATGAAAGAAACTGACACACCCAAAACGGCTTTTTCAACAATGAATGTTAAATACGAGTTCACAAGATTACCATTCAGCCTGAAAAATGCACCGACCATTTTTCAACGCATGGTTGATGATGTACTAAAAGAATATATTGGCAAATTATGCTATGTCTACATCGATGATGTTATAATTTTTGGAGGAGAAGCAAAAGAAGAGCACCTTAAAAACATTGAAAAGATATTTGCAAAATTAGAAGAAACTAGACTCAAGGTTAATTTAGATAAAACAGAATTTTTAAAGGATGAAACTGAGTTTTTAGAATACGAAATAACTAGCAAAGGAATAAAACAAATATTGGCAATTAAAAATTTTAAGGACTTAAAAGGATTTTTAGGTCTCGCATCATATTATAGGCGTTTTTTTAAAGACTTACAAGAGGAGCAAATGGTCTAATAAAAACAAATCAGTCGAAAAAAATTAAAATTAAGTTGAACCAAGAAAAATTACATTCATTTAACTCTCTAAAAAAAATTATTATCTTCCTCAGAAATTTTGGTCTTCCCAAATTTTGAAAAACCTTTTATTCTTACAACTGACGCATCGAATCAAGCCATAGGAGCTGTCCTTTCACAAGGCGAAATCGGCAAAGATCGCCCAATAGCTTATATATCCAGATCACTGAATAAAACGGAGGAAAATCACGCAATGAATGAAAAGGAAATGTTGGCGATAGTATGGGCCTTGGACAATCTTAGAAATTACCTGTATGGTGCAAAAAAAGTGAAATTATTAACTGACCATCAGCCATTAACATTCAGTTTGAGCAACAGAAACAACACTGCAAAGTTAAAAAGATGGAAAGCTAGAATTGAGGAGTTCAATTACGAATTAATTTTTAAGCCAGGATAACCTAACAAAGTAGCCGATGCACTTTCAAGATTACAATTGGAAGCAAATGTTTTAACATCCTCTTCAACGGATACAGCTCATAGTGCGATAGAAGACAACACAGATTTAATTCCACATTGCGTAGCTTCAATTAATGTTTGTAGGAATCACATTATCATTAAACAAGGAAAAGAAATGTTTGCAATAGAAGAACCTTTTCCATCATATAAAAGACATCATATTTCCTTACAAACAATAAGTAAAGAAAATTTAAGTGAAATTTTGAAAAAAAAACTGAATCCATCAATAACTAATGGACTAAAAATTCCGGAAGAATATATTCAAATGTTACAAGATTTATATAGAGAACATTTTTCGAACTACAAAATTAGAATAACACAGAGAATAGTTGAAGATATATTGGAAGAAAACAAGTTCAACATCATAAAAACCGAACACCGAAGGGCTCATTGCAACTGAAATGAGAATAAAGATCAAATTTTAGAGATATACTATTTTCCACAGATGACAGCACTTATAAGGAAGTATACGAAAACTTGCGAAATATGGAACACCAACAAATATGACAGACATCCGAATAAACCAGAGCTTCAACCAAAACCAGTACCGATATATCCAACAGAAATACTTCATATTGATATATTTAGGTTTTAAATTAAACGCATAATTATTTTATTTTTAATTTTATTTATTTTTAAACACAGTACTTGACGCTTCGAAGACAAACTAAAGAATCAAAAATGAATCTTCTTATTTCTACTTATTTTTATTTAATCATGCGGCTTGCAACGCGATCGTATGATTATGAATTTTACACATGTTACCTTTAGTATTGCACCTAACGATCAATTCAGGTGATAAAACTGCTGTGTATGCATTTTTTGTTAACCAGATAGTTTTTTTGTCATGTTACACCTCCATCCTTTAAGAGTTTGCAGTCTCTGCAAAGGGATCGAGATCTTTTGAAGCTTTCTTACTTTCTATTAGTTGGAATTTTGATTGATCGTTTAGTTGAATACTATGTAGTGGTAATAAATTCCTTTTTTTTTTTCTTAATATTTTGACTAAAATTATTATTAAAACAAAAATAGTTACAATACTTATAACTAGAGTTGTATACGTTACAGTTTTGTGCTTATATTCTATAAATTCTATTTGCTCTCTATTTTCTATAGTATTTGAATGTAGCTTTTCTAAAGTTAAATTGTTTATCTTTTTTGTCAAATTATGGTAATATATTGGAATTATGTTACTTTGTATAAATTTTTCTATTTTGTTACTAAAAGAATAATTACCAATCTTAACTTCACAATCTTTAAATTTTATTACATTATTTATTGATACAATTTTGTTTTAATTTGGTTAAAGCTAAATTTTTTTATTATTATTAAATTATCAAATATTTTCTCAATTGAGGTTGCATTATTGTATTTAATTGGACAAACGTTATTTTTATTAAACAAATTTTGAATGCAATAATTGCCATAAGGCTGTAATTTTTTCTTGACCAAGAGAAAACTTAATTTTGATATCTGTATTTACGTTTCATTTGTGTATATGTGTATTTAGTGTTTCTCTTATTACTAGTATCTATAGTATAATTATTATCTATTCTAAATTTATTTAACTTTTTAAATTTTGGTTTAATTTTTTCGATTTGTCTATTTTTAACTAAATTTGGTGTTAACTGATAGTTAGCGTTTTTGTCTTTGTTTAATTTATTAATTCTATTTACTTTTTCTATTCTATATTTGTCTGCTAGTGTTTTGATGTCAATCCTATCATAGTTCTTTATCAAAAAATCAAGTGGACGTAGTCCATTTGTAGAGTGAATTGTATTATTATACATTATTATTATTTTATGTATTTTACAGTCTAAGTCTTCGTCTGTATTTGTTAAGTCCGCTTCTAGTAACCGCAGGTGCTCGTTTAGAGTACCGTGTAATCTCTCTATGTCTGAGTTACCAGTTTTGTTATGGGCGGTTGTTGTATGTCTGTTTATTTCGTTTTCTCCTAGAAATAACTCCACTGCACTATGTAGCATACATCTTTCATTGTCATATACCAGTTTTTTCATTTTGCCTAAAAATCTGATTCTTCTTTCAAAGCGGTTAAAATCGAAATTCATGTTCTGTCGTTTAATTTGTGTAGTGTTGCATACTTTGTAAATTTATCAATAGTTGACAGATACATGATATTGCGACATGGAAACCATATGTCCATGTGAACTATGTCATTAAAATTATTAAGGGTTTCAGTAATTTGAAGAGGAATTTTGGCTGGTTGGCGATCAAATTTAGCTAATTGGCAAATTTCACAGTTGTTAATGAATACGGTTATCAATTTTAACATATTTGGATGGTAATACTTTTGTTTTAATTCAGAAAATACTTCGTTTATACCCCTATGGTTGTGTTTTAAATGTTCTTCTTTAATTATCGTGATCATTTCGTTATAATCTATTATATTAGTTAATTTGATATTAGATTTACACAGTATTAAATTTTTATTTTTGCTAAAGTGTTTTATGTAAAGATTTTGGAATTTGATAAATAATTCGTTGTTTTCACAATAGAGACACATTAATCCTTTATCAATTAAGACCCTCTTCATTATTTCTAATAAATTCGAATTCTCATGAACGGTAATGAGGTTTTGACATTTTTTTTGTATAATTTTGGTAACGACCTTTTCTTTATTACCATAATTTAGATAAATTTGATTTTTGTAAATATTAACACATTTATCTGTTATTCTTATACAGTCCAAGCCATCTTCGCTTGCACTGTGAACTGTTCCTGTAGTGGACATAATTTCATTACTATTGCCATTATTATTCATATTAGTATCACCTACAGACATGACTTCAACATCCAAGCTGCAAATGTCACTATAATTATCCAATTCGTTATTTAATATTTCATTTTCTTCATTTAACGGTGTTGCCTTATGATCACCCGATTTTTGTTCGTCTTTGTTTAAGTATCGACTTAGTCCATCCGCCACATTATTTTCTTTACCTTTTAGGTAGCTTACTTCAAAATCGTACTCATTTAACATTATCTTCCATCTTTGAAGTTTCATGTTTGGCTCTTTTATGTTATTTAGCCATACAAGTGGTCTATGGTCAGTACGTACAATAAATTTTCTTCCGTAAAGGTAAGTTCTAAAGTATTTTACTGACCATACGATTGCCAATAGTTCTTTCTCAATCGTTGAGTACCTTATTTCATTATCATTTAAGGTGCGTGACGCGTAACAAATTGGATGGTTGTTTTGACTTAAAACGGCTCCCAAGGCAAATTGAGAGGCATCTGTTGTTAAAGTGAAAGGTTTATTAAATTCGGCACGTTTTAAAATAGGGTCATTCATTAATAATACCTTTAATTTATTGAAAGCACTAATATACTCTTTATCCCAAACATTTACTTTTACATTTTTTTTCAAATACTTGATTAGGGGGTAGGCTACTCTAGAATAATCCTTGATGAATTTTCTGTAATACACAAAATTCATTAGCAAAGTGGCATTTGTCAACTTGTATTTTTAGGTTAAATTCTTTTAATTTTTGAAAAATTGGCGAATTGATACTAAATGTTCACTAAAACTTGTCGAAAATATAAGAATGTCGTCTAAATACGCGACACAAGTCTTATTTATGTATTCTTTAAGGACATAATTAATTAATCTTTGAAAAGTCGCCGGAGAGTTCTTAAGTCCAAACGGCATTCTTGTGAATTCATAATGACCATGAGTAGTCGAAAATGCTGTCTTCATTCTATCACGTGGATCGACTTCGATCTGATGGAAGCCTTTGGCTAGGTCCAACGTGGTGAAGTAGTTGCATTTTCCCAATTTGTCGAATTAGTCTTCCATATTCGGAATTGGGAATTTGTCGTCTATCGTTTGATCATTTAGTCTTCGATAGTCGACAACTATACGCCATTTTTGCTCTCCACTATTATCTACTTTCTTTGGTACTACCCATATAGGAGAATTATATGGGCTGTTGCTTGGGACAATTATTTTTTGTTCTAGCATTTCCTCGATCTATTTTTCCACTTCATCGTGGAAGATTTCGGGGTATCTATACAATTTATTATAAAAAGGGATGTCATTTTTGGTTATTATTCTATGTTTAATTATATTCGTAAATGATAAATGATCACCATCTTTATGAAATATTTCTTTATACGAATATAAAAGGGCTTTTAATTTGGCCATGTCGTCACCGTTTAAGTGACTCGCAAAAATATTTTCCGACATTTGTTGTCGATTTATTTCACTATTGAAAATTTCTAAAGATTTAACATTAAAACATTGATTCGCATAATTCTCCTCGTTTCTATTTAGAAATATTGGGATACTAGCTTTATTTGTAATTAATAATCTATTCTTATAGTTAATAATAGCATTCAATTTTACCAACAAGTTATTTCCTAATATACCATCGTATTCATTATGAAAGTTATGTTCCAAAAAGTTGAAATAACAGTTTAGTTCGTTAAATTCTTTAAATAATGGAACTTTGTATTGAGTATTTGTTTGAACGTTCCGGTTTAGTACCTTAAGTGTGTAAGAAGGACAAGTTATTTTCCATTTTGGATTACAAATATTAGGATTTATGTTGAATTCAGCACCAGAATCTACAATAAATTTAAGATTCCTTACAGGTGTATTTATTATTAAATAGGGTAGTTGTTTTGTCCCTCTACACGAAAATTTTGTAATTTAGTATTTTCATTTGTAGCAATGTACATGACATGGTTATCTTTGTTATTAATATTTGACCGGTAGTTTTGACTATTATTGGAGTTATTTCTGTAACTGTGTTGTCTACTTTGAGAGTTTGATGGCAATCTCCTTTGAATAGTATTGTTAGTAGCAATGTCCATAGGTTCGCCGTTTCTATTATTGTTATTATTGTTAAAATAACGGTTATTATTGTTGAAATAACGGTTATTATTGACCCGATCATTTTTACTATTATTAGCGTGGGTATTATTATTAAAGTTTGTTCTATGGTTATTAGAGTTATTATAAGAAAAAGACCTACTGTTATTTTTAAAATTAGTATTTTTGTTAGATTTATTATGCGTATAATGTGAATAACCATTTTCTTGAATAATTTTATGTGTTTCGGTTAATGTTCCAGGGTTTCTACTAATAAGGACACTTTTAACCGGCTCTGGTATACCGTGCTTAAATGTATGTAGAGCTATTCTCGAATTACTTGTGATTTCGTTTGCATTACCTCCACCCTCTAAAAGATACGCGTTGTTTAGTCTGTATAATAGCGTATTTATTTTTTGAAAAAAATTATAAATGGTTGAATCACACCTACACGATCTTATTTTGTCTATCAAAGTTTCTTTAGAATCACTTTCACCATGATTTCTAATGAGAGTGGCTTTAAGATCAACCCATGTTTCGGGTTCACCGTTAATAATTAAAGTTCTACGCGCATTACCTACTATTTTATCTTTAATAATCCCTAATAATAACCTTTTATAATCGTTATCAAAGGTGTCAAGAATAGGAATTAAGCATTCTATTCTTTTAATAAAATTTAAAAATGAATTTTTGTCGCCATCGAATGACGCTACACCATTTAAACTACTTGATGCTAGTTTAAATTTTTCCGCTACATTTAAATTATCCATAATTATGTTAAAATAAAAATAAGAAAATTACAAAAAAATCTATTAACTTATATTAAAATAAATTTTTAAGGAAAATGAAGAAATTGTAATTAAATTACTTATTAATAAAATTTTATTTAACTTTTAATTTAATTTACTTAATTTAATTTAGCTTAATAATAATTTCTTATAAAAGTGTGTTACTTGCGTTAATGTTGTTTTGCCAGATATACTAGTTGTACAGGATTAGAGTTCCTCGTGCTCTTGACAGTAGAAGTTTTTTTTTTTTTTTTGAAGTTCTTTTATAGTTGAAATAGTTGAAAAATATTAGTTCTGCTTTAGTTTTGAAATTAAATTTTTTTTTTTTTTTTTTTTTTAATTATACTTTATTTATTTAATGTTCAGTTTTTGTTTAAATTTTATTTATTTAACTTAGAAAATACTAAGTTAGATTTATTTTTATTTTAGTTTTAAAATTAAATTATTTTTAATTATACTTAGTTTATTTATTTAATGTTCAGTTTTTGTTTAAATTTTATTTATTTAACTTAGAAAATACTAAGTTAGATTTATTTTTATTTTAGTTTTAAAATTAAATTATTTTTAATTATACTTAATTTATTTATTTAATGTTCAATTTTTGTTTAAATTTTATTTATTTAACTTAGAAAATACTAAGTTAGATTTATTTTTATTTTAGTTTTAAAATTCAATTATTTTTAATTATACTTAGTTTATTTATTTAATGTCCAGTTTTTGTTTAAATTTTATTTATTTAACTTACAAAATACTAAGTTAGATTTATTTTTATTTTAGTTTTAAAATTAAATTATTTTTAATTATACTTAGTTTATTTATTTAATGTTCAGTTTTTGTTTAATTTTATTTATTTAACTTAGATAATACTAAGTTAGATTTATTTTTATTTTAGTTTTAAAATTAAATTATTTTTAATTATACTTAGTTTATTTATTTAATGTTCAGTTTTTGTTTAATTTTATTTATTTAACTTAGACAATACTAAGTTAAATTTATTTTTATTTTAGTTTTGAAATTAATTTACAAATGTAATACACTGTAACGGTGTTATTCAAAATTTAATTTAGTACGCTGTAACTGTACTATAGATTTAATTTAGTACACTGTAACTGTACTATAAGTTATTTAATACACTGTGACTGTATTTTAAATTATTTAATACACTGTACCTGTATTATTAAAATTTAATTTAGTACACTGTAACTGTATTCGTGTTTACCGACTGCGCCATTTAGGTTTTAAATTAAACGCATAATTATTTTGTTTTTAGTTTTATTTATTTTTAAACACAGTACTTGAAGCTTCGAAGACAAACTAAAGAATCAAAAATGAATCTTCTTATTTCTACTTATTTTTATTTAATCAAGCGGCTTGCAAACGTGATCGTATGATTATGAATTTTACACATGTTACCTTTAGTATTGCACCTAACGATCAATTCAGGTGATAAAACTGCTGTGTATGCATTTTTTGTTAACCAGACAGTTTTTTTGTTATGTTACAATATAATGGAATTCAGAAATGAAAAATTCATTATATTTGTGGACAAATTCTCCAAATTTACAAAATTTTGCAGTTGCAAAAAACAACAAAGTCACTGTATCACCAACATCGGACAGACGTCGGATTCATAAAGCTCATATTAAAAATATTACTTAAAAATCTAAGTCTTTTTTATCATTTTAGATTAACTTTATGCAGGTTGGCAACACAACTTAGCATTTATGAATATCATACTCCCATAGTAACTATAAAACAAGGCAATGGCCATGTCATTAACGGAAAATTGAACATAGTCCACGTCATTGAGTTAGCAAACTACATTGAAATATTGGAAAGAACATCAAATTCAATACAACATATATATATCTGTGAACCCAAACAACTTAAAAAACTGAAAGAAGATCACTGTATTTATCAACATATAAACGGCCTAAATGTAGAGTGCGAATATGAATTCATTAATAATGAAATAATCGATCCTCTGAATGAAAACATGATTTTTATAACAAATTTTAATGGAAGCCTTTCCCACAAAAACACAACAAAATATCTAGAGGGAAGCTTCATAATAAAATACCAAAATGAAAGCATTCAACAAGCAACTTAAAAACAAGAAATACACCAATAACGAAATCAAATGTTCAGAAATTTTACCGTCAATTTTAAGAACCAACATTTCAACCAATGGCATTAGACTAACCCTGAAATATTCATAAACTACATCTAACAAACTTGGGAAAACTACAACAATTAATTCAGAACTACCAAATTTCAAAGCTCGTTAATATTATTGGATGGCCAACATCAACGGAATCAATCAATTAGGACTAATCAAACTCAACTTTTAACCTACGAGACGCGGATTTTTGAAAGGGGAGGAGTTAACATAACAGTACAACAGCTAACATAACAACTTTTAGTTTAGTTTAATCACTGGTTCACACCAAAAATTTAATTACCAACTAAAGTAATACATTTCTCAAATTTCAATATAATTTTGAATGCGTATGTTAACAAAAATGTTTTTATAAAAATTTTAGATTTTTAATTGTAAAATTAGTATTAAGGTAATTAACTCTCTCTTCAACCTTCAACAGGTTATCACGGTTTTAATAAAAGAAAAAAATTTAGCACAAAATATTTATTTTTTTTAATTTCACTTCTTTTTTATTTACAATCTTTTGTGTTTTAAAAAAAAAAAAAAAATTAAGTTTTTTGTTTTGTTTTAAAATTAAATATAACTTTAGAAGAAAATAAAAAAGTGTTGTGATTTGGTAATATGGCCGCATCTCCAATGGCGGCAAGTTAAGTATATTTTTTTTTGTTATATATATAATTTCTATTTTTTTATTTTTATTTGTGTTTTATACAATTTGAAATTTTTTACTTAACTCATTATTTCACAGCACTAATTTTAATTTAATTTGATATAAATCTATTTTATTTTGTGTTTTAAATATAATTTTTTTTAATTTTATTCTAATTTTCAAATTTTATTTTTAATTTACAATTTTAATTTACAAATTTTACATTTAATTTTATACCGGCACGTGATTTGGTTTTGTTTACATTAAATTTAATACTGTTTTTTTTTTTATTGAAGATTACTCTTCATCTATCATCTACTAGTTGTAAACAAATCAATTAAAATATATCCATTTCATTCCCTCTCCCTCGGACGATAATATTCTAAATTCGCTCATTAATTAATACCATCAATAGTATGTCACCGTATTGTTTTTTTTTAAATTGTATTGTTTTAATTTTTGATGGTATACGTCAATTTACTCATTTTTACTAATTTTTTTTTTCTTTTTTATTTAATCATAAAAGAAAGGGAAGTACTGAAATTTCAGTTCATTTCTTTTGAACTAACTTAAATTATTTAATTTAAATTTAATTATTTACATATACGTGCGTATTTTTACTTGCACGTAGATTTTGGTGTGTGTGAGTTTTTTGGTTGTAACTAAGGTTAATAAGGTCTAGTTAAAAACTGTTGAATGGTGTTATAAACCGATTGCTCACTCATAGCAGAATAAAATAAGGGTATTGTTGATTATATTTTGCAAATATTGGTAGCAATACTTTTGTTTTTATAAACGGTGATAACTTGTTCGGGTTGTATGAATCGTACACATACAATATTTAACCTAAATAATAATATAATTAAATTTTAAATTTTATACGTTTGATTTATATTGATTTTTTTTTATTTTTTTTTTTTTTTTCTTCTCTTTTCTCAATTTTTACCAATTGCTATTAAAAATTGCCAATTTTCGAGTTCATTTTTGTAATATTCGTGACCTACAAGCTAATTTTCATGCCGTAGAATGTCATCTTAACTCCACAAAACCAGCAATTTTAGCCCTTGGTGAAACACAAGTCAGTGGACAAAACGATAATTTTAATATTATTGGCTACTCACTTGTTTCACACTTCATACCCAAAAGAGGAATCGCGATTTACATTAAAAATGACATTGCTTTCAACACCCTAGATAAATATAAACCTTCTAGCCCAACCTTCCATTATATTTGGGTTAAAATTATCGTTGAGAAGCATGTAATACATTTCTGTTTCTTAGATACCTAGTGGGGACGAACACCTGTTCTAAGGAAACACCTGTTCCTGTTCAATTAATGGGGACGAACACCTGTTCCTGTTCAATTAATGCCTCCACTCAAAGTTTTCCAACGTGAAACAAGGAGTGCAACAGATGCTCATCCCTACTGCGTCGAATTGTCAAGATGGCGAAACACGGCCTATGGAAATTCGTTTGTTATGCGCATGTCGAGATTATGGAATCACATTCCGTCCAATGTGTTTCCTAAAGTTGGTAATTCGTATGTGTACGACTTAAATAAATTTAAGAAGAATATTAACATCTTTCTCCTAAATATCCCTCCAAATTTTCCCCATCCACCATAATCCAAAATTCCCAAATATCCTCCGACAATCCCAAAATCCTTTCATATCCCATCCCTGTAACCAAACTGTACATTTGTATCACAGGTTCCTTCCTAAAGTTTGGTTCAAAAAGGGTGTGGTTTTGGTGCGTTAAAATCGCACACTACCCAACGAAATACCGCACAATTTCAATGGGTGGCTTTCGAGCGTTCCATACCCTCGCAAAAAAAAAAAAAAAAAAAAAATTAAGTAGAACCTTGTGAAATAAAGTAAAAATTTATTTTTTAAATTTAATTAAATACTTTTATTATAACTTTTTTCGGTTTTAGTAAAAAAAAATCTACTTAAAACTGTCTAATTTGAATTTTAGTACTTTTAATTTCCACTACAATCCAAGAGATGGCATTGAATTATAGAACAAAATTTATGGAATTGAAAAATTCCTACTGAGCATGTTTAAAGTTGCATTTTAATAGGTGGTTTCACCGCGTAACCACTAAGCTTGAAAGGGTTAACGGAAAATTCTGTAAAAAAAAATATTTTTCTTTTAATAAAAAGGGAATTTCCCTTTTTGAATACATTTTTATTTTGATATATTTACTCTAAATAAAAAGTTTAGTAGTATAAATATTTTTATGGTGAATGGTTATCCCTGTATGAAGTATGAAGTTTTTAAATTAATTTAAATTTCTAATTAATTATTAATTAATTATTAAATATTTTCTTTGTTTCAACCTAAGAATGAAAAGGCAAGGTAATTTGGATGACTTTTTTAGCAAATCTATAAAAATAACCAAAAACTCTGAACAGCAAGCTGAGAATATTACTAATTCTAATCAAACAAAACAGGTAAAAGAAAAAAATGATACTTCTGAAGTTCAACACCAATCGGAAAAAGCTGGAACGTCTCGTGATGCTGCGTTATTACATTTTTGGAATGATAAACAACTAAATTATTTTAAAACTAAATACGAGTGGCTTATTGTTGTTAGCGATGAAAATGTGGGATGTCAGTGGTGTTCGAAAGTAGAATCGTTAAATTTAGAAACTGCTAAACATTTACACATTTCTGTGGAGTGGAAATCATGTTCTGTCAAAGCTCATGGCTCGAACAAAGAAAATTTACAATCATCAATGAGAAAAAAATTGAAGGAACACAATGAATCAGCTTCACATAAAAAAGCTGGGGAAATAATAAAAATTGGTGAAACAAATATAATTTCCAAATCTTTCGATGTGGCTAATGAAAAGTATTTAAACAGCACAGTAAACATTTTTAATACTATCTATTTCATAATTAAAAACAATTACCCATTCAGTGATTTTAAAAAATTAATTGATTTACAGAAAAAAAATAATGTAGATTTTGGATTTTCATTACATTCCAGATTTATAGTTCCACTTGTCGCAAAGCTTATATCTACAGAAATAAGAAGAATTATTTTTGGAAAACTGATAAATACAGGTTGTAAAATTTCAATTATTATTGATGAAGCCTCAACTGTTTCACACAAAAGCGTTTTAGTAGTTTATTTGAAATCTGAAATTCAAGATTCCGATGATAGTGTAACAGTTTTTATTGATCTTGTCGAATTAGAAGGAACAACATCAGAAATAATTTTTAAAACCTTAATATCAGTTCTTGAAAAACATGGTTTTAATGAAAAATATTTACATGAAAATCTTATTGGATTTTGCTCAGACGGTGCTAGTGTAATGTTAGGAAAAAAGGCTGGAGTTTCTGCAAGAATTTTAGAACATTTTCCAGGTATTAGCATCTGTCACTGTTTAGCTCATCGTATTCAGTTAACTCTAGATGATGTTATCAAAGAAGTAAATGAAGTAAATAACTTTAGATATTTTTTCGATAAACTTTATTCGTATTATCATACTTCAAATAAACATCAACGAGAATTAAATAATGTTTCTAAAGAACTTGGCACTGAAGTACACAAAATAGGTAGAATATTTGGTCCTCGATGGGCAGCCTGTAGCGCTAGGACCGCCAAAGCAGTTTGGAAATCATATCAGGCCTTATATATTCACTTTAGTCAAAATAAAGAAATTGGAATAATGTCATATTTCAAAAATGAAAACTTTTTAAAAGATTTAGGTTTAATAAACGACATATTAGAAGAAATTTCTGTACTGTCTACAGCTTTACAAGAAAGAGATATTTCATTAATTTGAGCTGATAGATTGATAAGGCGAACGATAAATCTATTCCAACATTTAAAATTAAATAAAGGAACATATGAAAAAGAAGCAGATGATATTATTAAAACGAATAAATACAATATTCCATTTGAAATTAATAGAAAAAAAACATCAATTGTTGTTTCGAGAGATAAATTTTTTGATTGTTTAGAAAAACATATGAAAACGCGTTTGCTATTAGACGATAAAAATGAAAACTATAATAATCTCTTAAATTGCTTTAATTTATTAAATACAGAAACATGGCCGGGTGATATTTTTGAAGCACCATGGATTGAAGGTGAAAATAGGTTAGAGCAGTTAAATAAAATAATCAAATACATCATTCCAGTAAATGATTTTCGAGATTTTGTTGATGTGCGAGATAGAGAATCTAAAAATATTAATACTATTTTGAGAGCAAAAAGAATTTTAAATGTAATTGCTGTTAATTCCGCAGAAGCTGAAAGAGGATTCAGCACAATGAACAATATCATTTATGATAAGAGAAATTCGTTGTTAATTGAAACAACAAGTCATTTAATGACAATAAATTTAATGGGAAAATCGATTGAGGATTTTGATGCAACACCATATGTTAAATTATGGTTGCGAGAAGGGCATCATATGGCAAGTGACAAACGTGTCAAAGCAGCCGCACCTAATTTGCCGTCCAAAAACCAAAATTTAATTTGGAAATTATTTAATTAATTTTATATACTATTTTTTATACTATTATATATAATATATGTATTTCTTATGTAAATATGTAAATAAATAACTATTATGAAGTAAATATAACCTACAATAGATTTTTTTCCATGCGTACCGGTTGTTAAAAAATTCGAATATCACCACTGTATATATATATATATTTTATATGTATTTATATGATATATATATTTTATGGCAAAATTCTTAGATTATAAATATGTTAAATAAAAACGGAAATAGGAAAGAACCCTCGTGTGTCAAATTTTAAGTTTCTATTTTCATGAATTTCGAAGATAAGATTTTTAATTTTGGGATTTCGTAAGAGACACCTGAACCACAACTACAATTAAGACTAAATTTCGGGGACACTGAGAAAATAGGAAAAAACACGTTTATACCAAATTTAAAGCTTCTATATTTATTTAAAGTTACTTCATTGCACTCGTTTAGTCTCACTTCGATCAAAAACTTCTAGAATCCGAACCTATTGTCCGATCTCGACCATAAGCAATCCCCGCGGTTTCATTACTAGTAACCAAGAGTTTAAATTTCATCAAAATAGCGTCATTAGTTTTGAGTTATGGTGTTTTTTAGATATATGTTCGTTAGCCCTAGAACTTTTCAAAGGTTCCAGAAAACGAAACCATTGTCCGATTTCACCCATATGCAATACCTGTCGTACTCTAAGTGCTAGTAACCTACAGTTCAAATTTCATCAAGATAGTTCCTTTAGTTTTCTAGTTATCGTGTCTACGGACGGAAGGCAAACATGGCTTTATCGGCTCAGGAGGTCACGCTGGTCACAAATATATATACTTTGCTATATCTAGCTCGCTTCCTTTATGTGGTCGCAAACACCATACCAAAGTTAATATATCCTATTCCTATTTTATACGTGTAGGGTATAAAAATAGAAAAAAAGAAACATTATTAGAATTTAGTTAAAACGTAAGAAAGAGTTATATTATATTCCTCATTTTAGGTTTTTAAGGATTAGTAACGAAATAATTTTTAACATTTCCACATTTAGTCTGCGACTCCGGCGAAGAATTTATTGTAATTTTTTGTTTCTTACATATTAATTTTTTTAAAAAGAATAACATAGGTATTGCAAACATGATTATAATAAAATTATTGATGAGTTTATTAAAATGTTTTCTGTTTTTTTTATTCAAAATATTATTAATTTTATTTCTATTATCTGTAATGTTTCTTAAATGTATACTTTCAAAATTTACATACTATATGCCCTTTGGTATTGTTTTCCACTATATTTGTGGTGAAGTAAGGTATAATTACATTATCAAATATTTTATTGAACGAATTTTTTAATAACGCGCCGTTTAACATAATCTTACAATTTTCGTATTTTATTAAGTATTATTACAGATATGTGACACATTTAGTTTGTTTACATTTTTAATTATGATGATACCAGCAATAACTTCTTTTATTTCTGTTCTTTTGGAACTTTGCATTACCCAATAGGCATTTTCAAATTTTATTATATTACCTATTTACCAACTATCTTTAATTTCAACAAGATTTTTTTTTAATTAATCTTTTACATTATTAGATACATTATTTTTATAGTCTATTAAAACAATATTTTCGTTAATTAGTAAAGCTTTCATATTTTATTTGGAATTGGTTCAAATTTATTTGGAATTGGATTTTTGAAAATAGTTTTTCATTAGAAACTGGTATTTGTAATATTATGATGAGGTGGTCTAGGTATTTTTATATGTTGTAAACCTGCCTTCAAAATCAGGAATTAATTACATTTTATATTTCTTGTTAGTGTACCAAGTTTACTTGTGAGTACTATATCTTCTATTTTCATACCCTACACCTATGAAATAGGAAAAGGGTATATTCACTTTGGTATGGTTTTTGTAACCACCTAAAGGAATCGAGTTATATATGGAAATAGGAAATGCTCTTTTGGCGTTAATAAAAATAGTAACTTAAAATTAATATAGAATCGAACGTATATCTTAAAAATACCAAAACTCAGAAACAAATTACGCTATTTTGATGAAATTTATATTCTAGGTTACTAGTAATGAAAGTACCATGGAATTGGTTCTTGTCGAGTTCTAGAAGCTGATCGAATTGAAGTCAAACTAGTATAATTTCGAAACCAAAGAAGATAGAACATTATATTTGGGGCACATGTGTTTTTTTTCTTATTTGTTTTGTGTATGTGCAATTTTGGCGGTTTGCGTACCACCCCCACCACTCCCAAGACCTTAAAGCATAAAATACTCCAAATTAATAAAGATAAAAAAATCAAATTTGAAACACTATTTCCTATTTCCGTTCTTATTTAACACTTTTATATTTTTAAAAGGCTGAGAGACTGAAATTTTGCCAAAAATAGTTTAGTTACATGAACAAAATATGTACAAAAATTTGGTTGATATAGGGCAGTGAGTTCAAGTAGCTGTCATACGTCTTTTATATGACATTTCTCTGTACCCCATAAAACTGGGTGTCTGAAATTTTGCCAAAAATAGTTTAGTTATATGGCCAAAGTTTGTACAAAATTCGGTTGGTTTACAGAGTTTTGGTAGAATAAATGTTATAACTATAATTTGTAGATCCTCCACTTAGAAATTCTGTACTGCAGCTTCCAACTCTTAAAGATTTCAGCTCATCTGTCATATTTCAAATAAAGTTTCCTGCAAGAGGTTTGTATTCGACTACTTTTGAAACATATATTACAGAGTCTGTATCATAATATAAAACACGTTCTTCTAGTTTTTCAGGAAAACTATATAATTTTAATCGAACTTGCGTTGTTGTATAACTGCACACGTTAACGTTAAAAGCTAATCAATATCCTCGTTTTTGTATTTCCAATTTACCAAAACTGTTTCCGAGTTTATAATGATTATATGCGCAGCATCTTTATTAAAATTGGTTATTAAATTATAAAATTCTGATGGGTTTTTAACTATTATTGTCCTCGTTTGGTTTTCTTTCTGGCCTATTATTTTTTTGGTTTAAGACCAGTTGTCTCTGGATTTAAAAAGTTTCTACGGAAAACTAAATAACATGTTGAGCTAAAATTGTGCCTTCAATTAAAGGGCTTTCTTCCAACATAAGCTTTATAAATTTAATACAAGATTCCGCTAAAATATATACTTAATTTTTAACAGTAATCTTCTGATTCGCACTGAATTCAATCAGTATGTTTACTTTCTTTATATCAAGTATAAATTCTTTACGATAATTTTTTGTTATTGATTCGATACATTAAAGTGTAATGATGGTAAACGTTCAATTTAATAAGCGTTTTCTCTAGTGTTGAATAAATACGGAAATGGAAAGTGACCTTTTCCACAGGTTACTCAAAAGCTTTCGGAATTTTAGCCAGTGTCACTGACAAAAATTTAAAAAATCTAAGAATTTCATGTTATTTATTTGCATTTGAATTATTTTTTCCCCTTTCATGATTAATTTTAGTTCAAAATTGCTTTATACAAAAGTTCATTTAAAATGAATTGATGATTGAAACTTTGTCCATTTGGCTAAAAACCGTAAAAGTACAACTTAGATTCAATGACGGAATCATGTAGAAAAGACTCACAGTTTTGGTTCATGTAATTTAACGGCTAACTGATTTTGCTTTTGATATATTGTTGTTTATTGCATTGCTTCTAAATCATGAAATATAAAAACAAAATCCTCGAGATCTGGTGTTCTTACGTCAACAGCAATGAAACAGTGTGACATTTGTGTAAAGCACACTTAACTGAATACATTTTGAAATACTTTAAGACATTTCTGAACTTCTGAGTCTATAAATTCAGAATGTTTTCAGAATTTTTAAGCAATTTTCTCTTCTCAAAGATCGTATTCATTTAATACACAAAAAATTTGTAGGTATTATATCACATGAGGGAGATTGCTGACAGAAAATACAATTACCACTACATCAATGACAGTTTTTATTGATGAAAAAACTAATTTAACTAAATTAAATTGTAATTGTTATTATAATAATAGAGATTATTACACTTTCCACAATTCCTGGTATCAAATATAATATTTTTCTTTTTACCATATCTATACCCTACATTGTTGTACTCATCTCTGGAATGATTCTGTATTTTTTGTAATTCTGGAATTATCCAGAATTTTTGTAATTCTGGAATTTCCGTACTCCTTGTTCTATCTCCCTGTGTTTTCTGCACTAGTTAATGTGCTAAATTATTTTGCAATTTATTAATGTTTTGTCTTATTTTTATATAATTGACGTTTTTGTGGGCGAAAGCTTTTAGAACAATTATTGCACGATACAGACAAAAATTTCCCTTATTTTTAATGAGAACCACAACTTTCCGTTTCAATTCTTCTTCAAACCTAAATTATTTTTTAGGTCGACCAGTTCCAGTGTATAAATTCACTATGGTAGAAGCAGGGCCGGCCCAATTGCCAGGCGACCAAGGCGCCAAATACAGAGGGGCGCCAAATTTAAATTTTATCAATTTAAAAAAAATTTTTTTATATAGCATACGATATAATATAATATGCACTTAGTTTTCTATCTAATTTTTATTATTAATGATGAATGCTATGATTTTTTTATTTACATATGTGTATATCATTATAATAAAAATTAAATACTAATAATGCATATGCAGTATGCTATACTAAAGAAAAAAATTAAAAATGATAATCATCTTTCATCGTAATAATTGATAAGAATTATGATTTAATTTTTTTTACAGTTACTTTCAAATATTTCTTTGATTGCTTTTGAATGTTTTTTAAAACTATACATACTATATATGTACATAATATCGTTTTTAAAAACTATATATAATATAACATTGAACAACCTTTTTTGTAATTTGAATATAACGTTCTAGAAAGAACAAAATAAACATAGCAAACTTAGGAAAATTCAAATGCATGTCAAAATATAGAAAACAAAATCATTAGTTTTTATACAGTATTCTTCATCTATGGTTGGGTATTGGAGCGGAGAAAATAATTCGTCAAAGTTATTAATTTTTAGTCAAGTCAAGTGCCACGTTAAGTATAAAGAAAGTAATATCTATTTGCAAGTTGTATCGAGTAAATTTATTTTTATTCTGTGCTTTAAAAATCTAAGTACTTATAAACGGTAAGATTAAAATATATTAGTGCGATTAATAAATTTAAATTTGTTTAAAAATATATTAAAAAGTAATCTATATAATATATATGTTTTTCCGCAATAGCAAAATGCCACCAAAAAAGTTAAGTGGGTATGAATACCGCAAACGAAAAAAAAATACACAAAAAGATGCTGATAAACACGATAAATATTGAAGTATTTTAAGTCCAATAAATCAGTATCCATAACTGATGAAAATGAACATTTCAACTCAACATCTGCAAGCTCAGAAATTGATAAAATTTCATCAGAAGAAGATGAGGATAATTTATTTCCTCATGGAACTGAATTAATTGATTCAAATAACGACTCAAATAATTCTGTAGCCGTAGTATTTGAAAATATTTTAAATTATAATGATATTGGACTTTGGCCTCAAACATTAAAACGTACGGAAGTTGACCATATAATTATAACCTATGAAGAAAACAAAACATTTAATGAACATCGTATTTATCCAATACGACGAAAATAATCGCAGCTTTTCCAATTCGTTATTTTATCGCCATATAGATAATGGTGAAAAATTCTTAAGAAACTGGTTGCATTATTCAGAAATCAAAAATTCTGTATTTTGTTCATTTTGCAAACTTTTTGATTCTTCAGCTAGGTCAGGACTGGCAAAGTATGGCTTATCGGATTGGAAAAATGTCTACGACAGCTTGAAAATGCACGAACGTTCAGTTTCACACTTAAAATGTGGAAGAACCTTTATAGAAACTAGATTAAGATTAAAAGGCAATAAAACAATTGATAAAAATTTGCAATTTGTAATAGCCCAAGAAAAACACAATTGGAAAAACGTCCTAGAAAGATTGATAAACATAACATTATTTTTAGCGAAAAATAATTTGTCACTTCGGGGTTCGTGTGATAAGCTATTTGTCCAACATAATGGGAATTTTCTCGGCCTTGTTGAACTTCTAGGAAAATTTGATTTAACATTAAATGAGCACTTGCGCAAGGTGATCTCACAAGAAATTCATGTTCATTACTGTGGAAAAACTATTCAAAACCAATTGATAAGTACACTTGGAGATATGACAAGAAGTCATATTGTGGCTCGTGCTCGCAAATCGAAATATTTTTGCATTATTTGAGACTGCACACCTGATATAAGTCATATCGAACAGCTTTCCGTAACCTAAAGATTTTATGATAAAAAGTTTGTGTTTTTTTATAGTATTTCTATGTATTTTTTTTAAATAGGGCGCTTTTATCTTTTTTGCCTAGGGCGCAAAATTATGTCCGGCCGGCACTGGGTAGAAGTAATATAAAATGAATCAGTTCCCCTTAAAATTATTCTGAAAAATCTTATAAATCATGGTAGGGAAACCTTTGTTTCAGTATTTTACAACAGTATATTATAAATTCATACGATTTTACTTACTTTAATCAATTATTATACAAAAAAAAAAACTAAAATAAAAAATTTTGCCAAACATCGTTAAAACATGGCAAGTAAAAACTTGATAAGTTTTTAGTTTTTTTAATTAATATTTGTATACTAAAGAACAATTTTTTTTATTTTATTATAAGGATTTTTTTAGTGATTTAATAGCAAGTGGAAAATACAAAGATAGACTCGTTATTGTCTATTTCTTATATGAAAGCTAAATTTGATCTGTGACTCCAATTTGGGGCCTGGGAGGGATCTGAGTGAAGAGCTGAAATAGATATAAATTGGAAGTTTTCGAGTTATTTTAGTTTAGTTAACAACCAAATTAGCAGCAAGGCAGTAGCAAGGTAACTAACCTTGGCTGGAGGAATTGAAGGAATAAATAAAAGGTTGCCCTCTGAATTATTTATAGTAAAGAACAAAATGGGCAGCAGTATTTGACCTACAATTTGTTGTTGGAAACGGTAAGCAATATTTCTTGAAATAATTTGCTTAGGTAGTTGAAAGGTCACTGGTACCGATATTGTTTATTTTAAAAGCATCACATTCAACACAATAAATTTAAGAAAACCCTTAATGGTCTTACCTGGGATGAAGGATTTATAGAACATTTAGAAATTAAAAATATCGTAAAAACATTTAAATTCATTCTATGTCTTTCATTTAAAGGGGTACAAAAAAAAAAAGAATTTTTAGATAAATTTGTTTTGAGTTCAGCAGAAGTTTTGAATTAGATAATGAAATTACTCTTCTTCAGAAATTAAGGAACTGCACCACAATTATATAATTGAATATTACCGAAAATTCTTTTGATTTTAATTTAGGTGATTGACCTATACCCCAATGGTAAAAGATTTCACAGAGGTTATTTTTTTGTTTTTCAACGACTTTTAAATGGAGTTTTGATCTATTTTTTTCAACTGAAGAGTTTTATTTGTAAAATTTTCTATTTGAAGAGTTTACCATGCATTTCGTTTTTCTTTTTTTAAATTGTTCAAAACATTTTTTGTATTTATTTATCGTTTTTGAGTGGAGATGATAATGTCTGGAGTAAATTAATAAAATTTTTCATGCATTTGCAGTTTCATCGTATAGATAAATATACGCAACAACAATATATTAAATGAATAAAAGTGGTACACTGAACTTCTTTTTATATGTATTCGTAGACGTTAAGATAAGACAACTTTGATATTGGCATCGAATTCTGCAAATACAAAGCAATTTTACGTTAAAGTTATTGGACAACTCAGTCTTGCTTACTACTCCCAGGTTTAATAAGCTCTGACATGAATCTGTCCCCGAGCGGCCGGTGATAATCAAAAGCTAGTATAGTTTAACCTTTTGTTAAAAGATCTTTTGAAATTTGATGTCCTCTATCAGAATAATGTATACCTGTTACATTAAATAATGTATTATAAGAATTGCAAAGATTATTTGATGTAAAATTTATTTAGATTGCAGAGTTTGCTGTAGGTACTCCATTTATAATTGAAATTCCGTAAGATTTTGATAACCGAAATTGTATGGATTTTTTTATCTTTTATCATTAAAATTTTCATTTTTTCCCATAGGGGATACAAAACATTTTGGTATTAGCTCTATAAAAATATTATCCAATGATATGATATAAAAATATTTCGCTTTGCCAATATAGTATTCATTTACATTTAGTTTATCCAAATCTCAATAAGATGCTTCCAGATGTGTTTGATTGTAATGTACCATAATTTAGTGAAGTAATTAAGATTGATTTATAACGGTTACATTACATTGTTTATTTAAGAGTTACATTACATTGTTTATTTTAACAGTATAAAAAATTTTTACAACACTGGGTTGCAGAACAACTTTTGCTTCAGTTCCGATTCCTACTTTATCGGCTCCACTCCAAAGACTGATCCATTTATGTTTTAATTCTTGAACTTTAAGCTTTAAGAAGGTTGAATATAAATCTCGATATGTATCTCTATTTCCAAGCGAAACAAATCCAATAGTTGACGGTTATGCTTCATGAGAAGCTAAAGGATTGTATGCTACATCTTCTAACTCAAAATACTTGTTTGTTCTGGTAATGACGCAAAAAGAAGTTCAGATTTCATACACTTCATTTTTTAACTCAATATATCGAGTGTTTAACTTTGGTTTTTTTCATTGTTTCAGTGTAACTGTGCGTTTTTAAAAACTGCTTGTCTTTTGTTATTGGTATGTATTCGTCTTCCTCCATAAATGAAATGCAACTGATTAATTACTGATTTTCGAAGATTTTTAATGCCACCTTTAGTTTGATCCATTACAGCTTCTTTTATGATTGTACCAGATGCTATATCATTCAAAATATTTTTACTTTGTTTTAATTCAGTCCCCGTTGATGTAAAAACTAGTTTCAAGTATCGAATTAAACTTCCGAATATTTTTTTTTTTTATTATGTTAACAAAAAAATTAATTCAATAAAATATTACATTAACTTAAAACTGCTGTAAGTAGACATAGAACTTAGCCTAGGTTGTCTTATATTTGATATTGATCTTATATTTATGTAAGTTTAAGATTAAAAAAATAAGTTAATTTTATGAAAAAGTTAAAGACTGTATTATTTTAAGAAATTTAATTAATAAAACTAAAGTAACTCGTAAATTTAGTACATTCAATATGTACGTGAAAAATATAAATATATATACATATAAAAAAAATAATTCAAATTAGGTAATAAAATTAAATTAAAAATATACCTTAATTGTTCGTAGTTCGAATAACCATTTCAATAATAATAATTACACTTATCAGCTGCATTTGTTAATTTGTTCTTACTTTGTTTCAATTTATTTTATTTCTTTCTTATAAATTCCTTTTTAGTATAAATTAAAAATTAAAAATTCTTACGGTATTGATTTGTTTTAGTTGTGTCGGAAGTTTATTATATAATTTCAAGCACTTATACAGACAATTATTATTCTGTTGGTTTGTTTTGAAACGTGATAGGTAAAAATTCGATTTATTTCGCATATTATGTGTATGGACACCATTCATTCTATTTAAAATGAAACTGTGTTTAATTGTATTGTTAATTATTTATAACGCAGTTAGGTAAAGTTCTCGTTTGCAAATATTAGTGAGACTTATACATCGGACACAATATAGTGAATCTATTGGATACATAAGTGGATAAAAGTGTATGATATTAATAGTTTTCTTATAGATTAAATCCAACTGATATAAGTGTTGTTGGCTAGCGCTACACCATATAGGATTGAGACATATAATAAGAGACATAAAGGATAAGAATATTGTGTATAATGCATCCATGGAGATATATTTTATTAATTTTCAAAATAAAAAGAGATACGGTGATATTTTACTGATATTATGTTGAATTATCAATAAGTATTCCTAGATAATTAATATTATCAACAAATTCTATTAATTTATTTTTATAGAAAAAATTTTTTAAAACAACGACCCCGTTGTATAGCAGAATAAAATTGCAATTAAGCTCGTTGCATGTTTGAATGAGAATCTTATTTCAATATAGTTGTATTATATAATGATTTCTTATACAATGTTTTTTAAACTGTAAAACAATCCTGATTGCAATCGTTTCAAAAATATTTTGTTTCTATTAGTATAAAATGTACGTTTTAAAAATCTAAATAAATTGGTTTTCTATAATTTTCTGTATTAATAGTTCTTAAAGCACGAACTTTACTACTTCCAAACACTGTACTATAATTGAACTATATCACAATCGTTTAGCACTGGCTTTCCAAATGGAACATCATAAATTTTTGGTTCCGAAGTATATGCCCATATTTCATTTTATTAGAATTTATATATTTTTTTTTAAGAGTTGGTAAAAAATTTAACTTCCAATCACTTAGGTGTGGTCGTATGAGTAAAATGCGTATCCATTATATTTAGATACTTTGAAAAAAGTCACAAAAATTATAAAAGTGCACAATTCATAAATAAGAAGTCAGCAACAAAGCATTTAATATAATAAGGGTTGCCGCCTCAAAACCATCTAAATAATTTATTGGAATCCTGATTTTGTATTCAACTCTAACATTTCTTGGTTCATATGCAAAAGTCCCCAAAATACCATGAAAAAAGTCGCCAAATTCGGGAACTTTTTTCATTTTTATTTTCGGCAAACATTTTATTAAAATTTAACAACGAAGTCAATCTACATTTAAAATTTTTGATAAAATAAAGATTTTATCCTTTACCAGAATATTAAACGGGTGCATTTTTTTAAAAGCTTTACTGAAATAATATTTATGTCAAAAGTTAGGTTGGATTTAAGATTTAAATACAAAATCAGGGTTCTAATAATTTATTTAGCGGGTGTATAGAAACAGCAGGCCTCATTATACAAAATTCTTTGTTCCAAAGTTAATATAGCAATATATTTATTTTATGTGTAGGATATAAAAAATTAATTAATTAAAATATGGTTTTAAACACATGGAACTTTATCTGAAGTAGTACAAATAAAATAAAGCTCCGACATTATATTTTTGTTTTTCCTTTAAAAAAAAAAAAATAGGTATAAAAACAAATAAAATTTAGTATAATAAAAACTGTAATTAAGGAAATAAAATTTAAAATAAAAAAATAAGCAATAAATAATAAAATAACATAATATCCTCCACATACGAGTATTAAAGCATGTAAAAGGATTGTACACCAAACATATAAATATGTTAATTTCGTGTCTACAAAACTAGAGATCAAATAATGATTTATAGAGTTTATTGAAATATCCGATTGACTCTGTATCAATTTAAGTTTCATGCTTTTTTTGTTTTATTTAAATAAATTTTTTTTAATAATATTAGAATTTAAAATTAATTAATATAAAACTTACTAGATTGCTGAACAAGTAATTTATTAGGTCGATTAACAAATTGTGATATCATTCTGTGTTGAACAACCGTTTGTTGTTGTAATTTTTGAGTTTGTTTTTCTAGAATATATGTTGATTTTGTTGAGTTTTGCGCTGGCAGCGGAATTGAAACTGGAGTTAGTTTTGAATTAGGTGATAAACCAGACCGCGCAGTGCAATCGTCTTCATCTGTTAAATCAATTACAGGTTTCGATTTTACGTATACATTTGAACTGTGTTGAACCTGTTGATTTTTTTCTGAAGGCGCCGCAGCACTTGACTGTGTAAGTGACTGATTTGATTTGTGTGAAGTTTGTAACGTGGAATTTGTTGATTTTCTTCTAAGAATGATACTTTAATTATTATATCATTTACGTAAGGTTTATATAGCATATTAAATACATAACATTAAAAATTTATAAATTTATATAAACATACATACAATAAATTTTAGCGATAAATAGACATAACAGTAAATCATAATATTTTTTCCAATACAAATATTAACGTCCTTCTACATACCAAAACACTTAAACAATTTTAATAGAAAAATAACCAAAATAAAATTTTTTTATTGTTTTAATAATTTTTCGACTTTTTTGTTGGAAATCCGTTATAGATAAAATATGGGGAAGTCATGATATTGTTGAATTTTTAGAAAAATAAAGGGAATGCGAGTGTCTCTTAAACTTCAAGGTTGAAAGTTACAAAGCAAAAATGAAAAAAAGAAAGCATACGAGTACCTCGAAGATTTTAATAAAAATTTGTACCAATTAAAAAAATGTCGAAAAAAACAAAAGTAAAAAAGACAATAAAATTTAGCGCTTCTGCGGATGATGGGTCATTTGCAATCAAAATGCTCGTATTGAAAAATTCTTAAATTTTATTAATAATAAAAAAAAGGTTTTAATTTTGCATGAAGAAAAATTAGTCTAAATTTAGATTCTATTACGCTAATTTCCAAAATATTTTTTTTAATTGTTTTTTATTTCCAATATGTACATGATTTTGTAAAGAGTGTTACCTAATCTAATGCCCAAACATTTTTGAAACATAAGCATGATAAATTTCTGTAGTTTATGGTGCATTTTTTCGTTGTTATTATTTGATGGACGAAAAAATACAGCATAAATTATTTTACGGTTTTTTTTATAGGCAATTCATTAGAAGTTATGTTACATGTGTGAATAACACTTAATATAACATAGGGCACGCTGGTCAGCAGCAGCAGTAGCAGTTTGTCTTTTATTATATTTAGATGTTTTTTATATACTCGTACGTTCAATCTTTCTTTTAGTTTTTTTATTTTCTTTTACCAATCTGTTGGTTTTTAGAAGCTGTAGATCATATAAAACTGATGGAAGGATTTGCAGTTACAAATTTTAATGTTGAAATTTCTGCAGATGCTGTGGCTGGTGCCAGGGCCGTCGCTTTCATATGCACAGTATGAACAGTAAATCAAGGCGCCAGAATTTAAGGGCGACAAATTTTCAATTGCAATTAAAACGAGGAAGATTATAGTTGCCCTTGTCAACATTTAGATACCCGTGCGTACACTATTGTGTATTAAATAAATAAGAATTTCATGCATTGTAATTGAACTGTTTGACAGAAAATTCAAAATATTTGTTTTTTATATTTAATTAAAAAAATAATTAATAAAAAAAAGATTAACTGTAAAAAAATTATGAAATTAAAAAAAAATATGCTCTGAACGAGATTTGAACCCACACTTTTCAATTAAAAGGCCGACGTCCAAACCACTAAGCCATCGATTTTTTGTTTATCTTAATTTTTTTTTTGAAAATTATTTTAGTTGCTATGGTATCAATTGTTTGTTTTGAATTTTTTTATAAAAATATTAAAAAAAATTAATAATTTTATTTAAATTAATATAAATTAATTTAATTAATTGATTTATATTAATTTAAAAATAAAAAATTTAAATTAATATAAATCAGAGTTTTATGTAAAATTTTCTATAAAATAAAATTTTTCATACATAAAATATTACATATATTTTATTAAAAGGAAAATAGAAGAAAATAGATAACAAAAAATTAATTTAAAAAAAAAATTTGACCCAGCCCGGATTCGAACCGAGACGCTTTGACTCCTAGTCGCATGTCCTACCCACTACATCACGAAACGATTAATAATTTGCCTACACAACGAGTTTTTATTTATCTTAACTTTTTTTTTGAAAATAATTATTGTTGCTATGGTATCAATTATTTGTTTTGAATAACAGTTTTGAATTTTTTTATAAAAATATTAAAAAAAATTAATAATTTAAATATAAAAACAAAAAACAGAGTTTTCTGTCAAATTTTCTATAAAATAAAATTTTTCATACGTAAAATAAATACATATATTTTATTAAAAGGAAAATAGATAACAAAAAATTAATTAAGAAAAAAAAAAAACTTTGACCCAGCCTAGATTCGAACCAAGACATTTTTACTACAAGTCGCATGTCCTAACCACTGCTCCATAAGGCGATTAACAATTTGACTACATTTTGTTTATTTTTATATTTGGTTTCTATTTAGTTATTAATTTTGAAAATATTCATATAATTTCAAAAAAATTGTATGGCAGCTACTCGAAGCCCTTGTCCGATTTTAACCAAAAACAATAGGGAACCTACAAATTGTCTAAAAATTACTTTGTGAAAGTTTCAGAACTCCAGCTCTTATAGTTTTTGAGTTATCGTACTGACGGACGGACGGACACACATAGCTAGATCGATCCACTTTTCGATGCTGATTCGATACGTACCCTCGACACTATATATCTGCCTATACCCGATGTTCATATATGTATGCACGGGGATAAACAATGTAACGTAAATAGAAAGAATATATCTCCATCTGATAGAAATTATCATTATAGAACTTATATTGGATCATTATTAAATTATGGTACAAATGCCGCTGCTACACATTTAGAATGTGCTGGATGGATGTTAGACAAGCAAAATATAGCCAAATTTGATAACAAGGGTTCAAAGAACGTCAAAAATTATTCCATAATAGCGGTGTGGTGGAACTTATGGGTAAACTACATTAAGACATGTTTAATCAACAAACGCTCCTCATAATTAATGTTGACGTTCGAATTTACCTAACATTAGAAAAACCAGAATTTTATTTTTTTGCAGAAGATTCTGACAAATCACAATTAAAAATTTTAGAAGCAACTTTAATTATGAGACATGTAACTATTAATCCTAGTAAACTATTATCACATAATGCTGTATTGGAAAAAACTAATGCCAAATACAATTATAAACGTGTAGAGGGGTAAAATGTTTTACTTTTCCCAGAATAGTTCATCAGTATCACTTGATAATGTTTTCATTGGTCAGCTACCAAACAAACTAATATTTTGCATGGCAGAAAATGCAGGTTACTCTGGAAAAAGATAAAAAAAACCCATATAATTTTAAAAATTTTGATATTTCACAATTTGTGTTAAACGTAAATGGAATACAAATCCTAATTCAACATTTAAAACCAGATAAAAAAAATTGCTACACAAGAGCATACAGTACATAATTTTCATGTACTGGAATTTACCATAATGATAAAGGTCATCAGATAACAATGTCTATGTTTCGTAATGGATTTTTCATGTTAGCTTTTGATTTAACTCCAGATGCATCTAGAAGTGAAGTGTGAAGGTTTATTAAATCAGATGTTCATATAAGTATGCACGAGTATAAAAAACAAAATTTAATCAACAAAAAAATATTATTATTAATATATTTATCTAGAATGAGATGTAACAAACGCATTCAATTAAATTGTGTTTTGTTAGATGTGTTCAATTATAAAAAAATAATAAATTAATGTTTTGTTGAATGTGTTTTATTTTAGAAAATAAAATGTTCAAAAATATTTTATTTATTTTTACCAAGAAAAAAAAAAAAACTAAAAAAATAAATTTTTATGAACTTAAATTTATTTATTAGTTTATGAATTAGTTCATTTCAGTTTTAAAAATCACAGAAGATTTTCTGGAAATTTTATATTAAAAATTAAGACTATGATTCACAGAATTATTACACATTTAATTCTTACAATTATTACACATTACACGTCCGCACGATAACTCAAAAACTAAAGGAGCTAGGATTTTGAAATTTTCGCAAATTCGTTTTTTTGCAATAGCCGTAATCGCTATTTAAATCCAGCCATTTTGGTCCATGGGTTCGGGTACCTTAGTTCATTTCAGTTTTAAAAATCACAGAAGTCCGAGGAATCGTGTACACGTAAGCAAAATTTTACAAATAATAAAATTTGAAAAAAAAAAATGGAAAGAAAAAACTTGAATAATTTTAAAACAAAAAGTAAAAATAATTTTGAATAAAGAAAAAAAATATAAAAAGAAATACAAAAATTTTAAAAGAACAAGTAAAGAAACAGTCAGTCGGTGCAACCGACTAAGAAATATCCTACACCTATTTGGTTCAAATTTAAGGACATATCCATTAGTCATTTTAACACCATAAAAGCTGTTATTAATTTGATCGTAAGACATAGGTAACCAAATTACCTTAATACTAAAAACATTTTCTAATTACACTATCTCTTAAAAAATATTACAAAATCTTACTAATTTATCTATTTAAAAATATTAAAAAACAAACAAACTTGAAATAAATGAAAATATATTTATTCCAATTCAATTACAAAATGAAAAAATTCTAATTATTAATTTTGTGATAAAAAGATAATCAAAGCATAATATATTTAATAATCCAAATTTTTAAAAATTGCAATTATTTTAAATGGTTAGTTTATATACCTAATAGAAAAGCTTATAAACGCAAAATATGCAATAAATGTACTTCTAAAATACAATAACAAATTTTGAACTTTTCATATAATTCATTTAAATATTCAAATAAATTTTACATAAATGCAGCAAGTACCTTTGAACATAGCTGAACCACTACAATTTAGTCTAGATTTCGGAGACACATAGGACATAGGAAATATATTATTTGGCTTTGAAATTAAACTCGACCAGAACCAATTCGTATGGTACTTTCATTACTAGTAACCTAGAGTTTAAATTTCATCAAAATTTTTTCAAGTTGTTATCTTTATTAATTTTAAAGATATGCTTTGAGGTCTTCGGAAATGTGTGGCTGGTCCCCGACCCACTACTCCAATGGGGCTCAAATTCCCAAGACACTTAGGAAATAGGAAGGGACACCCTGATACCAATTTTGGAGGTTCTATCTTCATTGGTTTCGGAATTATGCTCGTTTGGCCTAAATTCGATCAAAAAGTTCTAGGTTCCGAACCCATGGTCCAATCCCGACCTTACGCAATCCCCGAAGTAGTTTCATTACTAGTAACCTACAGCACAAATTTGATGAAGATAGCGTCATTAGTTGTTGAGTTATCGTGATTTTTTATATATGTTCGTTAGCCCTTCGATCGATTAAAATGTCCAAAATCCGAACCCATGGGCCGATTTCGCCCATATGCAATCCCCGCCGTACTTTCAGTCCTAGTAACCTACAGTTAAAATTTCATCAAGATAGCTCCATTATTTTTTGAGTTATCGTGCCTACGGACGGACGGACGGACGGACATGGCTATATCGACTAAGGCGGTCACGCTGATCACAAATATATATACTTTTCCATATCTAGCTCGCTTCCGTTAGGTGGTTACAAACACCATACCAAAGTTAATATACCCCTTTACCTATTCTATAGGTGTAGGGTATAAAAAGATTAAATTAAAAATATAGAAAAATAAATAGTTTGGTATTTGCATTTTGTGAATCAAGCCTTAATTCACCCAAAGTGAGGCTGCTTTGGGCACAGAACCGCAAAACCTCTAATAAAAAATATATAATTATTTTCAACATTTTTAAATATAAATATTATATATGATATTATATAATCCTAGTTGATTCATACGTCAATAAGTATCTCTATATAAAGAGAGAAAAGTGTGGAAATCAAACTTGATTATATTGACTTATATAAATTATAAATGTAATTACAATTGATTCATATCTCTATATAAAGAGAGAAAAGTGTGAAAATCAAACTTGATTATATTGATGATTTATATAAATTATTAATGTAATTACGCAGGTTGTTTGAAAAGTCAGTGATAAATCAAAGAGATGGCGTTGATATTGGCAAAACGATACTCGTTTTTACATGTGGCAACTTTCAAAAGACGCTATAAAAATTTTTACAAATATTTGTCCCCTAGTTTAGTTTTGACAGCTGCTTCAAGTAATCGAAGATTGTATTTTTTTTAACATGAAAAAAAGTGAACTTCGTGTGTTAATAGAATACTATTTTTTGAGAAAGAAAACAATATCAGATATCAAAACAAAGGGTCCAAAGAGGTCACAACTGAAGAAATGATCAATAAAACCCATGATATCGTTCCAAACGACCGTCAAGTGAAGATGCGTGAGATAGCTGACATGGTAAACATCTCAAAAGAACGTGTAGGTAACATCTTACATCAAGTTTTGAATATGAGAAAGCTTTCGGCGAGATGGGTGCCGCGTTTGCTAACAGCTGACCAAAAACGAGTTCGTGTGATGACTTCAACAATGTCTTTGGCCAAGTTTCTACGCAATCCAGAGGAGTTTTTATATCAATTCATAATTGTTGATGAAACATGAATTCACCATTACACACCAGAGCCAAAAGTTCAGTCAAAACAATGGGTAGAAAAGCTGGTGGAAGTGCACCAAAACAGGCAAAGACGGTTCCCTCGGCAGGAAATGTTATGGCTACTGTTTTCTGGGATGCACATGGAATAATCTTAATCAGCTGAACAATAAAAGCAAAGAAAAACGACCTCATTTGACAAAGAAAAGAGTTCTGTTTCATTATGACAATACACCTGCACAATAATCGGCAATTGCGACAGCAAAATTAGTGGAATTACGTTATGAATTGCTTCCCCACCCACCATATTCTCCAGATTTGGCCCCCAGTGACTTTTTCCTGTTTCCAAATTTGAAGAAATGGCTCGCTGGAAAAAAATACACATCGAATTCTGAAGTTATAGTTGAAACAGAGGCCTATTTTGCAAACTTCGACAAATCTACGCAGTTGGCTTAAAGAAGTTGAACGAAGTGTATCGAGCTAAAAGGAGACTATGTTGAAAAATAAAATATTTTCTGGCCAATAACTTAATCCTTTGTTTCATTTATCACTGACTTTTTTGACAACCCTCGTACAATTGATTCATACGTAAATAAGTATCTGTATATAAAGAGAGAAAAATGTTAAAATCAAAACGTGATTGTATTAATTCAAAATTTTTAAATATTGAAATTGAAAATTATAATTAAAAAAAAAAAAAACTATCGTTATTAGATAATACATTTTAACAGATCTGATAATTTTAAGAAAATTTTTAATTAAATTTTTATTATAAAGTAAGTTTTCATTATTTTTATTAAATTTAGTAAATTTAATAAAGAAATAAATTGTAAAAACTATAAAATAAATGTTTGAAACAGGATAAAATAGAAGTAAAATAATATTAATCATTAATTAGAAAAAAAATTCCATATGCTTGAAGATTACCACATATTTCTTTTATTAAATAAGCTACTTTAAATAAATTCATAAATATAAACTAAAAAAGTAAAATATAATTAAAATTCTTTAATAACTAAAATTTTTAACAATTAATAAACTATTTTAACTAGATAAATAAAAATTTTAAGGATAAATAAAATCAATAAAATATTAAATTAGAACTCTTGAATAACTAAAATTTTTAACAATTAATAAACTATTTTCACTAGATAAATCAAAATTTTAAGAATAAATAAAAAATTAACGAAAATAAATAAATATTTCTTAATGGAATTAAATATAAAGAAAATCTTTTTTCATAAAACTATATGACTTTGAATTTTTATTATATTTTTACCAAATTTTATTAAATTTATAGCCAATAATCATAATCTTATTCCTTTAGTTGTAAGAAAATTTTGTAGTTTTTTTATTTTATTACATAATATTTTTAAAGGAAATATTCAGAAAATATTTGAAAACTTATATTAAAAGAAAAGTAAGTAATAAATATATTTGTAAAACAAGATTGAATAAGTAAGTCAAATTTTTAAATCTTATAAACGTTGGTAATGATCGCTTATTGGTATTGATCGCTTACTCCTTTTTTTTTTTTTGTTTTTTCAAATATTAATCGACCGTTCTAGAGAAAAAAAGTAATATTGTTGAGTTTCCTTAACATTTATTTCTTCTTTTTGATTTCAAAGGGATTTATTTTGTATCTCGAAAGATAGAATTGAATAAATCCTGATTAGTAACATAAATAATAAATAAATATTAACCTGTAATGCCAACTCCAGAAATACCGGAGTTCAGCCCAATAGTATCATCTCGCCATGACAACGAGAATACAGATCATATAAGGGAAACTCTAAGGGAAAAGTACGAAATACGAAACTAAAGAAATAGATATAGAGAACGATTTAATTTAAAAGGTATGGATAAGGTATCCGAAGTAGTTAAAGAGATAGAAAAGTTTTCGGGCGAATCAGGCGAATATGGTTCTTGGAGAAAGGATGTGGACAGATTCATGGGGAAGTATGAGCATTTAGAGGTACATCAAAATATTATGGGATTTTGAGCACTATTAGAAGAAAAATAAAAGGAGAAGCAGATGCGGTTCTAGAATCCTTTAATGTTCTCTTAAACTGGCAAAATATCCTTAGATGTCTTGATAGGCATTATGTTGATAAAAGAAATATTCGTACTCTGGTATATCAAATGTCAAATAAGAGGAAAGGAAACTTAGCCGTTGAAAACGTTTCTAAAGAAATATTTCAGCATCTTACATTAATTTTAAAAAGGGTTTCATCTATGAATTTGGCCCAAAAAGCACATAGTGCCATGATTAAAATGTATAGAGAAACAACGTTAGACACTTTCATTCAAGGATTAATGGAGATCTCTCCACACAAATAAGCCTATTTAATCCAAGAGACCTGTCTCAAGCGTAAGATTTATGTTTGAGAGCATACAATTCTCATCAACGCGTAAATCGCAGTCCAGATCTCAAAACGAATGCTCATACCGGACACAATATAAGAGACAGAAATGAATATGAACATAGAAATATATGACCGCAAAATTCGAATAGTAGACCTAACTTTTACAACCACAGACGAAACTTATGGCAGTGTAATAAAAATAATTACTATAATTATAACTCACTTCACCAACAACCTAGAGGGGAAAAAGGTCAACAACTTAAACTGGAGCCTGCAGGTTTAAACCAGACTCATTTGCCCCGATACAATAGGAATTTCAACAATAGACCGGCATATCACGACAACTACTATTACAACTCAAGAAGAGAACAGAATAACAACAAGAGAATAACATCGCATGTCTCATACCAACGAAATAAGACGCAAAGGCTTAACTATACGAGACCTTCAACATTGAGCGAAGAAGAGAGGGGGAAGGAAGCTTGCAAAGAATGCTCGTCTTGCAATCAAAAATTACCCAATTCGTTTTTAGATTAAACTCTTCCTCGATCACATAGATCGAACATCAAACAGAGAACGGGGAAATTCTAAAGTTTCTTAGAGCCACAGGGTGCAATCAAAATTATATTCAACCAAGATACGTAAAAAATCCTATTCAAAATGAGAAGAAGTTCAGATTAGTTCAGTTGGAGGCAACATTACAGTCACACATCACGCTCAAATAGATTTTTTCAAACAAACACCGGAAATACACAAAAATTAAATTTTTGATTCTGCCAAATTTAAACTTTTTCGATGGAATGGCAGTGTAGGAAACGATACACTCAAAAATTTAAATGCAGTCATTCATACAAAGGAAAGCTGTTTAGTCCTTCAAGGAAATTTAAGATTTCCGCTTAAACAATTAATATCGGAATCAGTCAATAAAATAGAACTCAGAACGTCAAATCTAAACCCTCAGCAAAAAGAAAAGAAAAACTAAGCTGGAAGAATTCCGAATATCAGTCCCGAAGAATTTGAAAAAACTAGACAAAATAACATCGGAAAACTAAGAAAGAAACAAAATAAAGATCTAAAATACCATAAAACAAAAAAATCAATCAAACAATATAATGTAGGACAAACTATTTATGTGAAAAACAACAAAAGAATAGGGTCCAAACTAACTTACAGATTTAAGAAAGGAAAAGTTAAAGAAAATTACAACACAACCATTCTTACAGAATCAGGCAGAATCGTACATAAATCCAATATCAGATCATAATTATAATTTAGTTTACCCTTTTTATTCAATATTTTTCATTACTTTCGTCACTTTCTCCATCCTCTATGATTACTATTTTTTTAGATTCCTCATATGGAAAACTTTAGCTGATATTCAAATATTGGAAAATACCAACTCACAAGTAATCATAAACAAGGTGTTTAGCGATCAAATTAGTAATATAACACAAGTCACAAATTCAATTCCAGAAAATATTAGGTCACGTAATGAATTTAACGATCAAAATGCTGAAAGAATTAGATATAAAGAAGTTATCAATATCAACTACGCGGTCCATTGGCACAATCAGTACAAATGGTGAAGAGAAAACATTCAAAGGGACATATTTAATAATTTACAAAAATTCAACAGTTTCATTAAATAATAAAACTTTCATATTATGCGAACTAACAGCAACTAAAGTATTACCACCTTTACTCTAGCTACAGATGATAAAAGAAGAATTTCACGAACATCTATCATTAGAAATGCTGAAAGACGTTCCCATCAATAACACGGAGGAAATCAAATTTTAAAAAAGCAGAGATTTGAAGACAAAATTATTAATTTATTAAATATTACACCAAGCACAGTCACCGTTATAATAATAATAATAATATTTCTTGTAACAATAAATTTAAAAAGAAGAAACAAGTTAATTATCAGTAGTCAGCATCCCGTAAAAGAAGACAGCCAAGTAGATCTGAGTAAAAGTAAAGAACAAGATGAAGCAAAACGATTTTATTCAACAGTTAAAGAAATTTTGAGCAACATTCATCCAAATCCTCAACAGTTAAAGAAAATTTTAGTAACAGTAAAATTACGAGCAACAGTCATCCAATTGCAATACAAAGAACAACTTACAAGTCACTGTTTCCTTGACAGTGATCGAATGAGGCCTTTCGATTTTTGAGAGGGGAAGAGTTAATGACATTTATTATCCAGGTCAAATTCCACTTTCAAAACTTAAAACACTTAATTATTTCACAACAATTTTTATCATCGTCAGCAAAATTATAACAGTTGGGAAATATTAAAATCATTTTTTCCCACATCGGCAAATCACGTTGCAGTAACATGTGAATGCAAGTTAGAATATTTGGATAATCAAAAAATTAATTAATTTATGCTAATTCTAATTTGGTAGTCAATAAAGAAAGACGTTTAAATTTGAAATTAACTAATTTTATTTTAATTTAAAAAACCTTTCCAAATACTTTTATTAAATTATTCTTTTAATAAATACTTTATTGAAACAAAATAAAGCTATAGCAAAATATCAAATCTTTTATTAACAAACAAATTTATCGAATTTAATTTTAAAAAGTACATAAATGAATAAAAGAAGGCATTTGAACCAACGACCACAAAATTTTATCAAATTCAAAACATACTAAATAACTTATTCATCTTAAAATTTTTAAGATACAACAAAATATAAGTTGTTTGTTTTTTTTTGTGCATCTATTACTAGAATCGAAGCATAGCCTACGCAATACAAAATGTAACGGTTACGATTTTATTTAAGAAAATGGCATTGATATACAATATATGTATATGTAATGTATATAATTAAGTCAGAAAAAGTTTTTAATTAGAAAAAGTTTTTCTTTCAATTGATCTTCCGTCATTCTGTGAAGGGCCAACAGCTAGTATCATAATAAGTAGGTATAGAAAAATGTATTCGAAATTTTTTTTTAATATCATATAAAACAAAGCATTTACTATTTTTTATTTGATGTTCATTTGTGCTTATTGTTATTATCAAATTTTTTCCATAGTTTACAGAATAAGAAAATAAAATAAATAATGTAAGTTCTCTTTCAGCTATTTCTCCATTTTTTAAATTCTAATAAGTAATAACATTTCTCCTAACATGCATATCAAACCAAACTATTGAACAAAATTATCAATTCAAAAAAAGTTCTTGTACAACAACAAAATCTTTTAAGACCAAAAATAACATTTTTATTTTTGTACTACATTTTTAAATTTAAGGAACAGTGATTTTTTGGTATCCATATGGCTTATTTTATTACAGAATCAGAAATGAGAAAATAAAAAAAATAAAATAAAAAACAATATTTTTTTCAATATACACTTTTATTTAAGTAAAACTAAAAGGTAAAAATAACAAAATGATTGTAGATATTAGTTCTTTTAATGTTTGAAAACTTTTAAGCTTTAAATTTTAAAATTTTCATTAACCAAAAATTAATGGTAGATCTTTTGCATTTAAAAGTGTTTTAATATAAAAGTAAATTGCTGAAATGGAAGAAAGTTCTTCTTTTTGTTAAAATTAATCCAGCAATTTACTTTTATATTAAAACACTTTAAATGCAAAAGATCTGCCATCAATTTTTGGTTAATTAAAATTTTAAAAATATAAAACTTAAGTTTTCAAACATTAAAAGAACTAATATTTATTATCATTTTGTTGTTTTTTAACTTTTAGGGGCTAGTTTTACTTAAATGGTATTTTTTTTTTGTCGTCCTTTCACTCCGCTAGGGCTTCCATTTGACATCTCCATCTCAACCGCTGCTGTTTTTGCATCCTCTTCCTCAAGTGGGGTTGCAGTGATTGAGCTCGTTTATTATGGCGCCTCCAGGTGTTATTTGTACGCGCACGTCTTCTCTTTCCTTGGGGGTTCCACTCCAAGGCCATACGGTTTATGTTGTTCTGATTTTTTCTTAGCTTTTCATGATGAGTTGGTTGTTGGTGCTGTTGATTTTGATAGCTTTAGTTTTGCTGATGTTAATTTCAAGGCCTGCGTTAAGTTTAGTGTTTCCAATTGTTCCACTTTGGACTGCATATCGCTGACCTTGTGTGCTAGAAGTAAATGTCATCTGTATACTCTAGATCTTCTTAGTGGCGAGTGAAGCTCCATGTAATGCCTCTATTTTGCTTACAGACTTTGGACATTATTCTATCTAGGACGATTGTGAATAGCAATGGTGATAATGGACATCCCTGTTTGACGCCGATGTTAGTTTGGAAGGGCACACTGATGTTTCCGTTGTGAGTAACAGATAGTTCGGAGTTTTCGTACAGTTCTCTTATGATCCGAATTATCTTGCATGGTACACCTTTCTCTTTTAATGCTCTCCATATGGCAACTCTTTTCACAGTGTCGAAGACTTTCTTAAAATCCATGAATAGCAGGTAGAGAGGAGGCCGTCTTTCGATCGATTGTTCGATGATGATTCTTAGTGTGTTTGATTGGTCTACACAACTCCTGTGGGATGTTGGAACTCCTTTTTCCAAGATGGAGGTAGCTCTTCGTTTTCCCATGCCTTTATGATGTGAAGTCTCAGAAGTTCTGCTAAGGTATTTTAGCAGGCTTGTAGAATTTCTGCCGGAATATCATCAGACCCAGCCGCTTTGTTTCTTTTCAACTTGGTGATGGCTTTTTTGATCTCAGTCATAGTTGGTGCGGAAGTGTTAATGCGCAGATTGTTTGTATTGTTTCCCGCTAGTGATATATCTTCTGTTTCGTTTATTTCACTGTTGCTTGTTCCTGGGAAATGTTCTCTCCATCTTTTGGTTTGTTCTCGGGCGTTAGTAATTTCTGTGCTATTTTTATCTTTAATGGGAATTGATACTGTGCTCGTTTTGTTGGTAAGCTTGTTCACAATTCGATGGAGTTCCCTTGCATCATTTTGTCCAGCGCTGTTTCTGCATCAGAGACTAGCTACTCAAGGAATTTTCTTTTGTCTCTTCTGGAGGCTCGTTTTACTTTCTTTGCTAGCGCTTTGTATTGCTCCTTGGTGACAACTTTGCTTTCTAGCTTTTTCTTTGCCTCATGCCTCTGTGATATGCGTTCCTATGTGCTTTCTGAATTCCATGGCGCTTGTTCTCTATTCTTTGTACTTAGTTTGTTTTTCGCTTTATCATAGATGGCTTTGCTAACTTGGTTGCAGTCTTGCTCGTTGGTTAGGCATCTTTCCCGAATTGTGGTTATCATACTTCTTTTGGTGTGTGGATGTTGGAGGTTTCGGAGATTTAACTGTTGTTTCTCCATCATAGCTCTTTTTGATGTACTTCAATTTCAATCTGATGTCGCTTATGATTAGTTCGTGGTCGCTATCTATATCGGCTCCCCTTTTATTTTGCATATATAGCATTGAACTTCTCCATCTACTGCTAATACATATGTGGTCTATTTGGTTATGTATTTTCCCATTCGGTGTGGTCCACGTATACTTGTGAATTTCATTATGGAGGAACATGGTGCCGCCAATGGTCAGTTGAAATGTTTGACAGGTTTCAATAAGCCTTTCTCCGTTTTTGTTCTTTTTTCCGCATCCATGTTAACCAATAATGTTCTCTAATCCAGTATTTAGATTTCCCACTTTCGCATTTAAGCCGCCCATTAGAATCAAGATATCTCCTTTCCGAATAGTGTTGAGAGTATGAGTGAGCTGTTCGTAGAACTCGTCTTTCGCTATATCTGCGGCATCTTCTGTTGGTGCATAACATTGTATTAGGGAGATATTTCTAATTTTACATCTGAAACGGGCTGTAATTATCCTATCTCATACGGCCTTCCCTTATCCTATCTCATACGACCTATGCAGGGATACGCAGCTTTCTAAATATTATTATTCCCACATCATTTGTTCGACCTATTTCTTTACAACACAATATTTCCATTAGCCGTGATGATTTCGCCATTCCCGTTCCATCTATAATCACTTAAACCCATAATTTAAACTCTATAATCTGCCATTTGTTTTTCTATTTAGGCAAGCCTTGATGTTTCTCGCATTGTTCGGATATTCCATTGTGCAATTCTATTCATTGTTCGAGCACCGAAGATTGTTGCCATGTTATCTTGCCTATTGTATCCGATTTGTCTAATTTCAGTTTCTCTAATCCGTTTAGTCTTTCTAGGCAGGAGATTAACCTACTGTAGAAGTTGCCTTTTTTGCTGTTTCCTACATAACGCTTAATAGGGGGACGATATCATTTGTCTGACATTGAAGATTCCACGTATATGCAAATGTCAATGGTGTCATTTTGATATAGTGTTTGTTTTATTTAAGTACCTATTTATTCAAATTTTAAATTAATAGCCAATCGATAAAATATTTGCTTGCTAATGAAAGAATTCAAAATTTTTATAGGTTTATTTTGTTTCAATAATGATCTATTTCTCACTTATCAAATGTTTGTATAAAATAATAAAAAAAAATTTTGTTGAGCTAGGTATGAATATAGTTTCACAAATTTTTAAAGAAAATATCCAAATAAATTAATTTGATTTTTAATTTTTTTTTTATTATTTCTGTTGAATTAAAAAAAAAAAAACAATGTTTTATATTTTAACGAGGATCGAAGTCAGGTCTGTTTACACTTGAAGCCACTACGCTAACCACTGCAACATACAATTCTTATAAATTTATGGTCAGATTTCTAATACAAATGTATCACTAACTGCCAGAATGAAAAATAAACCCATAGACAAAGGCAAGTTCATATAAAAGTATATAATAAGTAAATAACATACTACTCTTTCAATATAAATGATGGAAATAAGAGCAATTTATTTTTATTCTTTATTTTTTCTTTTTTATTTATGATTCTCTTAAATTCTTCTTTGATTATTGATTCTTACTTTATTAATTGAGATTTGAGAGCATTATAATAGCTGGGTGTATATTTAATACATATAAATATAATACTATACTCATACTGTACATATTTTTTTATAAATATACAAATACTATGGTCCATGATTAGAGAATTAGAACAAAAAAAATTATAAAACATATTCACTATTTTACCACATTTAAATTTTTTCATATTTTCATAAAAAATGTTATTTTTAAAAGCTATAAGACATATTTTTATATGAAGGAACAAAAAAAAACACTGTTCTGTGTGTTCTGTGTTCTGTGTGCGAAAACACTGTTCTGTCAGTGTATGTTATTATTTTTAGTAGTAATTGTTAGAATAATTAAAGAGAATGAAGAATTATAAATAATTATATTTATAATATATAGAGTATAGAAATAATAAAAATTAATTTACAGTACCTACCTACCAGATTAGCATGTTAACTTTTTTTAATGTATTTTTTATTAAAACGGCCTGTTTAATGTCAATTTCCAACTTTAATTTCAGAAAAATCTACTTTCTCCACTATTGAAACATTAGAATTTATATTTGAAAAGATTAAAAATATTATTTCTTAATTAAGGGAAAAATTACAGTAGTTCAGCAGAACGTAGTTTTCCAAAATTAAAAATTATAAAAATACAATAACTCAAAATAGTTTAGTAGGATTAGCACCTATATTAATTGAAAGCGAAATTTTTGAAAATTTGGACTACGAAGAATTCGTTAAAAACTTTGCAAAAATAAATGTGCGTAGAATTAAATTTTTTCATAATGTTTTAAATTAATTTTAGCTTTTTAATTATTTGTTGTCGGTTAAAATTTTTGTTATTTAGGATCATACCTCCGTGGGATACCTCTTTAAAAAAAAAATGCATTGAAAGTTCTATCTCAAGGGTGATGTAAAAACGAACATTTCCAGAGCGGCGTTTTCAAAAAGTGCACAGAGCGCCGGTAATGGCTGGTGCAGGCTCTATAGTAGCATTCGAAGCTATTGCAGGTGATGACGCTATTGCATATTCTTATAATTCTAAATGAACTTTATTCGTTACAAACTTAATTTTTTTTTTATTATTCTCCACTGATGCATATCATAATATTTAATCGGCTTATTTTTTCCATAAAAATATTAACATCCTTTTTCCGGGTAAACTATAAGATCAATTTTAATGAAACAACAACCAAAAGAAAGGTTTTTTTTTCATAATACAATGTTTTTTTTTTATAGAATATGGCGTTTTTTCAGGTGAAAACCCGTCTTTAATTTGACGTAAATTTGAGTTTAACGGTCACGCGGTTAAAAGTTGAGGCTTATGACTCTAATATTATGCGCCGACTTTCTGTGTAAATGTAATTCATTTTCGTTTGTATCTCGCAGCTTAATCAAACTATTTATTATAGGCGCCGACTTATGCCTTTTGTTTTTTTGTTTAGTTCAAATGTTCAATCAACAAGGAGATTTAAATTTTTTTAAATTTTTTGTTTTGTTTTTTTCTTATCTTAAAAAATGAACGAGAAATGTGAAAAAAATGAGTTCTGTTCGAAATGAAAGCAATACATTTGGTTTATACAGTAGTTTTCATTTATAACGAACTCGGTTCAATTTTAATTATAATACTTTACAATTTTTTAAACTTTACAATTTTTACCAATGAATTAAATTTTACCTAAAAATGTAAGTTTTTTATTGCATTCATATTTCTTTTATTTAAACTTATTATATCTAATAATGTTGCTTGGTGATTAATTTGGTATTTTCTTATTTATTTTTTAATATAAAAAAAACATAACGTATCAAAAATACAAAAAAAAATTTCATTAGAAGAAAAAGCACTATACATAAGCTTGAAGCTGGAACATCATGTATAATTCTAGCAAATGAGTTCGAAGCGTCCGCTCAAAAATTAGCATATTCTACAATATTTAAGTCTAATACTAATTTTTCAAAGCATTCTTTTAAAACGGCATTCGTTTTTTACGACGCATATTTTCTGTCCATTCATGGTCGTTATAAGAGAAAAGTACTGTTTTTTTTTTTTTTTTAAAAAGTTAGTTTGCTACTTCGTTGTTGTTGCTTTTTGTTAAGTTTTTTATAATAATAAAATAACCGACTTTTGAAATATATTCTGTAGTTGCCATTACGTTTTGTATGTATAACAAATGTTGTTATAAAAAATGTTTGCAAAAAATTAAAAAGGAAAAATCTTTCTTAAAAAAAATAATTTGTTCCTTAGGGCTCAACATATGTCAACGCTTACGGCGCATAATTTCTCTCAAAAAATTTTGAAGTAGGTACATGAATGTATATGCGAGCAACCAAAATACGCGTAACGGGACGTAATGTACCTCGAATTTTTAAAATTAAAAAATTGACTAAGCGTAAAAAAATATTGTTATTGGTTTTTCTTATGTTGCTAAGATTATGTTTTAAAAATAAAATATTTTAAAGTATTTTTTTTTTTAAATATCTTATTTTCAAAATAATTTAAAGTACCTAAAATATGAAAATAAAAAATTTTTTGTATTAAATAAAAACATCCAAATAAAGATTTCTTGATAAATTAAATAATATGCGCGCTTTTATTGATAAGTAAACGTATTGACGTACTGACGTATAAAAATTGTACGTCGTACGTTTTGATTTAGGTAAGCCATAGTAATTGAAAGTATTATTTTATACTTTAAACATCAAGTAAATAAGTATTAAAAACTCGAATTTTGGCTACTTGACTTTAGTACATCATAATATTTAATCGGCTTATTTTTTCCCATATAAACATAAACATCCCTTTTAAGGGTAAACTATAAGACCAAATTTAATGAAACAACAACCAAAAGAAAGGTCTTGTTTGTTTTCATATTACAATGATATTTTTTTTTTTAGAATATTGCGTTTTTTCAGGTGAAAACCCGTCTTTAATTTAATGTAAATTTGAATTTAACGGTCACGCTGTTAAAAGTTAAGTGTAATGTTAGGTGGCTATTATTGAAGATGACAAATCAATACGGTACTGTGTGAATCTATCAGAGTTTGGCCTATGACACAGTATAGTTCCGTGATTGATTTGGATAATTTTTAGTGCTTAATCCAATGCACTTTTTCAAACATTTAGGCGTGCTGCGCCGCTATCCAGTGTAGAAATAAATAAACTATTATTTCTTTTGTTGGCAAAGCCAAGAATAACATTGATTTTATTTTACCAAAAACCCTTGGTATTTATACATTTTTTGATTTACAAATACATATAATTTAATTATTATAAAGATTACTAATTTCTACTAATACAATTCATATTATACAAATTAGTTCTTACATTAAAAATTTGGTCTAGTTACTTTAACCCAAATTTATTTATATATTGGTATGCTACAAATAATAATTCACATAGTGCATTCCAAGAACCTCTTCAAGTGGGTCACTAGGTATTCTGTACACTCCGTTCATTAACACTAAGAATATACCACACACAATGTAATGCATTGCTTATAATTATTATTAGTAACATATGGTATATTCATATTACGAACGAAATGAAAACAGAAAGAAAAACAAAAATATAGAATGCAATATGATCCTTTAATTTGTAGCATATAATTATTTTAATTATAAGAATTGTCACAATAATGCTTAAACAATTATTTGCGGTGTATCACGGAATACAACTTATTGCAGTGTATTATGGAATTGAATGTAGATACACTACACCCTCATCCTTAAGAGAAAAGTTATTTTGTTTTTGAAAGAATAGAAAATAACTTTTTATTTTGTATTTAAGCATTATAGTTTACAAGTACAAATTCTTATTATTTTATTTTTGTTAAAATTATTTTGAAATTTTTTTTTTTTTTTTTTTGTGAAAAATTTATTTAAAATTGTATTATTAAAATATTTTGTTTTTTCTTACATTTATCTTTATTTTGATTAATTTTAAAGTAATATTTATTTTAGAGTTAATAAGTAATTTATTTATTTTAATATTATTATTTTCAATAGTAAAATGTTTTTCTTTATAATGTGAAGTACAACTAGTTTAATTTGATATCTCAATTAATTTATAAACTAAAAAAAAAATGTTATTGTATATCTTTAAAAATATTTTTTTTTTTTTTTGTATTACTTAATATTGTGATATTTCAATGTCTTTTAAATTACATAAATTTTAATTTTTTTTTTTTTTTTTTTATTTTTTTGCCTTTAAGCAAATAATTTATTATTTATAATTGATGTAGGTTAGTATCGTTAGAATGAAAAAAAATAACAATACTTTTTATATAATTTCTGTAAATTTCTTTAGCATATTGTTATGTATTTCTTTGGTTTTCCCGTTCATTTCTACAATTGAATTTCTATTTATTTTGTTTAATAATTTTGTACGGGCCTTGATAAGGTGTTTGATGTTTTTTTCTATTACTTAACTTAACTAATACTAAATCTCCTACTTTAAAATTTGAAGGGTTGACATTTTCGTCAAATTTTTCCTTCCTATCTATTTTTACTTTATTTATAATCTCTCGTGTTCTATTTATAGATTCACGGAGTCTAACTTTTAATTCATTATTATAATCATCTAAATTATACACAGGATTTTTACTCGTTATAATGTCATTTGGTAAATATGCAATTTTTCCAAATACTAATTCGTATGGTGTGTAAATTGTGTCTATATGTGGTGTCGTATTGTATGCAAAAGTGTAGTAAGGTATCCATTTGTCCCAGTCATTGTCATTTGAAAATGCAAGTAGAAATTCATTTAAAACTCTATGGTTCCGTTCAATTGAACCTAAAGTTTGGTGATGATATGGAGTTGAAAATTTTTGTTCAATATTAAAACTTTTACAGATATTGTCCATTAATTCATTATTAAATTCAGTACCTCTATCTGATTTTAATATTTTGAAACATCCATATTTAAGAATGAATTGTTCTACCAGTGTTTTAGCTACTGTAACGGCTTCTTTTGTTTCCATTGGATAAGCTACTACATATTTTGTCAAGTCACATTGTATTGTTAATATATATCTAAAATTATTAGACATTCTTAACGGTCCGACTGTATCTATAGATACTATTTCAAAACTTGTTGTTGGAGTATCAGTTATCACCATTTTTTCTTTTACGTTTCGTACTTGTTTATTATAAGCACATAGTTTGCAATTAGAAATGTACTTTTTTACCATTTTAGACATGTTTTTCCAAATATATCTTTGTTTTAATTTTATGACGGTTTTTCTTATTCCCAAATGCCCTCCGTGTGGTGCATTATGGTATTCATCAATTAATTTATATTGCATAATAGCATCATTTATTTTCTGTGGGGGTATATATATAAGTATGTTAGTGGAAAAGTGATTCATATTATTTTTATTATTCAATATATTTTTCTGCAGATTATTATATAAATTTTTAAATTCCATTTTCGGAATATACTGGAATATATCATCAGTATCACTTAATGCAAGCTTGCTTATTTTTAATTTGTATATTTCAGATAATAGCTTCTCAACTGTCGAAACGGATTTCGCATGATTATCACTACATCTTACTAATACTTCATTTTTAATTTTATTTATTTTAGGTACCTTACAATTTGAATCAACTATAAATTTTAATTTTATTAAATTTTTGACGTCAGATATGGATGTACAGTCCCAGATATGAAGTCGATCAGGCTTCGGTTGAAAACTGTCATCCCTTTTATTTTTATCATTTTTATTATTATCAATGCCTCTATTTTTTATAGCAGACATCCCCCTAGTCATCACTAACATCTTTTTCACGGATTCATCATTATTTTTCGGAATCATACTCTTAAGTATGTCCGAGTCAATTTTTATTCTAGACAACGCATCAGCGTTAGTATTTATTGTTCCCTGCTTGTAAATTATTTCGAAATCATAATCAGATAAATCTAGTCTTATTCTTGTTAATTTTGAAGATGGATTTTTGTGTGAAAAGAGCGAAACTAAAGGTCTGTGATCTGTGACCACAATAAATTTTCTACCGTAAAGGTAAGGTCTAAAAAAATTTATTCCCCAATGAATCGCTAATAGCTCTTTTTCTATAATTGGTTTGTTAATTTCATGTTTATTTAAAGATTTACTTGCATAAGAGATAGGTAAGTCATTTCCTATTTCTCCTTGCGAAAGAACTGCGCCCAGTGCAAAATCTGAAGCATCAGTTGTAAGTACAAAAGTTTTATCAAAATTAGGATATTGTAAAATAGGTGGACTCATTAATTTATTTTTTAAAGTTATGAATGCATTTTCACATTCATTTGACCATATAAATGGTTGATTTTTCTTTAATAACGCATTTAGACATTTAGCTGTTTCTGCAAAATTTGCAATAAATCTTCTGTAATAATTACAGAAAGCTACAAATCGTCTAACTTCATCTGCATTTTTGGGTACCCTTTTATTGCTTTATGTTTTGCGGGATCGGTTTTTATACCTTCGCTTGTTATCAAATGTCCCAAGTACACAACTTCGGGTTTTAAAAAACAACATTTATTTGGATTTAGTTTTAGGTTGTATTTATTTAATCTTTCAAAAGTTTTTATTAAATTTTCATTATGATTTTTTATACTACAACCAAAAACAATTATGTCATCGACATAAAGAAAAGCATTTGAATTTAAACCGGTTAATGCTATAATCAGCATTCTTTGAAAACTGTTTGATGAAATTTTTAGACCAAAAGGTAACCTTTTGAATTGAAAATGACCATCTTGGGTCGAAAATGCGGTTAATGGTCTAGAGTCCTTATTTAGTTTAATTTGATGAAAAGAACTAGTCATGTCTAAAGTTGAAAAGTATTTGGCTCTTCCTAATTTGTCTAGAACGTCTTCCAAACGCGTTAAAGGAAATTTGTCATTTACTATTTTATCGTTTAGTTTACGAAAATCAACTACTAAACGCCATTTCTTTTCATCATTAGTACTTTTTTTAGGTACTAGTAATAATGGTGAGTTGTAAGGGCTTATAGATGGTTCTATTAAGTCATCATCTAATAATTTTTGAACTTGTTTCTTGATTTCCTCTTGTTGCGATTGAGGTAATCTGTAATTCTTTATATATACCGGATTGTTGTCTACGGTATTTAAATTTTGAGTATAAAAATTATTTGTAGATAATGGTTCATTATCTAAATGAAAATATTATGATATTTTTCAAATATTTTTAACAAAGTATCCTTTGCATGAACATCATTTGTTTCAATATTTATTAGTTTTAAGATTTCTTCTAATCGTTTTTTATCTTTTGTTATTGTTTTTGTATTGACTAAAATGTCATATTGTTTTAAAGAATTACATTGGATTTTAATTTCAGAATCAAGTACTTTTACTTCATGGTTATTGGTGTTCAAAATTTTTATGTGACTAATCCCTTTACATGGTATGATCGTATTGGCTATAAATACACCATCTTTTATTTCTTTATTTAAGACTATACTATCTTCTTTAATATTAATTTTTATTGGATGTATGATTTCACTTCTAGCGGGAATTGTAATATGTTTTATGTTCAAAGGTCTAGTTCTAATTGGAATGGTTATTTCTTCTTCATTGATATCTAATGTTAAAGTATACGTTTCATAGTCTATTTTACACATATACTTTATTAAGAAGTCTCTACCAATTATACCGTCAGTAGATATTGGAAAATTTTCATCTACAAGATGGAAAGTATTATATATGAATTTATTAGAAATATCTAGTTTTATATTTATTGTACCGAGTGAGCATACTTCTTCACTCGTTATACCTGTTAATTTACATTTTGCTCTTTCGTTAATTTCGTATGAGCTATAATTCAACTGACAATTTTCTTTAAAAATTGATATGTCAGCACCTGTGTCTATCAAAAATTTTAAATCTTTATTATTATATCTTAAAATTACAAAGTTTGTCAAATCATGATTAAAATTATATATCTTTAATGGAGAGGATATCCGATCAGTTGAATTTTCAATTAAACTGTCGGTCCTTCTATACCTAAAAAATGGTTTTGGTCCTCTTCTTGGTTATTTATTATATTTATTCTCCTAGAGTTATTATTATTGTTCCTGTTCCTATTAAAATTATTTCTATTATTATTATTAGTATTATTATTATTTCTGTTGAAGTTGTTATTATTATTGTTTCTATTGGAATTATTGTTATTATTGTTATTCCTATTAAAATTATTGTTATTATAATTATTCCTGTCAGAATTGTTGTTCCTATTATTATTTCTAAAATTGTTATTCCTATTGTAGTTGTTATTATTAAAATTGTTGTTGTTCTGTCTGTTTTATTTTATAAATTAATATTATTAATTTTCTTGATTTTATTAAATGTTTTAAATATTCATATTCTATTTGATATATGATATCTCAAATATATATAATATAATAAAATGTTTAGAAATATATAAATACGTTAAATATTGTTATATGTTTTTATATTAATCAAAAAATTTATATTTGAATTTATTTTATCAATCTTAAATTTAAAAACTATTAAAATACGGATTCTGGTAATTTTAAAAAATTTTAAATTTGTAGTCGGTTTTCTTTATATAAAAATTATACTTTAAAATATTTTATATATATATATTTTGCATTTTAATTGATGTTATTAAGTTAGTTAGTCGAAAGTATTTTTTTTTTTTTTTATTTTATTTATATAATATATAATAGATTTACTTTTACAAATATATTTATAATAGATTTTTATTTTATTTTAAATATAAACTTTATATATTTTTTGCTTTTTTATTTCTTTATAATATATGTATATATATTTATACCTTTTAAAGTAATATATTTAGTTTTCATATTACTAGGTTTTTATAGTAATTTATCCTTTTTGTAGTTAATAATTTTTAGTATATATTTATAATTTTTAAATTGTAAAAAATTTTTTTTTTTTTTTTTTTTTTTTTTTTTTATATATATATATATAATGATCATTTGCAGGAGGGTATTTTATTTTGTTTGTCATTTTAAAAAATTAAAATATGCATTATATACACATACATATTTCATTATTAGTTTAATTAAATGTTTATTTTATCATAACACTTGGAGTGGTTGATACAAATTGTTTAAGTAAGATATATATTTGTGTTAAATATTTAATAATTTGACAATAAAAATATTATTTTTTTTTTTTTTTTTTACATTAAACTTGCAGTTATGATAAAAATATTAAAGATTTTTTTTATTTAATATATATTAATCTTATTTTTTATACCATTTTATAATATATTTTATTTTATTTTGCCATATAATTATGGATTCATTATTATGCCATAACAATTATGGATTCTGGATTCTGGCCCACGACACTGTCTATTCCTGGTGACAGTGTGGCAGGGTCGCCATGTAATGTTAGGTGGCTATTATTGAAGATGACAAATCAATACGGTACTGTGTGAATCTATCAGAGTTTGGCCTATGACACAGTATAGTTCCGTGATTGATTTGTATAATTTTTAGTGCTTAATCCAATGCACTTTTTCAAACATTTAGGCGTGCTGCGCCGCTATCCAGTGTAGAAATAAATAAACTATTATTTCTTTTGTTGGCAAAGCCAAGAATAACATTGATTTTATTTTACCAAAAACCCTTGGTATTTATACATTTTTTGATTTACAAATACATATAATTTAATTATTATAAAGATTACTAATTTCTACTAATACAATTAATATTATACAAATTAGTTCTTACATTAAAAATTTGGTTCTAGTTACTTTAACCCAAATTTATTTATATATTGGTATGCTACAAATAATAATTCACATAGTGCATTCCAAGAACCTCTTTAATTGGGTCACTAGGTATTCTGTACACTCCGTTCATTAACACTAAGAATATACCACACACAATGTAATGCATTGCTTATAATTATTATTAGTAACATATGGTATATTCATATTACGAACGAAATGAAAACAGAAAGAAAAACAAAAATATAGAATGCAATATGATCCTTTAATTTGTAGCATATAATTATTTTAATTATAAGAATTGTCACAATAATGCTTAAACAATTATTTGCGGTGTATCACGGAATACAACTTATTGCAGTGTATTATGGAATTGAATGTAGATACACTACAAAGGCTTATGACTCTAATATTATGCGCCGACTTTCTGGGTAAAAGTAATTAATTTTCGGTTGTAACTCACAGCTCAATCAAACTATTATATGCGCCGACTTATGTCTTTTGTTTTTTTGTTTAGTTCAAATGTTTTGAAATTTTTTTAAAATTTTTTTGTTTTTTTTTCTTTATCTTAATTTCTTAAAGAAAAAAATGAGTTCTGTTCGAAATGAAAGCAATACATTTGGTTTATACAGTAGTTTTCATTTATAACGAACTCTGTTCAATTTTAATTATAATAAACGTAACACTTTTTGCCAATGAATTATTTTACCTAAAAATGTAAGTTGTTTATTACATTCATATTTCTTTTAATTAAACTTATTATATCAAATAATGTTGCTTGGTGATTATTTTAGTATTTTTATATATATTTTTGAATATAAAAAAAAATCGTAATAACGCATCAAAAATACAAAAAAAAAATTTCATTAGAAGAAAAAGCAGTATACATAGGGGTGAGGCTGACACATGAAATAAAAATCTAGAAAATGAGTTCAAAGTGCCCATTCTAGAATTATACTAATTTTTCAAAATTCACAGGATTGTTTTAAAACGACATTTGTTTATTACGACGAATATTTTCTGTCTCTTCATGGTCGTTATAAGCGAGCTTTACTGTATGTATTTTTTTTGCTATAAAAAATTATTGCTACTTTGTATATTGTTGTTACTTTTTTTGAGAAGTTTTTTTGTAATAATAAAATAACCCACTTTGAAATATATTCTGTAGTTGCCATTACGTTTGAGAGATGTATAGCAAAAGTAGTAATAATATATGTTTGTAAAAAATTAAAAATCTTTCTTAAAAAAATAATTTGTAATTTAAATGATTTGTTCCTTAGGGCCTAACCAAAATCAACGCTTGAAATTAGTAGTTAAGTACATGATATTACATGAGAATAACTTACTGTACCTCGAATTTTTAAAATTGACAAAACATATAAAAATGTTATTGTTTTTTGTTATGTTGTTATTGTTCCAAAAATAAAATATTTTAAAATAATATTGTTTTTAAAAATAAAAACCTATATATTTTTTTAAAAAATACATTACATATATTCAAAATAATTGAAATACCTATAATAAAGATAAAACAACAGAACCTTGGCTTAATAGAGAAATTAGGACATTGCGTAATCAACGCAACAAACTTTACAAAAAAATTAAAGTTACGAAGGATCCTAATGTTATTTTACTTAACAGGTACAACGATCTTGTTTTAGAATTTAAACAGAAATCAAATCTAGCATACGATAATTATGTCAATGAAATTGGTAATAAATTAATTACAGATCCAAAAAAGTTTTTTGACTTCATTAATACAAAGCGAAAAACATATGGATATCCAAGTTCTATGTCTAAAGATAATGTTTTTTCTTCTTGCCCTAATGTAATCTGTAATTTCTTTGCAGATTGTTTTCAAAAAGTTTATAGGCCATTAGATTCGCGTATCAATTTCGCTTTTCCTATTTCACTTAATAGATCTAATTCAATTATTACAGATCTATATCTTTCTGAAAACGAAATATTTGAAGCAATTACCAACCTTGATACAAAAAAAGGTGTTGGACCCGACTTGATCCCACCTTCTTTTTTATATAATTGTGCCAATTATTTGACGCAACCGCTTCATTTTATTTTTAATCTATCGCTTTCGACAGGCATTTTTCCGTATGCGTGGAAATCTTCTTTTTTGACCCCCATTTATAAAAAGGGTGACAAAGCTTCCGTCGAAAACTACCGTGGTATAGCTATCTTATCCACTATTCCAAAATTGTTCGAAAAAATTGTAGTTAGTAAAATTACACCCGTCATAAATACAAAATTAAACGAACAACAACATGGATTTAGAAAAGGTCGTTCTACTACAACTAATCTTACGGTTTACACATCGGAAATACTAAATGAAATGGAAAATGGTTATCAAGTTGATGCTATCTACACGGATTTTAGCAAAGCTTTCGATCGTGTGGATCACAATATTTTGCTTAAAAAGCTTGAAACTTTAGGCATTTCAGGTTCTTTCCTCGCTTGGCTTTGCTCTTATCTTACTGAAAGAACTCAAAATATTAAATTTCAAGGTTATTTATCAAACACAATTAATGTCACCTCAGGAGTGCCGCAAGGTAGCCATTTAGGCCCACTTCTATTTAATATTTTTATTTCAGACCTTTCTAGAAAATTAGAGGGTGTATCACATATTGCATTTGCTGACGATCTTAAAATTTACCACGTTATCAAAAACAGTTCTGATTTGGCATTACTTCAATCAAATTTACATTCTTTACAAGAATGGTGTTTCTACAATAAATTAGAACTTAACATAGCGAAATGCAAGGTCATAAGCTTCACACGTAAAAGATCTACAATGTTTTTCGACTATGCAATAGATAACATAGTTCTTGAAAGGGTGTCCAGTATAACCGATCTTGGCATTCTTCTGGACTATAAGCTTAACTTCCATATTCACTATGATCATATGATTTCCAAAGCAAGCAAAATGTTAGGTTTTATTAAGAGAAGAGCTAAAGAATTTAATAACCCAGCAGTAACAAAAGCTCTCTATTGCTCGTTAGTTCGATCTATTCTAGAATACGGTAACATCGTATGGGATCCAGCGTTTCAATTACATTCCAACAGAATAGAATCCGTTCAGAAACAATTCCTTTTGTTTGCCTTGAGAAACCAATATAATCCTACAGACTATTCTACTCTTCCAAGCTATGCTGTAAGACTTAATTCATTGAATATGTTAACCTTATCTTCACGTAGGCAAATGCTTTCATCTTGCTTTACCTTTGACGTCATAAAAAAAAGTATTGACGTTCAATTCTTAGTAAATAAGATTAGACTAAACAATGTAGTCAGAAATACAAGAAACACTAAATTTTTATTAGAAAATACACACAGAACAGAATACGGAAGAAATGAGCCAATAAACAGATGTTGCACTATATTCAACAAACACAGTCATCTTTTTTCATCAGACATATCAAGAAACTCTTTTAAACATAAATTAAAACAGAAATTCCTAAATGACCTGAATACTTAAATTACCTAATTACTTTGTAAACATTTAAAATTTTTTCAAGTTCAAGGTCATATACATATCACATACATTCCAATTATTTATATCTCATACTGTGTTTTTGTCCTGTAAGCATTTTCGTTTTTTTGCTTTAAAATTTAGTATATAGTACAACTTTTTAATTTTTCATTGTAAATTTTTAACTTAGTAATCAAATTTGTATTTTTTTTTGTTTGTGCATTTTGTTAGCTTTAATTTTTTTTTGTTTTTTTCAATAGCTGTAAGATATTTTTTGTAAAAACCTTGTTTTGGTTTAATAAATAAAATAAAATAAAAAAAAATAAAATAAAATAAATATGTTTGCAGAAACAAAAAAATTAATTTTCATAAGAAAAATTATGTGTTCTTTATGGATCAACCAGAATAATTGCGTACGGCGTGCAGTTTCTGTCAAAAAATTTTGAAATAAGTAGTTATGGTATGTACTGTACTTCGGAATTTAAAATTTTAAAATTTGACAAAGCGTATAAAAATATTGTAATTGTTTTTTCTGATGTTGCTACGATTAAGTTTTCAAAATAAAATATTTTAAAATATTTTTTTTTTAAAAAAACAAATTTCAAATAATTGAATATACCCATAAATGTTCACAAAAAAAACTAAAAAATAATCTTCAACTTAAATAAAAGTTTACGTATAATTTCTGTCAAAAAATTTACAAATAAATAGGTACATGAATTTACATGAGAGCAACCAAAATACGCGAAACGCGATGTACTGTAATTTTTAAAATTTACAAATTGACAAATGGTTTTTTATATTGAAAAAAATTCAAAATATACCTATATTATATGAAATTAATAAAATTTTTGTACTAAATTAAAACATTCAAATAAATATTTTTGTGTGTACGCGCGTATCAATTTACGGATATATAGATAGACATATTGACGTACTGCCGTATAAAAATTGTACGTCGTATGCTTTAATTTAGATAAAATAAATATTTAATTATCTACTTCTTTCACCTACTCTTTTTCAAGAGGCGGTGTAGTGTAGCTATAAAAAGAGTAGTTTACTCCTAGACAAATAGGTATAATATAAAGTAAAGTAAAGAATTCAGAACCATTTTTTGTATATGTACATACATTTGTGATAAAAATTTCAGATTTTAATATTGAAATGTAGTGCTTATTTGCCTAAGTAGCTACTAAATTTAAAAATGGAATAAGGGGAGGAAATATTTATCAATTTTTTAATTGATTAGTTATTAGTTATTATTATAGTTATTTATTATATAGTTAATTGATAAGTTATTATTATTGATTAGTTTATTTTTAATATCTTTGTAGATATGTTATAAATCTTAAAATTGTGATTTTAAAAAAAATCTCGACTTCTGTCAACTTAAATATTATTTTGTATTTTGACAGCTTCAAAATAATACTAAGTACTTAACTTATGAATTATGATAGGTATGTTAAATTTTGTGTAAACTCTATGAATAAGCTTTTTAATTAGGATGCAGAATACATACAACATAGTTCAAATCGTACTAAAATGTTTAGAAAAAAGTACAATGTTCTATACGTAGGACAGCATTAACTCGAATTTTGGCTACTTGATTTCAGTTTAGAAGAAAGTTTTAGAAAAATCATCAAATTTTCAGAACATTATATATTAGAACATTATTTATATTTAGAATCGCTTTATTGTAAATCGCTTTTTTTGTGTAAAAGGTGTACAAAATTATACTCTCTTTATAGCGCGTTAAGCTACAGGAATAAAATTCAAAAGTACTTAAAAACGTTTTTATAATTGAAAAAATTATAAATTTTTTTTTTAAGCCAATTTCAAACGCAAGAATTGTTGACAACATTGTTGCCATACATTTTAATTTGTATAGGAAAAAAAATTAGTTTCGTGTAATATTAGTCTAATATAAATTACACAAAAAGGATATTTTATGAAAATTTAAAAGCACAAAAAGTTCGAATTTCGAGCAAAGGGCGATACTAGTAACCTTTTATTTTCTTGCGATGCGAGTTCTGTTTTTTTTTGGGCACTTCGGTTATTTCAAGTTATTTTGTATTTCTTAAAAAATGAGAGAGTAGAAAACTATTTTTTGTACCTTTCTCTTTGTTTTTCTTTATATTTTTCCTATATCTCTACATTTGTATTTCACCCCTCGATAACTTGTTTTGATCCTAATTTCAATAACAAAATAAAGTCATTTAAGCTAGTGTAATGTAACACTTTTTATAAGTAAACAAAAATTTTGTTTTTGAGAAAATTTTCTAGTTTATAAAAATTTAAATTAAATCTAAATTATTTTGATAATAATCTATATTACTACATTTATTTAGTTTTTAAATATATGTTTTTAAAAAAAATCTTGTTATACATATTTAAAAGTACTAATTTAATAAAAAACTCTCACAGATATTTGAAAAAAAAATTTTTATTTTTCAATTAATTCAAAAATAGAACTTTTACAAATCACCACCAACAACTTATTGCAGTAATAAACAAGTGATGAAAAAAAAACCAAGGGTTTTTAAAAAAGCACATTTTCAAAATTATATTGTATTATATACTGAGCTTAACTTTTAAATATTTACTTGGAAATAGTTACTGCTTACTTATAAAATTTACTGCTAACAGTAAAATTTTTATTTTAAAGTTGTTATAGCCCTTCAATGGGGAAGGTTGCCAAGTTTCTCAAGGATCTAACTTCATCTACCCCCCCCCCCCCCTCCATTCCCCACCATGTTTTTAGGTTCTAGGAATTAGATTGTGAATTCCACAAAAATTTGGAATTTTACTTAGAATTATACAATCTAAGCAAAAATGGGTAAAACTGGGAGACACTTTCTTCAATTTAAGGAACCGCTTTTAAATTTAAGAAAAACCTTTAACATATGTTAAAATATAATGTTGGGCCTTCAAATTTTGTATATTAGTACAAAAAAAATTGTACAGGTATTCAAGTTACAGGTGCTTAAAAATAGCTAAATTTAAATTTTCGAGCCCTTATAGCTCCTAAACAGGGGGCTTGACAAAAAAATTTGTTAACCGACTCCTACTAATATTTGAGGATCTAACTTCTCCCAAAATTTCAGGACCCTACCTTGAACCGTTTAGGAGATATGTGGGACCAACAATTTTGCAAAAATTGAGTTTTATATAATGGTAAATTTTAGTACCGTATGGCAACCTTATACATTAAGGCGACATATTTTTGAAAAGCCTATAAAAACTGCTCTCTTCTACCGTTTTTCGATTGAAAATAAACCTAACAGAACTCTTGTTATATCAATTTAAATATAAGGCTTTTTTGGAAATTTCAGAGGCTGTAGCTTCGTCACCCTTCAAAATTAAGAAAAACCTTTGAAACATGTTGAAATATAATTACAGAGCTTTGAATTTTGTATATCACTAAAAAAAATTTGGACAGGTATTCAAGTTACAGGTGTTTAAAAATAGCAAAATTTCATTTTTCGAGCCCTTATAGATCTTAAACATGGGGCTGGACAAAAAAATTTTGTTAACTGACTCCTACTAATTTCTAAGTATCTAACTTCTCCCAAAATTTCAAGACCCTAGCTTGAACCGTTCAGAAGATATGTGTGGCCAAAAATTTTGCAAAAATTGAGTTTTGCGTAATGTTAAATTTTAGTACCATATGGCAACCCTAAACATTTGTCTTTTAAATATTTGTAAAGTTTACAAAACCAGCTATCGTTTGCCCTTTTCAGATTGAAAATATATGTAACAGAACTCTTGTTATAACAATTTAAATATAGGGCTTTTTCCAACTTTGTGGGGCTGTAGCCCCGTAACAGGTGGGGCTAGAGAAAAAACTTCTTCTACGAAATTATTTTTTTTGCAAAAACTACCCATGGTTAAAATATCTTTACTCTATTTCAAACGGTGTAAAAGTTTTTGTAAACATACAAACGGACGGACGGGCAGATTGAAGCTATATAGGCACATTTTTACAAAATTTTTTTGAAAATGTGCTAATTACTAAATCGCATAAAGTAAAATGTAACACACTTTTCACAATATGGGCACAAATACAGAAATTTAATAATAAGCAAATATTGAGTCGTTTTATTATGATAAGAATTAAATATCATTAGAACAGTTTTTTTTATTTATTTCCATTAAAACGTTGCACTTTCAGTGTTGGGACATTTGTTTTTATTCGAACGTACAATATAGTTATATTGTTAATAGTTCATTGATATTCATTTATATAATAGCCACAAAAATAAAATACTTGAATAATGAATGAATTATATCTCTGAAGATATATTTACTTTAATAGTAAAAGGTTTTTTTCTTAATTTATAAATTTTTCTAAGATTTATAAGCACAACCATATAAAGGACAAGTGTTGTACATTTTTTTGCAAATGACCATCCAATCAAAAATTCAACAATTAATAATAGAAAAAAGATTTACAAAATTTCAATACATCACTGCCAACAATATGTTCATTTGCAAATACTTATATCGAAACACTACAAAATTTTAATACATCGTCGCCAGCAAAAACTCATAACGAAACACTCAGACAACAGTTTTTTCACCTCCTTTATCATATACTTGAATAGCACTAGAAACTCAGTGCATTCGATCTGCAAAAAGTTGCTCTGATACCAGCACATCAAGAAAAAATAAAGAAAATATATTATCATTACCTCTATCTTCAATTTTAAAAGAAAAAAATTATTAAAAATTTCGTTTAAAATTATTTTTTTATTAAAAGTTTAAGTTCGTATCAAATACTACAGCGAATTTTGTTTAATTTTTTTAATCGGGAAAATTTGTACTTCCGTTTTCTATACAATCATTTAATTTACACTCTCGAAAAATTGTTGAATCATTTATCGTTCCGTTCTATCCGATATCAACAAAAGCTGTCAACTAAAGCTATTAATGTTATAGGAAAAAAGCCCTTATAATTGTAAAATTCACCAATATGTTTCCCGTCAATGAAACCGCGAAAGTTGGAAAATTCCATAGTGTTGAAAACCCATTCGCAATTCGTTTCCATTCTGCTTAATTATTTGGGACCTGATTTATATAAAATTAATTTAATAATGAATTCTTTAAATTTAAAATTAGTTATTATTTTCCACCTTTAAGTAATTTTGTAGGCAATCACATATTTCCTTTAATGCAGCAATTAAAATTTAGAATAGAACTTATTTTTTTGTATTCATATGCCTCGTGAAGAATTTTTTTTTCTTGTTTGTAAAATTTTTTATTTCTTTCTGTAACATATCCGCTATTACTATTACCTTGCAACAAAACTTGATTTTCAGCTATTTTGAACAATACTAAATAATAACTTTTAAAACTATAACGTAAAAGCTGTCGGAACATGTAAATCGACAGACTATTATCAGCATAATGAAGTCACGGCTGTAAGGAAGGAATAATCCACAACGTACAAAAACAAATTTTTCTCTTACGAAATGTATCAAACTATTATTATTTTTCCAATTGAACCAGAAAGACCGTACTGCTAAGATCTTGTATTCCATATCTCCTACCGAAGATCCTGAAAGTATGGGTAAAATAAACGAAGTAAAAATGCAGATGGAAAGAATACGTGTAAACGGTAAATTTATTTCACAGTTGTACAAGGTTTTTATTAAGAACTTTTACATTTAATCCTGTTTTTATTACATTTTCTAGGTGCAATAATACTGGCGGTAACGCCTTTTTTTTTAATTTCTTATGCAAATTGTGGGAAAACCTTAATTCAATATGCATTTATACATAAGTTAATTTCATAATACCTCTAACGAATTCCATGTTCATATAGAGGTATTACTTCTATTTTATTACCAGGTAGAAAACTTGCCTAATGTTTTTAAAATTCCAATTCCGATTTTGGAAATATCTATTTGATGTTTTACGGTCAATATTTGATGTTTTACGGCTGCTGTTCAAAAAATAAAATACGCTTCGTTCATTATTATAGATGAAATTTCAATGTATTCAGTTTTATTATATTAGGATGAATAAAAATTTTTATGATTTTGCCCAACATTGCAAGTTATTTTATATTTTTTTTTTACACGCTAACTTAACCCTTGGAACGGATTCCTTTATACAAAATATGTAGGTTTAGTTAAAATGGGGTGAATTAAGGTGGAATTTCGGGATAGATTTCAAATGAATATGAAAGATTTTGAATTTTTGCAAGTTGTAGTATATGGAACGCTATTAATAGAAGGGAACACATCAGATTAAAGCATGTTCCACATCTTAGCAGTTCTCACAACAAATATATTCAGATACAAGCAAAACATATAGGTATAATTATTAATTATTCATAAATAATATGAATTTTAAAATTCAAGTTTCATAATTTCATTTGCTTATTATTTTGTGCTATTGCACTTTTTAAAGCAACTTAGGCTGAAAGAATAAAAATCAAAAATTTGACAACGTTTTTATAATTGAAAACATTATTTACAAATTTTTGTATAATATTAGTGTAATATAAATTACGAAAAATACCGTTATTACCTTTGTAAAATACAAAAAAAAATTATGTTAAACTGAATAAAATAATTCGATAAATAACTCGAACTAGTAATACTAAATTATAAAAAAAATATATTCATGAGAGTATAACAGTATAATAAAAACTTTGTAATTTCACATATCACACTGATATTAAATAATCAATAAAATAATCTGTTGAAATTACGTATTTCTTGTTATCGTTTCTTCCTTACTCCTAACTCCTAATGTTTGTAATTTTGGTTTTTTTTCTCATAATTCAATGTTGTTTGTAATATTATTTTTTATACATAAATCTAAGAATAGTTTGCTAATCATAAATCAGCGTACCCTAAGGTTGTGTTAAAATTTAAAAATGCAAAATTCAAAAACCTTCTTAAATTAAACAGCAGATTGAAAAAAAGTTATTTACATATATTGTGAAATAAAATAAAAGAACGAGGCAATGTATAAATAAAACAAGCAATGAAACAACAGGAAGTTGGGTCTTGGAATAGCACTTGAAGTGATAAGACAATAATTGTAAACTATTTTTAATTAAAATATTGAATAAAACCGGTTTTTAAATTTATTATTCTTAAATAGTTCCGTAAAAATATAAAAAAAAAATCAATATAAATAACACAAACAAAAAAAAGATTTTTGTTTTTGTAATTAGCACAAAACAAAAAAAAATAAAAACTAAATAATAATTTAATTAAAACAATCATGATCTTATTAATTTGAGTGCACATGAAAAAAAATTCGGTATAATTAACTCAAAAAAAAAATTAACTAATTACCCGTCGGATTTGGCGGATTCCAGAATAAATAAAAATTAATTTTAATCTTTTCAACTACCAAATTACCTCAGGGTAAGGGAGTATATCCCACACTTATCTTCTAAATGTGAAAATTCAAGAAAATGTTTGAACTGTGGAGATCAATACCACCTTGAAGAAAATCAAAAAAGCATTAAAGATTCTTCTTGCATTAACTGCAAAGGGAATCATAATGTTTTCTCTAAAGACTGTAACGAATTCATAAAAGAAAAAAATATTCAAAAAATAAAATTTGTTGAGAAGGTTAGCATTACAGAAGCGAGAAAGGCATATCATCTACGAAATGCAAATTTTACGTCAGGAACTACTTATTCAAGTGTTATTAAAAAAAACACAATAAACAACACAACAAAAAATCCAATGAATAACATAAAAACAACAAAAAATACAACAACAACAACCAAACAAAATGCAGCCCCAAAAGAAATGCAGAATGAAGAAGAAGAAAATAACAAGATTCCAATAATAAAAAATCAATTAGGTCAAGTCACAATTATGCCTATTAAATTATCAAAAAGAGAAAAACAAAAAATAAAAGTCTTGATAATGACATTAAAAATAAAGCTAAACAACCCAAAATAAAAGAAATTAATATCAATGATAGTGATAGCACTATTTCTGATTTAAATTTTAATTAAAATATTAATGATTAGAAATTCGTTATTAAATATAATTCAATGGAATTGTGATGGCTTTTTGAGCCATTTTAACGAATTTGAAACAATATTTTTTGTATTCAAGAAACTAAATTTAAAGAAGATTACTATCCAACATTCAAGGGCTTTGAAATATTTCAAAAAAATTGTTGTTCCGATACTTTAGCCCATGGAGGTGTAGCAATATTAGTAAACAAAAAATTTAAATACGAAATATTTAAAATTACTTCCACTATGCAAGTAGTTGCTATAAAAATTTTTATAATTATTATTATTTATCTACCAGGAAACATTCCAATTTCATTAGAAGAGCTAAATAGTATCATCCAACAAACTAATGCTCCATTTATAATTGTAGGGGATTTCAATGGTCATAATTTATTATGGGGATCAACTAAAAGTGATAAACGTGGTAAAATTATTGAGAAATTTATAACTGACAATGTGTCCATATTAAACAGTGGATAATAAATAATAAATTATTTCAATTGGAAAGTTGACACAGATCTTCACGGCAGTGACCATTTTCCAATTATAATACAATGTCTTTTATCAAATTCTAATAATGAAATTAGGGAAAAATTCAATATCCATTAAGCTAATTGGCAAATATTTAAAGAAAATATAGAACTTAGTCAAAAACTAATTACTGATTTGCAAATATAGATGAAATGGAAAATTATTTGAGAAGTAATATTATCAAAGCAGCGAAGAAAGCTATTCCATTAACGAAAAAGGTGAAGCCTAAACATTGTGTTCCCTGGTGGAATCAAGAAATAGCCTTTCTAATAAAAGAAAGGAAAAGATTACTTAGAAAGTTTAACAGAACCTTAAATTTTAATGATTACAAAATATTTATAAATATTAAAAGAAATACAAAAAAAACTATAAAACATTACAAAAGACATACATAAAAGACATTACATCATTACGAAAAGTTCTGGTCTAACTATGTCAATTCAATATCCTCACAAACAAGTCCTAAGGTAGTTTTTCAAAGAATTAGAAACCTCAATGGTATATCTAAAAATAATGAAATATTATCTTTAATAGAAAATTATAATATAATCACTATAGAAACTGAAATTGTAAAAATTTTAGCAAAACAGTTTTCTGAAACATCCAGAGTAGATATAATAGGTACGTTCTGGGACAGTCAAATGACGTCACAGCATTTTGACAGCCGTTAATTTGAATAAATTGGCCGTTATTTTTGAATGTGTGGTATGTTATAGAATTGAAATGATTGAGGTGTGTTATGAAATTGAAGATTCGTTGAGTTGCAGATTGTAGGTGTGGAATTAGTAGTGCGGGGAGGGGGGAAGGATGGAAGGGGGGTAGTAGATGGAGTTGTAAGTTAGTGGAGGGGATGAAGTTGAATTGTTAGTTGAAATTGAGGAAGGAATTAGGAAAATGGAAATGTAATTCGGTATATATATATATATATATATATATATATATAGATAATTTAGGTAGTAATCTGTTCTTTAGAACCATATCGAAGTTCTTTGTACCTTTGGAATTATGTTGAAGTTTTTTAGAAAGCAAATTCTTTGAAACCATGACAAAGTTGAAACCTGAAAATTTTTAGATATCCTATAGTATTTAGAAAATGAATTTATTTCACTGATAAGAGAATAAAATTTTAAAATTTAGAATTTTGTTTTGCTGTTTTGATTATTTTATAGTTTAAATGGATGAATAATGAGTGTTTGTGTGTATATTTCCATCACCATTAAAAAATATTAACATTGTACCCTATAAAATTGTACGATTTTAAAATTGAAAAATAAAAAACTTGTGGAGAATTCCTACAAAAATAAAAAAAAATTCTATTTAATATATATATATATATATATATATACATATGTATATCTTAACAAATTGGTATATAAAAGGTTGCAGTTTGTAAAAACTTATTAGTAATCATTCAATATTAAATCAAAAATTGATTGTTTTTTAATAAAAAAAAATAAAAAAAGAGAGAAAAATGAAACGGTCTAGTGATAAATCCTTTGGTTACTCAGATATTAAGTTCTGTGAAAGCTGTAAAAGAGATATACCTTTGAAAGAATGGTTATATCATATAAGGACATTTTTACATAAAATAAATAGTGGTGATTATATTGAAAAAAATTGAAAAAGTATTAAAAGTTGTTTCAATGAACGAATAGAAACGTTTATATTGGAAAATAATGATGAAAGTGTTTTGTTACCAGAACAATTTTTACAATTTTTACAAAATTAGGATAAAATAGTTAAATTATTAAACAATTCTTTGAAAAAACATAATTCTTTCAAATTTAACATTGAACTATTTGCTGAATATATAAAGTATTCGGAAACGGGTAGAAATAATTTGGAGGACTTCGATGATTTTAATTTGTCAATAAAATCTTTTAATACTAAAACAGAAATTATATTACAATCAACCGAAATATTAGAAAAGTTAGATAAATTATTCCAGTCTATTGTTGTTAAAAGTGAAGAATTTCAAGAAAGGGATAGTGGTTGGTCTTTACTTCGAATAATACATTTAGAAGTCAACATTAATCAATATAAACCATTAAGAGGATCACAATATCTTCCGTTACCAAAATTTTTGAAGACTAAAAAGGCTTGTATCAACGTAATGAATAATGATGAATATTGTTTTAAATGGAGTGTAGTATCAGCCCTGTACAGGGGTTCTGGTAGACTGGAACGAACACTGACATATAGGATTGAGGATATACGATCTCATAAAATACAATTGCAAAATATTATACTAAATTTTGATGGTTTAGAATTTCCTATGAAAGTTGCTGATATAAAGAAATTTGAACAATTAAATAACACAATTAGTGTTAATGTTTTTGGTTTTGAAGAAGAAGAAACACCTCAAAATACCTTCTACAAAATTGTAGGTCCATTTTATTGTACAAAAGAAGAGAAATTTCATCATATTAACTTGCTATTAATAGAAAAAGATCAGAAAACACATTATCTTTGGATTAAAAATATTTCTCGACTATTACATTCGCAAATTACTAAAAATAATAGAAGATTATTATTTTGCAATAATTGTTTAATACATTTCAAAAATGAAGCGAATTTAGAACAGCATAAAAGTGAGTGCAACAAGGTAGTTACAAATCTTCCAACAGCTGAAAAAGCAACATTAAAATTTAAAAACTACAACAAAAAAATGGATGTACCATTTGTCGTTTATGCAGACTTTGAATGCATTCTCCAAGATATAACAACATGTTTACCAGATTCATCTACATCAACAACAACAAACGTTCAGGAACATATTCCATGTGCAATGGCATACTATATCAAATCATCTTTCGATCAAAGCTCTAATATATTTAGAATGTATACCGGAAGTGATTGCATAGATATTTTTTTAACAACTTTAGTAGAAGATGTTAAACAAATTTATTGTAAGTATTATAAAAATATCATTCCAATTAAAACTCTTACTGATCAAGAAAGAAAAATTCATTTAGAAAGTAGAAACTGTCATATTTGTAATGAAATACTAGATGAAAATAGGGTTGCAGACCATTGTCATTTAACTGGAATATACCGAGGACCAGCACATTCAATTTGTAATTTGCAATATCAATTACCGAATTTCATTCCAATATTTTTTCATAACTTTTCTGGTTATGATTGTCACTTATTTATAAAAAACTTAATAAAATTTCCGGGTAAAATTAATGTTATTCCTATGAATAAGGAAAAATATATTTCTTTATCAAAATGGATTGAGGTTGATGAAGAGAACTCTATAGAGTTGAGATTCTTAGATTCATTTCGGTTTATGTCATCAAGTTTAGATGGGTTAGTTTCTCAACTACCATCTGATAATTTAATAATATTAAAAAAAATGTATCCAAACGAAAACCAATTCAATTTAGTAAAACGAAAGGGTATTTTTCCTTATGAATATTTGAATTCTTTTGAAAAATTAAATGAAACAGATTTACCTTATCAAAGAAGTTTTGATAATAAATTTTCAAATACAACAATTTCAGATGAAGATTATCAACATGCAAAGACTGTCTGGGAAACATTTAAATGTAAATATCTTAAAGACTATTTAGAAATTTATTTAAAAACTGATGTAATTTTACTAGTAGATGTATTTGAAAATTTTAGAAAGGTGTGTAGACAGATATATGAATTAGATGTATGTCAGTACTATACTCTACCAGGTTTTAGTTGGAATGCTATGCTCAAATACACAAAAGTAGAACTTCAGTTACTAACTGAAATTAATATGCATAATTTTTTTAAAAGGGGTATTAGAGGTGGAATTTCCCAATGTTCTTTACGTCATTCTAAAGCAAATAATAAGTATTTAAATGATTTCGATAAAACAAAACCTTCACAATTTATAACATATTTAGATGTTAATAATTTGTACGGATTTGCTTAGTCTAAATTCTTACCCATATCTGATTTTCACTGGTGTGACAATTTAGAAAATATTGACTTTTTAAACTTACCTTGTGATTCAAAAATAGGATATGTTTTAGAAGTAGATTTAGAGTATCCTTTTGATAAACATGATGATCACAATGATCTTCCATTTTGCCCAGAAAACAAAAAATGTTCAACAATGAAAAATATAAAGTTAATTACTAGTTTAGAAGAAAAAAGAAATATATTATACATTATACAAACCTTCAACAATGTATAAAACATGGATTAATATTAAAAAAGATTTACCGAGCTTTGAGTTTTAAACAAGACTGTTGGTTAAAAAGTTATATAGATTTAAATAACTATTATCGAACATTAGCAAAAAATAATTTTGAAAAAAATACATTTAAGTTATTAAACAAAGTTATTTATGGAAAAACAATTGAAAATATAGATAAGCGAAAAAATATTAAAATTGTAACAAGTTGGGAAAGTCAAGGAAAAAGTTTAGGGCCAAGAGCGTTGATATCTAAACCTAATTTTCACAGTTTAGCTGCATTTACAAATGATATGGTTGCAATTCAGTTGAATAGAACTAGTGTATATTATAATAAACCTTTATATGTAGGTTTTTCTGTACTAGAAATTTCAAAACACAAAATGTACGACTTCCACTATGATTATATTAAACCAAAATTTGATAAAAATGTTAAATTGAATTATATGGATACTGACTCATTTATATATACCATTACAACAAAAGATTTTTATGAAGATATTAAACCTGACATAGAAAAGTTTTATGACACATCAGAATATTCAATTGATAATTCTTATAAAATTCCTCTGAAAAATAAAAAGGTTCTAGGTATGATGAAGGATGAATGCAATGGTAATGTAATTAAAGAATTTATTGGATTAAAAGCGAAAATGTATTCGCTTGATATTGAAAATAAAAATGTTATAGTTAAAGCAAAAGGTATAAAAAGAAATATTGTAAAACTATTCACTTTAGATGATTACAGAGAATGTTTGTATAAAAGAAAACTTTTTAAAAGTAAAATGTATATTTTTAGAAGTAAGATTCATAAATTGTATACCCAAAATTTAAATAAAATTTCATTGTCATCACGATGATAAAAGATATATTTTAGCTGATAATGTAAACACATTGGCTTGGGGTCATTTTGCAATAAAATAAAAACAAAATTAAATAATATTCATCAATTATTTGTTTTATTACTTTTTATAAAATGTTTTTTTGTTCAAGATATTTTTTAGTTTTTATTATAATTATTTGATAAATATTTTTAAATATTACAAATTTCAGGTTTTTAATTTGTAGAACTAATTTTTGGAATCTGTATGGGAGGTGATCTTTCTCGGAACAACAAGTTGTTACAGTATCTATTGAAGCACTCAATCTTCCTTCTATGCTCCAGTACAAATTCTGCAAAATTTCCTAGATTCTCAAAACTTCTGTGTTGTATTCTGTGATCCATTTCTTCAGTTTTGTGCTCCTCACAATAATATGTGGTTAGTCCTAAATCACATTGCCAGTATTCTAATATTAACTCTATCGAATTCATTGCGTTTTAAAATATTTTTTTTATTAACTTTAACCGCTTAATTGATTAGTTGAAATATTATAATGAGAAAAAGTTTTTTTCGATTCATTTATTATTTCATTATACCCGTGCATACATATATGACATCGGGTATATTAGATTTGCTCCTCCGTTTGTAACGCATCGATCTAGACGAGCTAGATATAGTGTCAAGGGTACGTATCGGCTCAGAATCGAAAAATTAGTCGATCTAGCTATGTGTGTCTGTCCGTCCGTCCGTCCGTTTGTGTGTCAGCACGATAACTCAAAAACTAAAAGAGCTACAGTTTTGAAATTTTCACAAAATATTTTTCAATCAATTTCTAGGTTCCCTATTTTTTTTGGTTAAGATCGGACCAAAACTTCGGGTAGCTCTCGAACAGCTAACTTTTTTAACTCCAATATTTTCATACAAAAATTTGAAATATAGCTATGCACCTTGTAACATGAAATTATATGATTTTTTTTTGTTTTTGCTTTTTTGTTTATTTTTTTTTTTGTATTTTTTTTTGTACGATTTCGAGTTAGAATTTCATATGATTTAAATGATGCGTAATTTATTTAAGATAAGCAAAAAAGAACACAAAGATTTTTTTTAAGTAAATGGCTTATTGATATTGATAGATATTTATGAATATATATGATGAATCATCATGATGATTATTATATGAATAATGATCATATGAAGTTGATTTGGCTTAAGTTTAATATATTCGTGAATTAAAAATTAATTATAAGAAATGGAATTGAAAAATTAGAGCAAGAGTTTTGAAATTCACACAAAACATTTTTGGGACATTTTTGAGGTTCCCTATTCTTTTTGGTTAAGACCAGATCAAGGTTTTGGGAAGCTACCACACAACTTCTTTGCACCAATATGAATTTCTAAGAAACTGATTATACTACGAGGATGAAAATTACACACTGTTAGTTATATAATGAATCGAGCACTTATATGAAGTTTCAAAATGTTACGGCCCCATTTTCGGGGGGTTGCTATACAACTTCTTTGCACCAATATGAATTTCTTGGAAACTGATTATACTACGAGGATGAAAATTACACACTGTTAGTTATATAATGGATCGAGCACTTATATGAAGTTTCAAAATGTTACGGCCCCATTTTCGGGGGGCTGCTATACAACTTCTTTGCACCAATATCAATTTCTTGGAAACTGATAATACTACGAGGATAAAAATTACACACTGTTAGTTATATAATGAATCGAGCACTTATATGAAGTTTCAAAATGTTACGAACCCGTTTTCGGGCAGCTGCCATACAAAGTAATCAATGCGATAAATGTGAATCTAATGAAGCTACGAAGTTAAAATCAAAACTGGGCAGGTAAAGTTAATAGGACAAGTTAGTTGGTAAAGTTGGACATCACTCGGACCAACTTTTAGGGTGGGCTATTTTTTTTTTTTTATGGGATAATAAGTTAATCAAAAATTATGGGATACCTAATAAGTTAAATATTTTTTAAACTATTTTACTTTCTTATATTTTTTTTGTAATATTTATAATAGCATAGGGGAAATAAATAACGGTTAGTGGGTATGCACGGGTATCTAAAAGTTGACAAGGGCAACTATAATCTTCCTCGTTTTTCTTTTACTTATGTTTTATTATTTCCTGAGCTCTTTCATTATAATCACTTTTCTTTTTTTATTTTGCTAAACTAGGAAACTGCAATGATAATTGTAAATAAGTAAGAACATTAAAACTTTATATCTGCTCCATAACAAAAGTTTAGGCTGCTAAACATTAGAATCATATTAATCTAAAGAAATATTAAGAATTTTTTGGACTATAAAACCACAAACATCCTCCTTTTATAAATGTAATTCATAATAATTCTATACTAAAAATAGGTATAAATATGGTGATTTTGCTAAATTTTTCATTAGTTAGAAAAAAGTAATTGAAGAATTAATACATCATAGGTACTCCAAAAAAACAAAAAACTAACATGAAGCGGACAATTGATGAAGACCAAGATCTTTTCTCATCAGATGAAGGGGAAGAAGAGGAAGAGGATAACAAGCTGGATGAATTTATTAAAAAAATTAACAATCGAAAGGAGTTTCAATCAATGAGTGATTTAAAAATCGGGACCGTATATAATATTATACAGCTAAAGGAGGTTGTATCTAAATTTAAAACAAAAAAAACAAAAAAAATCGGAGGAGGATGGAGAGGAAGAAAAAGAACCAGATAAATGTGTCATCGCATGTAGTGATAACTTTTTTACATATTTACCTACATACTATGCTAAACAGCATAGTAAAGAAATTATTGAAATAATAAATAAAAAAATTATTTTAAATAAAATAGAGTATGGGTTTAAGATCATTAAAAAAAACCACTCTATTATTACAATAGATTTTATTTGTAAACAAAAATAATAATAATAATAAAAAAGAAACCAAATTTTAATTATTTTTTTAATTTTTTTAAAGTTTTTTTCAGATTTCCCTTAAATTAGAAACTTAGATTTTTACTAATTTCAGCAATATAGAGAAAGAGGGAATTCCTAATTGTTTCAGGTATCCAGGTTTTTCTTTCTAATAATTAGGATTGTAATATTAGTATGTCTAAAATTATACTATTTTTTTTTCCTTGGTAATAATTTAACTCATAACATTAACATAATTTCTTATGGAATCTGAGTAATATTTATATTTTAAAAATAACCTGAATAAATTAATAGGAAAAAAAACAAAAATTTTTTTTTATTTTATTTATTACAATAAAGATTTAATTTTAAAAGAAATATATTATCTTTTTTTGAATTAAAAAGTAAGCTCACTATGACAGTGGACAGCAATTCCTCTTTCCATCATTTCCTTTTTGGAAAATACTTGTAGATGATGATGATTTTACACATGATATGGTGCATGATGCAGATGTAGTTGATTTGGATGGATTTTTATATGATTCTTTCTTTTCCATGTTTTTTCTTTTTTTAGTTTTATATTTAGTTACTCACTATCGGAATAAACTTTTTCGACTAATTTCGATTTTAAAATTTCGTAAGGTATATATATATATATATTCTCATATTATTTATTAATGCACATCTAAATAATTTTATTAACTTCTCCTGTTAATGGCTTAAATTCTACTAAGCGGTCATGCAAAATAAGACAGTAAGCTGTAGTATTGTCTGGAATTTTTTTTAAAGTCTTAAATTCAATTTTGACATCAACTGGACCCATTTTAAGATTATCATTTTGATAACGAGTATCAATTATGAAGATTGGAGAATCAGTTTTAAAGTGGTCGCATGAAACTAAAGCCTCTGATATTGAGTTATTATAATAAAAGCTTCTAAAATTCGAATATGCTTCATATGCTAAAGCATAACGATTTTTTGCAAAATCTAAATTCATATCTTCATATGGATATGATTCTGAATTTAAATATACTTTTATATTTTCAATATCACAATAATCAAAAGTTGAAGGATCTCCATCCAGTTTATTTTGTTTGCCAGTTTGTAAAGCAAAAATAATAAAACGAGGTTTTTCAAGTTGTGCGGCTGTTTTAACATTCCAAATATAGGATATTTATGTAATTCCCAATTTCAAAAAGGAATTTTCATAACTGACCCATTTTCAATACTTTTATATAAATTTAATTTAAGATTATCAGCTAAGTTAATATGTTGAACCTTCCAATATAATTTTTGTAATAGTAATTTTTGGTTTTTCACTTGCATTAGCGCTGCTACATAATAATGAATTGTCATTAGTTCGAGAGCGAGTTAATATTAACTCATGTTTTGCATTTGGAATAATGTTTTTGTAGTCTTCAGCAAATCCTATTAATCTTTTTAAGGGTATACAAAAATTAAAATATAAATTATTTATTTTAATTGATGCATCAGGTGACCAACTTCCATTGTATAAAGCTGTACTTTCATTTTGGTTCAGTGAAATATAGTTTTTTAATGTTGAAGTAATTCCAACATTACGATTATGATCAATTTCCTTACCATTAAGTTCATAGCGAATTTCATCAAATAGAAATGGTATAGCATTATTACCTAGTTTAGTGTGAGTGACATTTGTTCCATCATGTTTTGATACATAACCTTCAATGTAGATTAGACTTGTTGAGGGTAATATATTTAAGTTTTGATTTTGTATTTGTATTCGTATAATATCACTTAATCCGAATGTGTTTAAGAATGGTGAATATGAATGCCAATGAGCACTAGTTATAGTTTCATCAAAAATAGGATCATTAAAGAGTTCCATTTTAATTTACTTTTAGCAGATATCCAAGAGATTTTAAATATTCTTTATTTTTAAATGATAATCGTTTTTTGTATTTTAAATGCTGAGTTACACCTCCTCCTTCAACTGCCTTTAAAGAATTAAGGTGATGTTTATCATTCTGTGAATGTATATTGGATTGATAATTTTGATTAAATACGATCATTCTGAAGCTTTAAGTGTAATCTTATTGTTATTGTTTCTCCACGAAAATTTATTATATTACCGTTCTGATCAAGGAGTTTTACAGTAATAGAACTTATCTGATTAATAGTTACCGGTAAATAAATTACATTCTTAGGAACTTCAATTATTTTATAGCCAGGACTGACGTTAATAGAGAATTTATGTAAAGTGTGAGCCTCTTTTTCATTAATATAAGCTACAGAAACAATATTGCATTCTACTCTTATTATATTTATTTTATTAATATCAACAAAAAAATCTGAAGTATGCCATTTATTGGCTAATAATTTCTTCTTACTGAAACCTAATAATCCGCCAATTGTATCTTCTCTTTCAAAATCAATATCCTTATCAGCAAAAATTTCACACTTTAATGTATTATTATTTGCTCTTATAATTAATTTTTCCTTATCTGCTTTAGTTACATTCAACGTTTTCCTAAGAAATAGTTCAATATCACCAATTTCATATGAACCTGTTGGAATTGTAATAGGTTTATCATCAATAATAAATGTATTATTCTCCTCATCTATATTAGGTATTGAGTTATACGTTTGGAAATCAACTAAACAACAGGTATATTCTCTTTCCTTTAGATATATAGGGGGGAAAGAATTAGTTGCTAATATGGAAGAATTTCCGTTTAAAGTTAATGTTATTGACATGTCTTTAATTGGTACAATGAGATATTTTAGTAGTGTATTCTGTTTTTATATAGATTTTTAAGGTTAATCCCAAAATTCAATGATTTAGATTTAAGGTCAATACGTATTAATAATATAATATACATACATACATACAAAAATTTTTCGTTTAAATTTCTTTTGATACAACTAAATTCTAATTATTCTTTATCAGTTAGTTTTTTATTTCATTTATGTTCAAATATAGAGAAATAACCTTGAACTTGAACAAAATTATTAATGTAGGTCAGTTTAAAATAAGCTAGACTAAGTATAAAAATTTTTTTTTATTTTTTATTATGTTTTATTTACTGATATTTTTTTTTCTTAACAATATGAAATAAAAATTCTAAACATAAATGCCCACAATTGTAAGAATTAAAATTTTGATATTTATTATAATTATATGTAAGTTTATCTCCTAAATATTTTATTACTTCTAATGGGGGTCTTAAATTCCCAAAACTATCAAAATAATGAGTTATTTCAATATTTTTAAAATAAGCTACCCAATGCGTTCCATCTCCAATAGAATTATCTAAATTTATTATACCGCATACATATTTCCAAGGTCTACCTATTGGTAAATTATCTCTCATAAAAACTCCTCGAAAATATTTTAAGTATTTTTTAGCAAAGTTTTCTAAATCAATATTTGTAAGAGCTCTATTGGGTAGCTTAGTTAATGGTTTTTTGGATTCAAATAAAGTCCTAAACCATTCTTATATGGTTTTAAGTGCAATCCATTTCCTCCTTTTAATGCTATTGCTTCCATCATTTTATTATGACGTTGACTTTCTTTTAATTCTTTGTGGGCATTTTTAGCATCGTTAACAGCTTTAGTTATTCCTGCAGCGCCACCTGAAAGTGCTCCAATAGCTGATAGACCCGCAAATATAGGTATTAAAGGTAAAACTCCTCCAATTTTTGGTACAGGAATTATTCGAGGAATCTTAATGTTTTTTTTCTGGCCTTTAGAAAAATTTCTAGCAGCTTGCAAAGCAGTTTTTATAATATTCTTATCCTTCGTCGGTTTGTTTATAGTTTTAACAGCTATTTTAGCTTCCTTTATAACATTTTTCAAGAGCTTTTTTCTCGAAGTTTTCTTTTTTCTTAAAAGTTTCTTTTTTTTCTTTTTTAAACCCATACCAAGCCTAACTTTAGCTTTCATTGAGTTTGTAACTAGGTATGAATTTAACCGTTCACCAAAACTTGAGTCTTTAGCTTTTATCCTTTGCCAAGCTTTCTCTGCCAATATTTTATCAGCTATATGTCGTTGATTTTGATCAGTATTTTGAGAATATGCTATATCATGCTCTCGACAAGCCTCATCTAAACCATTAATTCCTTTATCACCTCGTGCTAATCGTTTTGCTAGTTTTGTCCCAGGACCACAATAATTATAACCAGGTAAATGTGCTTCAAATGGTAGTTTATTAATTAGAGAATTAACTACACTTTTTCCATTAACAGTTTTTTGGTTACTGATTGAATATTTATTATGAAGTGGCATAATATTAAGTTGTTTAGTTTAAGAAAGTCACTCAAATACTAATCATCTTTTATAAAATGAAATTTATAAAACTAGATAATGCAGTTAAAATTAAAAATTTCGATCAAAATTCAAAAAAGAAAATTAAAAGACATGGTGAATGTTTTCCATAGTGTAAGAGGATTAATAGTCGGACCTTCAAATTGTGGTAAAACTAATGCTATGATAAGTATGCTTTTAGATCCTAATCTACTCGAAATCATTACATCAACCTAAATATGAATATTTAAAAAAATTGATAAAACCAATCAAAGGAATGGGATATAACGAATTTTCAAATAATGCTGATGTAATTGAACCATCAGCCTCACAGCCAAACTCAATATTTATTTTTGATGATGTAGCTTGTGATAAGCAAGATAATATAAGAGCCTATTTTTGTATGGGACGTCATCAAGAAGTAGATAGCTTTTATTTATGTCAGTCATATACAAGAATTCCAAAGCACTTAATTAGGGATAATACTAATTTTTTAATTATATTTAAGCAAGATGATTTAAATTTAAGACATATATATGACGATCATGTAAATTCTGATATGACTTATAATGAATTTAAAAAATTGAGTTCATGCTGCTGGAATGATAAGTATGGGTTTCTAACAATTGACAAAGATAGCGGTTTAAATAATGGACGTTATAGAAAAAATTTTGATGCATTTGCTAAATTTTAGTTAACTCAAAATTTATTAGTAGTTCGCACTTACTAACTGAACAGGTCATTTAATAGATATTGGGTAGTAGTTAGTAGATAACAGGTAGCAGTTACCAGTCAGCAGTTAGCGATTATCAGTTAACAGTTAGCAGATAACAGGTAGCAGTTACCAGTCAGCAGTTAGCGATAATCAGTTAACAGTTAGCAAGATAACAGTTCAGTTGATAATTCACAGTTAATAATTGAACTAATCCATAAAAAAATGGATGAACAACTTATGGAAGATTTAATTAAAACTCGTAAAAATTTAAAAAGGAAATTTCAATCTTTAAAAGTTCAGAAGTTATTGGAAGACCATAATCGGGAAGAAGCTTTCACTCCAATTATAAAACCATTGAAAGAATTAACAAATGTTGTTAAACAACAACAGCAACAACAATTTTCAAATAATGTTATCAAACCGGAAATTAAATTGTCTGCTGGTAATGATAACACCTTAAAATTAATGAGATCATTTAAGCCGGAAGTTAAAACCCCTAGCAACAAAAGTAATACTTACAGTAAATTTATAACTTCAACACCAAAAACTATAAAATTTGAAACACCATCTATAACTGATAATATTATTGATGAATCATCAATTTCACAATTTCCTGTTCTAAACGAGTCACAACTTGATAAGTCATATGGACCCTATTTTGATGAGTCATTAAATGTTCGAAAACTTGGGAATGCTAATTTTGAAATAAATGAAACTACTAAAGATATTTTGATTGATAATGAAGTTTTTAAAGGAACTAATGGTCTATATGAATTGATATTTAAAAAAAAACCAATAAACTATACTGAAATTGATTTAAAAACATATCATCAGATACTTAACAAAACGAATGCACATAGAAGAAATTATGATCATTTAGAGCAAATAAAAGGAAATAAAGGTTTTAAATACAAAAATATATTAAGAAAATTATATATACATGATTATAACACTAGACACAAAAAAACTGGTTCAGGTTGTTCGAAAAAAATTTTTACTAATTATATTAATAAATCTTCTTCACCAGAAACCCATTTAAAATATACAAATCAATCATCTCAGTATGTTTATTGGGATGATCCTAATGAATTAGTTGACAGATTAAGACTTTTAATTGCATCAGAAACAGCTGGTAACAACAATCATCATAATGAAATTGTTTCTATAATTGAAGAGTTGAGAGAAGCAAATATAATACAATAACTATTTACATTAACAATCAGTTAAAACAATAATGTCACTTGATAAATTTGGACGTAGTATAGCTTCTTCTAGAAAACTACATACTCAAGGTCCTCCAGGTATTGGTTTCAAATTGACTTCTGAAGGAAATTATGATTTAGATAACAAAATTTTATCAAATGTTCAAGAACCTATTGATGGCAGTGATGCAGCAACACAAAATTCTGTAAATAAACATATTTTCTTTCAGAAAGAACTATTGCAAAACGAAATGCGAATAATGTCTAATCATTTAGAGACAACAGTATCTATAGAACTTAAATTAGCAGAAGAAAAATTAAAAATATTAGAAGAAAAAATGCAAGTTAGTTTAGAGGAAATCCATATCAAATTCTCGGGATTGTTAAATGAAAAATTTTCAAATATGAGTGATGTCATTGAATTTCAAATTAAAAAACCACTTAAATTTATTCATGAGAGATTGCAAAAAGATGAGCCCAAGCTCGATCAGTATTGGATTTACTTAGTAGTTTTCATTTACTTTTCGAAATGGATGTACATCAAATCGGATATTCTTTAAATAATTTTTTAGCTAAATATGATGATATTTTATTGGAGGAACATTATGAACAATTAAAAATTCACTTCCATTTTTTAAAATTATTTAAAAATTCTATCCTAATTGAAACGAAAGAGAATGGATATCATTGGGATATATGTCCCTATACATCAGACAACATGACAACTGTTCCAGATACTTGTCCTTGTCATTCAGCAGATCATCATATGTTAAAATGTTCCAAACTAATGGATTTATATAAAAGAATAAAAAATAAATAATTATAATATAATGTTATATAAATAAAGAATATAAATTTTAAACACATTTTATTGTTTTGTTTTTTATATATATATATATATATATATATATATATATATATATAACAATTTTATATAAGTGCATTTTATTTAAAAATGAGTAAAAGAGAGGTGGTTGAAGAGCTGCATAAGCCTGCACGAAGAAATTTTAAACGACGTAGAATTATAATTAAAGGATTTGATGATCTTTGGCAAGCTGATTTAGTAGAAATGGGTTCATATGCTAAAGAGAACAAAGGTTTTAAGTTTTTATTAACTGTAATTGATACCTTTTCCAAGTTTGCATGGGCAATCCCTATAAAAGCAAAAACTTCAGAGAACGTCACAAAAGCAATGCAAAATATTTTTCTAACTTCTAAAAGACATCCTCAAAATTTGCAAACCGATGATGGAAAAGAATTCTTCAATAAAATATTCAAAAATTTAATGAATAAATATCAAATAAATCATTACTCAACATTTAGCATATTAAAAGCGTCTATTGTAGAGCGTTTTAATAGAACTTTAAAAGAAAAGATGTGGAAAGAATTTAGTTTTAACGGAAATTATAAATGGATTAACCTAATTCTAGAATTAACCAAACAATATAACAACACTAAACATCGAACAATTCATAAACGACCGTCAGATGTCAATAAAGATAATGCTGAAAATTTGCTTAAAACTGTATATAATCATATAAAAATTGCTTCACCTGCAAAATATAAAGTTAATGATTCAGTTCGAATAAGCAAATTCAAACATATTTTTGAAAAGGGGTATACACCCAACTGGACAACTGAAATATTTAAAATCAGAAAAGTTCAAATTACCAACCCAGTAACATACTTATTAGAAGATTATCAAGGACAACCAATACAAGGCAGTTTCTATGAATATGAATTGTTAAAAACTAATAAAAAACTAGTTTTTTTGATTGAAAAAATTCTTAAAACTAGTGATAATAAAATTTTTGTTAAATGGTTAGGGCAACTCCGCCATTGCCGGTCCCAAGCCCGGATGTGAAAGGAGGAGAGGGAGGAGTAACAACCTCGTTAAAATAACCTTGGTTTAGCTGGCCCGACTGACAGTACCAAGTGAGGGCTCCTGACGAGGATACACGTGAAAATCCTTATGCAATGGACAAAACACAATGGTATAATACCCCAGGTGGTAATTCAAAAATTTTGGAAAATCCACCCTCTACGGAGGCTGATCCCACGGATTCTGGGGGGGGTCAACTATTGCAAGATGAAGTCAACATAAAAGAAACAGGCGCAACAGAAACATACGCAACAGAAAACGAAAAGAACTCCACCTTCTGTAAACAAAGTTAATTACAGTGAGAATGTGTGTGCTCAACCAAAAGAGAATGTGCTAATCCAAAAAAGTCAAACTTTACATCAAGAAGGCAGCCAACGAAGTCAAAATGAACAAACTTTATATAACAAGTGGCAATGCGCAGTGAAAAAAACAGAGCAATTAGAGGCTATGATTCTCGAACTACGAAAACAAAATGAAGAATTAAAGAGGAACTTTGCAACGACATCAAAAAAGCCCACTCAAGTTGCAGTGAGATCAAACGATCACCACACCGAAACCACACCGAAAACAACTAATCAATATAGTACCGACGAGGAACAACTAGCAAAAGACACAGAGTGGATAAGGAATAAAAGGAGTACTAAAAAGCGAAAAATGAAAGAAACACCCTCTCCTCCAACTCCAATCAAAATAAAGAATAATAGTAATAATACTAATAGTGGTAATAATGATAATAATAATGACAAGAAAACTTGTCACAACAGACAAAAAAAGAAAAAACACCTTCACCTATCATCCTAGATGAATTCGGGTCGTATGAGGTCCTTTATCACACATTAACAACAAAAGTTTCAGAAAAAAACTTTCAAATTAAGTTGATTAATAATACAACAGCTAAAATTAATACCACTGATTCAGACTGCTATAGAAAAATAATCGACATCTTAAGTCAAAATGAGTTTAAGTTCCACACGTATGAAAATAAACAAACTAGACCTATAAGAGTCATGGTAAAGAATCTGCATCATTCGTGTAATTCTGACAAAATAAAAGAGTATTTAATAGAGAAAAATTTCTTTATAATCTCAGTTAACAACAAACTATCATGGAAAGATAAAAGGCCATTGAATATGTTTACATTAACTTTCGACAATAAAGAGAACATTGAAAAAATCTATAAAATTACTACTATACTTGGAAGTAAAGTAGAGATTGTACCAATAAAGGGAATTAAATTAATTCCTCAATGTAAGAATTGTCAAGGATTTGGACACACTCAAAGATATTGTCGTAAAGAACCAAGATGTGTCAAATGCACCGGTAAACACTTAACGAAAGATTGCAATAAAGACAATAAACAAACTGCTAAATGTATCAATTGTGGTGAAGGACATCCTGCCAACTATAGAGGTTGTCTTGTTGCTAAACAACTACAAAAAATTAAAAACAAAAAAACTGGACACTCTGTTCAAAATAAAAAATCTACAAGCAGCGTAGTTGTACAAAAAGAAGATAGAAATACAAAAGTAAAAATACAAAATAAACCTAGTTATTCTTCTGTTGCTGCATCAGGAGCTGAACTACAAAATACTAGTAATGATAAACAAAATAAAAAGGATGAAAACGATATAAACAAAAATCTTCAACTTCTTATTAAAGAAATAGCCAACTTATCCGAAAGAGTTAAAAAACTTGAAAGTAGAAATATAAAATCTGCTTCTAAATCTAAAAAAAAATAAGTGAAATGGCTAACATATTAAAAATAATGACATGGAATGCAAACGGATTACTTAAACACAAAAATGAACTGGAAGCAGTCCTTGATATAAATAATATTGACGTGTGTTTAATATCAGAAACGCATTTTACAAAGCAATCCTTTATTAAACTTAAAGGATATAAAGTTTACCACACAATACATCCAGAAAATGCAGCAAAGGGTGGAAGTGCAGTAATAGTTAAAGAAAATATCTCCCACTATGAAGAAAACAAATTCTGTTCGGAAGATATACAGGCGACGGCAGTTAGTGTTAAAACCAAAAATTATAGTATCTTAGTAACTAGCTTATATAGTCCTCCAAAACATAATATCAAGTCAGAAAGGTATGAAGAATTCTTCAATAATATTGGAAAACGATTTATCATTGGTGGTGATTTCAATGCAAAGCACACCCACTGGGGATCGAGACTTGTTACAACGAAAGGTAGAGAGTTGTTAAAAGCTGTTCAGAAATATGGATGTGAGACTATCTCAACAGGCAAACCTACGTACTGTCCTACAGATCCAAATAAGATTCCTGACCTAATAGACTTTTTTGTCATTAAAAATATATCCAGTAATTATATACAGATTGAAGAAAACTTTGAGCTGAATTCAGATCACGTTCCGATTATATTGTTACTTAGCGAACACATTATCTCTAAACCAACTAATCCCAGCCTGGTTAATAAAAAAACTGATTGGGCATGCTTTAAAAAAACATTAGAAGACCGAATTGATTTAAATATACCACTGAGAAATGAGGAGCAACTGGACTTTGAGGTAGAAAAGCTAATCAATGATATCCAGTTATCAGCATGGAAAAGTACCCCATTAATAACAAGAAAATTGAAAGGTAATAATTATCCCAAAGAAATATTAGAGCTAGTTTCTGAAAAAAGAAAAATGAGAAAGAAATGGCAACAGACCAGAGCACCACAATATAAAACCAAATTAAATAATCTTACAGCTCAGTTGAGACATGAAATTAAACAATTAAAGAACGACACAATGAATGAATTTCTGCAGAACCTAAATAACGATTCTAGTACTGAATACTCTCTTTGGAAAGCTACTAAGAATTTTAAAAGACCAATCACACAAACGCCTCCAATAAAAAATGTTGATGGTAGTTGGTCCAAAAATAACAGACAAAAAGCATTTACTTTTGCTAATCACCTAGAAAACACTTTCCAACCTAATTCTACAGAAAACTTTGAATTACTTCCAGAGGTTTTATTGCAAGAAAACAATAATATTCCATCTGTAACATTGGCTGAAGTTAGAAATGAAATATTAACAAATATAAAACCAAAAAAAGCTCCTGGGTTCGATCTAATAACCGGTCAAATTTTGAAAGAACTTCCTGAAAAAGCACTAATCATATTAACTTACCTGATTAATGCATCGTTTCGAATGCACTATGTGCCACAGCTATGGAAAATAGCTGAAGTCATAATGATACCCAAACCTGGAAAACCGCCACATGAAGTAGCATCGTATCGACCGATTTCATTATTACCGGTAATGTCAAAATTATTCGAAAAACTTCTCCTAAAAAGGCTTAATCCAATCATTGAAGAAAAACAACTGATCCCGAATCACCAGTTCGGCTTCCGAAATCAACACTCAACTATTGACCAGGTACACCGCATTGCCAATGTCATTGAAAATACTTTAGAAGAAAAGAAAGTTTGTTCTGCATTATTTTTAGATGTTGCACAGGCTTTTGATAAAGTTTGGCAAGAAGGGCTAAAGCATAAGTTAAATTTATTTCTTCCGAGCCAATATGCAAAAATATTACAGTCATATTTAACAGAACGATATTTCAGAGTCAAACAGGAAGATACTTACTCTGAATTGAAGGAAATCCGGGCAGGTGTACCACAAGGTAGTGTATTGGGATCAATCCTTTACCTCCTTAACACAAGTCGATATTTGAAGAAAACATTATTGCAACATTTGCTGATGACACTGCAATATTGGCTATTGGAAATAATAGTACTGAAGCAACAACCAAACTACAGGCAGCTATCACCGAGGTGCAAAGCTGGACTGATAAATGGCGCATTAAACTGAATGAAACAAAATCTGTACATGTTGATTTTACAAATAAACGTACAATTCATAAACCAGTGTATATCAATGAAAAGATAGTTCGGTTCGAAAATAAAGCTAAATATCTTGGTATGACCTTAGACGCAAAGCTGAAGTGGAAACCTTATGTGAAAAAAAAGCAAGAAGAACTAAACTTAAAGTACCGAAAAATGTACTGGCTTTTAGGCCGAAAGTCTACCCTGTCAACATACAACAAGCTTCTGTTGTATCAACAAGTCCTGAAACCAATATGGACGTATGGTATACAACTTTGGGGTTGTACCAGTCAAAATAACAGAAAAATTATACAAAGATTCCAAAATAAAGTACTTCGAGGCATAGTCGACGCACCATGGTATATACGGAATATCAATCTACACAAGGACTTAGAAGTAGAAATGATAGATAACGTCATCAAAAAGTATGCACAAAGTCATCAAAAACGACTAGAACAACACATCAATGTCGAGGCTCTTCAACTCCTAGATAATGATGGTATAACTAGAAGGTTAAAACGAATAAAACCGTTTGAACTTTTGTAAAAATTGATATTTCATAATTATAAACGAAAAGCAATTATCATAGGATAAATACTTTGTAAACTTTTAAACGTAGCAAATTAGTATGATAAAATCAAATAACTTATTAGTGTTAATTTACTAGATTGTTATATAATAAATACACCAATTGGTGCTTTTTATAAAAAAAAAAAAAATTGTTAGGGTTTACTTCTGATCATAACTCATGGATAAATAAAAAAGATTTATTATAAAAACAATTGTTTATTTTTTATTATTATTTTACAATTATTACAATCTTTCTTTTTAAAAAAAAATATTTATGGTTTGTGGTTTTGATTTTGCTTAGTCATTAGAAATAGTATCATAGACCTCTTTAGTTTTAAATTCAATTTTTTGTTATCTTTGATTTATAAAATACATTGGGTTTTTTATTTCAAATTGTAATGATTCATTTAAATCATTAATAGTTTTATCTAACAATGTTGTAAATTTACTATCCATTCTATCTATATCATCTTTAAATTTTTCTTTTAATTCCTTCACAATTCTTTCAAAAGTATTTATTTTTTGTCTTTCTATTTGAATAAGATTTTTCATATTGATTACTAGTATTTCTTTATAAAATAAAATTTGCTCATCGACGTATTGTTTTGTTGCCGCATCATTATTTGCATCTGGATTTTTTACATTTTTCAATTGTTTATTGTCTACATCGAAATCCCCAGTAGAATATAACTTGAATCCAATCCGAGGCTCACCTTTAATAGCAATATTTGGTTTTCTTCCTAAACCGTTACGTCCGAATTTTTCAACAGGCATTTTGATACTCATTGATAATTACAAGGTATTAATTAATTTAAATAAACCATAATAAATATTGAATAATTTTATTTTTCTTATTTCTTTTTTATTTCCTATAATATCATCTAAAGTTAATCATAATATAAGAACTTTTTTTGCTCTTTATACTTAAAAACTTTATTATCAAAATATTTATTTATTATAAACACCTAAATAATTGTTACATTTCGAACAATAATGACTCACATTTTTCATGTTATCAGTACAATATGGAATGCAGCAACAACACCATAATCCTATCAAACACATTAGTAGAGCTGCAATATGAGTTTTGTTAGCATTTTCATATTCAACTCTCGTTACGTTTCTTTCACCACAATTGAAACATATTGCAACTTGAGGATAAGGTCCAAATGATGTTTTAAATGCTTGTCGTACAAATACAGTGGAACCAATACATCCTTGGTTTGTGTTGTATGACGATGATGAATCCATGAATGTCTTTGATTAACTAAATTTTTTAGAAAAAATTAAAAAAATCTTCTCTGGGTAAGAGCATATCATTGGAATCGAACCGTATACTAATAAACTTACCTAATAGATTTTACTATTATATAACACCCTCCCACTCCTACCCACAAAAGACTTTGTTAGTTCTCGTAATTTTTTTATTTTATTTGTAAATTAATTACTTAATTAGTGTTTTAGTATTAATCACAAAATGGAGTTCGTAAGAACATTTCTTATGTTCAAAAAATTTTATTTGGCAAATAAAATATTTTTCAGAAAGAAATATAAGAAAGAAATTAAGTATCATATCAGGTTTCTTAGCAATTATGCTGACTCAACATTAAGAAAATTCAATTCACTTAGAGAAAATGAAGATGATAAATGGATGGAATTATTTGCCCTGAATAAAATCGAATTTTTCAAGAGATGTTTATTGAGATTAGCTAAAATTGTAAAAAAAATTTAAAGCAAATAATTATAAATATCGAAAAACTTTAAAAAATAAATAAAAAAACTTTGTAATACCAATATATTTTGTTTTTTCTTTTTAAAATTAACAATAGGAATCCCCAGACGTCATTTCAGATTTTTATTTTACAATTTAAATAATTTTAATTAAGAACCTTCAAGTTAATTTCTTGTATTTTCTGTTTTCGAAATATATGAATATTATATATTATTAATACAGATAAGAAATTCTTTTTCTAATGTTCTGTTTTTTTAACTGATAAGAAACTTTTAAATTAAAACCACAAGTTTTTTATTTTTCAATTTTAAAATCGTACAATTTTATAGGGTACAATGTTAATATTTTTTAATGGTGATGGAAATATACACACAAACACTCATTATTCATCCATTTAAACTATAAAATAATCAAAACAGCAAAACAAAATTCTAAATTTTAAAATTTTATTCTCTTATCAGTGAAATAAATTCATTTCCTAAATACTATAGGATATCTAAAAATTTTCAGGTTTCAACTTTGTCATGGTTTCAAAGAATTTGCTTTCTAAAAAACTTCAACATAATTCCAAAGGTACAAAGAACTTCGATATGGTTCTAAAGAACAGATTACTACCTAAATTATCTATATATATATATATATATATATATATATATATACCGAATTACATTTCCATTTTCCTAATTCCTTCCTCAATTTCAACTAACAATTCAACTTCATCTCCTCCACTAACTTACAACTCCATCTACTACCCCCCTTCCATCCTTCCCCCCTCCCCGCACTACTAATTTCACACCTACAATTTGCAACTCAACGAATCTTCAATTTCATAACACACCTCAATCATTTCAATTCTATAACATACCACACATTATTCAAAAATATCGACCAATTTATTCAAATTAACGGCTGTCAAAATGCTGTGACGTCATTTGACTGTCCCAGAACGTACCTATTATATCTACTATCCAGCTCTATAAATTATTCACAAAAATTTTTAAGGTTTAAAAATAAAGTGGAAAATTATAAATTTATTGTAGAATCTGACTAAAATTATAGTTATAAAAAAAAATTTTCATTGGAAGAGCTTGAATTTTGCCTTTCAGAATGTAAGGATACCTCACCAAGTCCAGATCTAACAACATCCCAAATGTTAAAAAACTTGAATATAAATGATAAAATTTTTTTACTTAAAGTATATAATTACATTTTTAAACGAGGAAGAATGTAGTAAAGTAGACTGTGTCAACTCTGGGATACCCCAATGACCGTAACATATACCTTATATCATCCGGTTAATTACTTTTGGCAAAATTTCAAACATACAGCTTTATTAAGTGTAGCAGAATACTCATATAAAAGAAGGAGTTGTATGGCAGCTACTCGAACCCTCTGCAGTAGACCAACCACATTTTGCTGCAACTTTGGCCATTACACTAAACTATTTAAGAAAAAATTTCAGACACCCAGCTTCATTAGGTGTAGTGTAATGCTCATATAAAAGAAGGAGTTGTATGACAGCTACTCGAACCCTCTACAGTAGACCAACTAAATTTTGCAGAAACTTTGACCATTACGCTAAACTATTTTTAGCAAAATTTCAGACACCCAGCTTCATTAGGTGGAGAGTAATACTCATATAAAATAAGAAGTTGTAGAAGTTGGCAGCTACTCGAACCCACTGTAATAGACCAACCAAATTTTGCAGAAACTTTGGCCATAAAACTAAACTACTTTTGGCAAAATTTCAGACACGCAGCTGTAATAGGTACAGAGTTATAATAAATTTGCCATTACGTTTGTGACGCAGAGAAGGAGGGGGGGTAGATATAGACTCAAGTGTATGGATCGGTTCAGAATCGAAAAAAAAATCGATTTAGCTATGTATGTCCGTCCGTCCGTCCGTCTGTCCGTCTGTCCGTCTGTCCGTCCGTCCGCACGATAACTCAAAAACTAAAGGAGCTAGGATCTTGAAATTTCCGCAAATTCGTTTTTTTGCAATAGCCGCCATCGCTATTTAAATCCAGCCATTTTGGTCCATGGGTTCGGGTAGCTGCCATACAACTTCTTTTTTTATATGAGTATTTCTCTGTACCTATTACAGCTACGTGTCTGAAATTTTGGCAAAAGTAGTCTAGTTTTATGGCCAAAGTTTCTACAAAATTTGGTTGGTCTGTTGCAGTGAGTTCAAGTAGCTGCCATACAACTCCTTCTTTTATATGAGCATTACTCTATACCTATAACAGCTGCATGTCTGAAATTTTGCCAAAAGTAGTTTAGTTTCATGGCCAAAGTTTCTGCAAAATTTGGTTGGTTTACTGCACAGGGTTCGAGTAGCTGCCATACAACTTCTTATTTTATATGAGCATTAATCTACACCTAATGAAGCTGGGTGTCTGAAGTCTTGCCAAAAATAGTTTAGTGTAATGGCCAAAGTTACTCCAAAATTTGGTTGGTCTACTGCAGAGGGTTCGAGTAGCTGCCATACAACTCCTTCTTTTATAAGAGCATTATACTACACCTAAAAAACCTGGTATGTTTGAAATTTTGCCAAAAGTAATTAATGTTTATAATAATAATGATATAATGTTTATATAACGGTCATACGGGTATCCCAGAGTTGACACAGTCTACTCTACCACACTCTTCCTGGTTTTTTAGTAGCTATTAATAGTAATTTTGACTAAATTGGAACTCCTGTTAGAGAGATAATGTATGCTGATGATCTTTTTATCTATATGACAGGAAAAAACCTAACAAAAATTCAAAAACAATTACAAAACACTTTAAATAAATTAAATAAATGGTCTCAGAAAAATGGTATACAATGCTCAGAAAATAAAACTTTAGCAATGAGATTAGCTAGGAAAAGAAAAAACTTATTTTTCCCCTCACTATACCTAAAAAGTAATGAAATTCTATATGTCGATTAACACAAATTTTTAGGTTTAACTATTGATTCTAAGCTATCATGGAAACCACATATAAAAAAAAATTAAACAAAAAGCAAATTTAAGTTTAAGTCTATTGAAAATGCTATCACATTCACAATATGGATCAGATCGAAAAATTCTAATAATTCATAAAATGATCACACTGCCAATCATAGAACATGGTTCAACAGTATACAGTTCAACTAAAATTAAAATGCTAGAAACTTTAGAAACCATCAATAATACAGCGTCAAGCTATACTCTTAAAGTGGAATCAAAAATGGGTAGATGAGCCAACTAGTAATAAACTTCGTCAAATTAAAAATACTATATACCCTTGGAAGGCAATGAATGCACTCAATAGAAAAGAGTCTATTATTATAACACGTTTGAGAATAGCACACTCGCGTTTGACTCATGAGCACATATTGAACAAAACGAATTTACCTTTATGTATTTGTGGAAACGACCTCACCATTTCACATATCATGGAACATTGTCAAATCTATAGTACAGAAAGAATTAGAAGTAAAATTAATGGTCTTCATGATTTGGGTAGCAATGAAAAGCAAATACTATTAAATATTATTCAGTTTCTAAAAAATATTCAATTGTTTCAAAAAATTTAATGACTCAAAAATTCAAATAAAAATGCATAGTAAAATTTTAAAGTTCTAAAGTAAATTTTGAATTTTGTCTATAAAAATTAGATGTTATGTTATTATAAAACTACTGAATTTAAAAAAAAAAAAAAAATTTATACTAAGGAAAAATGTAAAATAAGTATTATTTTTGTTAAAGGGCTTTAAAAATCTTAAAGGTTGACAAGCCCATTCAAAAAAATATATAAAAAAACAACCGGAAGTTGATGCAAACAACTTAAAAACCGTAAATAATTTTAAAGGAATTTAAATAAAATGAAAACAATAAAATTTTTATTATCTGTATAACACATACTTATGTAATTTATTTTGGTTTTGGTTTTGGTAGACGCATGGCAGTTACAAGAGCCCACACTTGATTTCATCTCAAATTTCAGAAACATATAGGAAAAAGAACAGAACAATATATTGCACTAAAACTTAAGTTCAAGAAAAAATCAAAGGAACAATAATAAGTTCGGCTAGTGAATACTATAATGACTAAAGCGAAAATTTTAGAAAAAATTCTTAATAGTCAGCTAGAGGAATATCTTACAAAATCCAATATGATCTACAAAACTATACCTTTTCAGTTTCAAAATGAGAATAGTAAACTTCAAAATGGAATAGTAACTTTCAATATGAGAATAATAAACTTCAAAGTGGAATAGTAACTTTCAATATGAGAATAGTAAACTTCGATATGAGAGTAGTAAACTTCAATTTCAGAATTTTTATTTAAAAAAATTATGAAATTCCAAATATTTTAGAAAATTAAATTTATTAATACTGCATATTTTCTAAGGTAATAGCGGCAGATATTTTCCTTTGAATGGATTCGATGCAATTGGCACATATTGTTGGTGTAATTGTCTGAAGGCCTTCTTCCATAAGGCTTTCTAGGGTACTTAATCTCTGTTCTTTGATAGTTAAATTGTTTCTTGTATTAAGAATGCTTAACGTATTAACAAACGCTTTCATTACAGACCACACATTTTTAATTGGGTTAAACATTGGGCTATAGGGTCCAAGTCTCAGATCTTATTTCCATTGATATCCTGCTTCAATAAAACTTCTTCAATATTACTGTGACATGGTGCATTGTCAATCATGATAACAACCGGTTCACCATGTATGACCATTGCTTGGCGAAGGCAGGTTTCCATCCACTTTTTTGCGTTTTCTTTTTTGAAGGAACCTCTTCGTATTTCAAAATGAATAAATCCTATTGTGCTTATGCAGCCTATTACATGTACATTTGCACCTTTTGAACCGGCTGCTATAGTGGTGCACCTTGTTCCTTTCAAAGATCTACCCCGCGTTCGTGAAATATGAATATTTAAATTACTTTCGTCTATAAACAAGATTGGCATATTTTGGGACTGAAATTCCAATAGACCTTCAATAAACTCCTTTCTCTTTTGTTTATTCTCAGGGCTGTTTCCCTTTTCTGGTTCATATCTTACGTATTTCAACGAGTAACAGTGAGAATCTAGGTGTTTAGAAAGAGTTGTTTTTAAAATAGAGAAATTCAATTTTTCTTCAAACGCACCAGTAAGTTCCGCTAATGTAATGCGACAATTTTTTTCTATCATTTCAACGAAATAATCTTTATGAATTTAAATAATTTTTTCAAATCTTTTCCCTCCTCGTTTGTCTGAGGTTTCACCCTCTGAAATCCAACGATATGCTGTTGATTGAGGAATATTAAGCTGGTGTGCAAGTTGTTTCCAGTCGCCATTCATATTTGAAACGACAAGTAATTGTGTTTTCTTAGATTGTTTTTCTAATTTTTTAATTTTTGTAGACATTGTTGTAGGGTTATATTTTTACTATAAAAACCAAATTGTAATTATTCTCTAAAATTTAAACAATTTATTGAAAATCATCACAAAGATTACTATTCTTATTTAGATTTTAACATTTCTCATATTGAAGTTCACTATTATCATATTGAAAGTTACTATTTCACTTTGAAGTTTACTATTCTCATATTGAGGTTTACTATTCTCATTTTGAAACTGAAAAGGTATAGTCTGCACAAAACCATAGGTGTGGATCGATTTTAAATTTAAAACAAGTAATTGGATTATTGGAAGATGAAAGTTCAATGCAGATTTATAAGTTTTTAATGTCAAACTTTGAATACTGCTCTTCCATTCTATATTTAGTACCTAATGAAGAAATGAACACGCCAATTTCTTTTTATGAAAAAAGAAAATAAAAATATAATTTGTTATTGATAATTTTATTTCATTTAATGAAAAAGAACTTATTAACTTTCAAAAACAAAATTGCTAATGTTAAAGACTAATTTTAATTGATAAAAATATTGTATAGAAAAAAGAAGTAATGTAATAATACTCGAACCATTGCTCAAATTTATTCCAAACTTCTACAACAAAACCATGATCATTTAATACATAAAAATAATGTTTTCATGTCAACTTTTCCCACATCCCAAAATATTAAACGGAATGCAACCCCATATAAGTATTTATTTTTATACCCTACACCTATAATCCTACACTTGTAATCACCTAAAGGAAGCGAGCTGGATATGGAAAAGTATGTATATTTGTGATCAGCGTGACCTCCTGAATCGATATAGCCATGTCCGTCCGTCCGTTCGTAGGCACGATAACTCAAAATATAATGGAGCTATCTTGATGAAATTTTAACTGTACGTTACTAGGACTGAAAGTACGGCGGGGATTGCATATGGGCGAAATCGGCCTATGGGTTCGGATTCTGGACCTTTTAATCGGTCCAAGGGCTAACGAACATATATAAAAAATTATGATCAATCAACAACTAATGACGCTATCTTCATCAAATTTGTGCTGTAGGTTACTAGTAACGAAACTATGGCGGGGATTGCGTACGTTCGGGATTGGACCATGGGTTCGGAACCTAGGACTTTTTTATCGAATTTAGGCAAAACGAGCATAATTCCGAAACCAATGAAGATAGAATCTCCAAATTTTATCAGGGTATCAGGGTGTCTCTTCCTATTTCCTTATTGTCCTTCAAATTTGGGCCCCATTGGAGTAGTGGGTCAGGGACCAGCCACACATTTCTGAAGACCTTAAAGCATATTTTCGAAATTAATAAAGATAGTGTTTTCAAACAAATTTAGAAGTTTCAAATTTGGCACATGGGTGCTCTTTACTATTTCCTTCGTGTTCCCCTAATTTTCGATCAATCAGAGTGGTGGTTCAGTACCCTTCTTAGTCTCCCAAGGTTTAAAAGCTTATCATCGAAATTAATAAAAATAGTAACTTAAGAATAAGATAGAACGTTCCAATTGTGTACAACTAATATTGAAAGTATGTGAGGGATTGCATATGGGTGCAATCAGACCATGGTTTTGGGTTCTGGAACCTTTGAAAGTTCAAAGGCTAACGAACATATATCTTAAGCAGTATAACTTAAAAAATAATGCCGCTATTTTGATGAAATTTAAACTCTAGGTTACTAGTAATGAAAGTACCATGGGAATTGGTTGTGGTCGAGTTTAATTTCGAAGCCAAAGAATATATTTCCTATGTCTTATGTGTCTCCGAAATCTAGACTTAATTGTAGTGGTTCAGCTATGTTCAAAGGTACTTGCTGCATTTATGTAAAATTTATTGTTATATTTAAATGAATTATATGAAAAGTTCTAAATTTGTAATTATATTTTAGAAATACATTTATTGCATAAATGTTTTCTTTTCTAACTCACACTCAGGTGACTCAGGCGGTCACGCTGATCACAAATATATAAACTTTTCCATATCTAGCTCGCTTCCTTTAGGTGGTTACAAACACCATACCAAAGTTAATATACCCCTTTACCTATTCTATAGGTGTAGGGTATAAAAAGTAATACTTATTAAAATAATATATTAATTTTCAAAATTATTTCGTTAAAAAAAAATTGATAAATAATTTTAACAAATATTTGAGCATTCAATTAATACTAAATAACTTTAAAAAACATTTCATTTGTATGACTATTTTCTTCGTGTCATCAAAAACACAACACCACAGGCAAAAATCAATGTATAATTTGCAAAAAAAACTCTAGATTAATTTTTAATTGACCATATCGAGCGAGTTACGTCATCTGACTAACAAACCCGACATAATTATAAGTATAATTATTAACCTTTAACTGTTATTCTAAAATTCATATGTTGTTCACCTTGTTGTACAGACGCAATGTAAGCTAAGTAAAATTAAATTAAACTAAACTAAATTAATTAATTACTACTGGAAAACTCTAAATTTCAACTTTCCCATTTTTATATCCTACACCTATAGAATAGGTAAAAGGGTATATTAAGTTTGGTATGGTGTTTGTAACCACCTAAAGGAAGCGAGCTAGATATGGAAAAGTATATATGTTTGTGATCAGCGTGACCTCCTGAGTCGATATAGCCATGTCTGTCCGTTCGTCCGTCCATCCGTAGGCACGATAAGTCAAAAAATAATGGAGCTATCTTGATGAAATTTTAAACTGTAGGTTATTAGGACTGAAAGTACGGCGGGGATTGCATATGGGCGAAATCGGCCCATGGGTTCGGATTCTGGACCTTTTAATCGGTCTAAAATCTAACGAACATATATAAAAAATCACGATAGCTCAGCAACTAATGACGCTATCTTCATGAAATTCGTGCTGTAGGTTATTGGTAATGAAACTACGGCGGCGTTTGCGTACGGTGAGGATTGGACAATGGGTTCGGAACTTAGAACTTTTTGACCGAATTTAGGCCAAACTAGCATAATTCCGAAACCAATAAAGATAGAACCTCCAAATTTGGTATCAGGGTGTCCCTTCCTATTTCCTAAGTGTCTTTGAAATTTGAGCCCCATTGGAATGGTGGGTCGGGGACAAGCCACACGTTTCCGATGACCTTAAAGCATATCTTTAAAATTAATAATGATAGCAACTTGAAAAAATGTAGAAGCTTCAAATTTGGCACAAGAGTGTTCTTTACTATCTCTTGCGTCCCCCCCTAATTTGGGATCAGTTGGAGTGGTGGTTCAGTATCCCTCTTAGACCTCCCAAGTTTTAAAAGCTTATAATCGAAATTACTAAAAATAGTAACTTAAAATTAAGATAACACGTTCCAATTGTGTACAAGAGATAACTAGTATCGTAATAACCTACAGTTAAAATTTCATCAAGATAGCTCCATTATTTTATGAGTTATCATGTCTACGGACGGACGGACGGACGGACATGGCTATATCGACTCAGAAGGTAACGCTAATCACAAATATATATACTTTTCCATATCTAGCTCGCTTCCTTTAGGTGGTTACAAACACAATACCAAAGTTAATATACCCCTTTACGTATTCTATAGGTGTAGGGTATAAAAAGCGTCTTCTAATTTCGAATTATTTAAACGAATTATTTAAAAGACGGCTTATCTATTATAATGTTCGCATAAATTAAAGATAAATATTAAATCGACGGTTTATCTATACTGTACATGTAACAAATATATAAAAAATGAAAATATAAATTAATTAAAATTAAAAAAAAATAGAAACTTTGTTGAAAGATAAATGAAATCTTAAAAAAAAAAATTTTTTTAAAACATTTAAAGTATTGTCTAAACTAAATGTAAAATAAAAAAGTTAAATATAAAATAAATCTAAAAAGAAAAAAAATATAGAAAGAGACATTTAATTAACCCAAATTAAATAACTAAGTATATAATAAACTTTTAGAATAATAGATTAGGGCGCTGACATGCTTAAAAGGACTTTTCACACGGTTTTCTGCTACTGTTTTTGCATTCTCCTAGGGTTGCACTGATTCAGCTCACTTGTTATGGTGCGCCTCCAGGTGTTATTTAGATGCCCGCGTCTTCTTCTTCCTTGGGGGTTCCACTCCAAGGCCATACGGCTTATGTTGCTTTGATTTTTTCTTAGCGTGTGGCCTTTCCACCTTTTTTTCTTTTTTCTTAATTGCCTCAGTATGGGTTTCTCTCCTTCAAGTCTCCATAGGTCTTCGCTGCTTATTCTGCTAGGCTAGAATATTCTACAGATTATGCGCAGACAGCGGTTAATGAAGACTTGTTTCTTCTGGACGATGTTATTGGATGTCAACCATGTTTCGCTTCCATACATTAGTACAGTCGTTACGCAAGCATTGAAAATACTTATTTTTATTTTCTTAGAATCATCATCGAGCAATCGATCGAATGGCGGACTCCCCTCTACCTGCTGTTCGTGGACTTTAAGAAAGCGTTCGACACTGTGAAAAGAGATGGAAATTGATGCTGTGCTCGTTTTGTTGGTTAGCTTGTTCACAATTCGATGGAGTTTCCTTGCTTCATTTTGTCCAGCGCTGTTTCTGCATCAGAGGCTAGCTACTCAAGGAATTTTCTTTTGTCTCTTCTGGAGGCTCGTTTTACTTTTTTTGCTAGCGCTTTGTATTGCTCCTTGGTGACAACTTTGCTTTCTAGCTTTTTCTTTGCCTCTTGCCTCTGTGATATGCGTTCCTATGTGCTTTCTGAATTCCATGGCGCTTGTTCTCTATTCTTTGTACTTAGTTTGTTTTTCGCTTTATCATAGATGGCTTTGCTAACTTGGTTGCAGTCTTGCTCGTTGGTTAGGCATCTTTCCCGAATTGTGGTTATCATACTTCTTTTGGTGTGTGGATGTTGGAGGTTTCGGAGATTTAACTGTTGTTTCTCCATCATAGCTCTTTTTGATGCACTTCAATTTCAATATGATGTCGCTTATGATTAGTTCGTGGTCGCTATCTATATCGGCTCCCCTTTTATTTCGCATATATAGCATTGAACTTCTCCATCTACTGCTAATACATATGTGGTCTATTTGTTTATGTATTTTCCCATTCGGTGTGGTCCACGTATACTTGTGAATTTCCTTATGGGGGAAGATGGTGCCGCCAATGGTCAGTTGAAATGTTTGACAGGTTTCAATAAGCCTTTCTCCGTTTTTGTTCGTTGTTCCGCATCCATGTTATCCCGTAATGTTCTCTAATCCAGTATTTAGATTTCCCACTTTCGCATTTAAGTCGCCCATTAGAATCAAAATATCTCCTTTCCGAATAGTGTTGAGAGTATCGCTATATCTTCGGCATCTTCTGTTGGTGCATAACACTGTATTAGGGAGATATTTCTAATTTTACATCTGAAACGGGCTGTAATAATCCTATCTGATACGGCCTTTCAGGCTGAAAGTTTCAGCTATGCAGGGAGTTACGCAGCTTTCTAGATATTATTATTCCCACACCGTTTGTTTGACCTATTTCTTTACCGCTATACAACACAGTATTTCCATTAGCCGTAATGATTTCGCCATTCCCGTTCCATCTAATTTCAGTTGAACCCATAATTTGAACTCTATAATCTGCCATTTGTTTTTCTATTTGGGTAAGCCTTGATGTTTCTCGCATTGTTCGGATATTCCATTGTGCAATTCTAGTCATTGCTCGAGCGCCGAAGATTGTTGCCGTGTTATCTTGCCTATTGTATCCGATTTGTCTAATTTCAGTTTCTCTAATCCGTTTAGTCTTTCTCGGCAGGAGATTAACCTACTGTAGAAGTTGCCTTTTTTGCTGTTTCCTACATAACGCCTAATAGGGGGACGATGTCATTTGTTCTTATCTCTGACATTGAAGATTCCACGCATATTCAAATGTCAATGGTGTCATTTTGTCATGTGCATAGATTTATATGGATAAAGTTATTATTTATTTAATATTAAGCTGTAGGTTATTTTTGGAACACGATTATTGGTAATAGTTTTTTTTTTTATTTGTTATTAATTATTATTTTCTATTTAGACTATTAGTTATTTTAATTATAAGTTATTTATTATACTAATTATTGAGTTTCACCCAGCCAGGGATCGAACCCGGGACCTTTCGCATGAAAAGCGGCGCCTCAACCACTGCGCCATCGGCTGGATGCTTAAAAGGACCTACATCTATTTAATGTAATTGATTTTTTTCCTTTTCTAACTTCTTGTTTTATTGTTTGATTGCTACTTATTGTCATATATAATTTATACTTTGTTATAAATTGATGTCAAAAAGATTAAATCCCTATCTTTCGTCTTTAATTGACAAAATAAAAACTAAAATTAATAATATTGACTCAAGTTCTAACAATGAGTGATATCCATTGGTGTCAAATTTCTGAAACTTCTCACATAAAGACTACTACAATTGTTACTACAATCGACATTTTCAATTCATTGGGTGTACCTGATGCAGTGAGAAATTTATCCAAATATGAAGATAATTCTAGATTACTTTTTGACTTTATGAACAATGTCGAAGAAATAATGTCCATAATTTTATGTACGGTAGGAACTCCTTACCATAAACTTTTATTAAGAACCATTAGAAAAAAAAATTGTTGGTCCTGCCAACGAAGTTTTAAATATGAACTGAACTCCTCTTAATTTGAAGGATATAAGAGAAAATCTTATCCTTCACTACTTAGATTAAAGAAGCGAGACCTCTCTTATTAAAAACTAACATAAACTCTGACAAAATAATTCGATAATAAAAAATTTTTTTAGTGAAGTGATTGAAATTTTAGCTAACATGAATAACCATTAACATTCAAGAAAATAATCCAAATGTAATATCTGCAAAAAAGGTTTAATTTGAAGAGATGAGTCTAATACCTTTTTATCAGGATTAAGAGAACCTCTTGGCGCAACTATTAGGGCTATGAACCCCACTAGTTTAGCCGAAGCTTTTTTATTTTGTATAAAAGAAAAAAAATATATTCTACAACAAACCGTTTACTTCATATAATAAAACAAATGATAATAATTGACAAAACAATTATAGAAACACACCTCCACAACAAAACATTACATTAGAAAGACTAATTACAGAAATCAAAAACCAAATACAATCATATCCAAATCAAAATTATCCAATATGACAATTTCAAAATAACTCCTTTCAAGCTATGAATGCAATCCGACATAACCAAATTCAATCTAATTCATCCAATTCGCATAGAAATCGGCATAAATCAGAACCTATGGAAACTACTGGAAGTCTAAGACATTTTCCTGTTCAACCTTATCAAAAACAATAATTTCAATTTGACAAACGAACCAAAGATCTAATAATAACTTCTTTAGACAAACTGTACCACCAAGAATTATTAGTAAAGAATTAGTCAAGATGTCGGATAACAGAGATATGAATAATTACTCTTATAAACCAAATTTAAACGACATCTTCAATTCAAATTTCCAAAATCTAGATTAATATTACAAAAATCAAAATTCTGAAATTGATAATGGAAATTTTCTATCAAAAGCCTCGAAGATGCAATCGGATACTTAAACGTAAACAAACACGGCTCTATCTTGCCATATGTTAACATAAGTTCTCCATTTGGATACTCACTTAAATTTTTATTAGATACAAGTTCATCTTCCTCATTCATAAATCCTGAATTCCTTCACCCAGAAGATTTTCAAAAAATTCAACCTATTTTAAATAAACATCGGATAGACAAATAAATTAAATTTCCCATTTTCTCAGAATTTAATCAACATTAACGGTTTCCTTAAGTTAGATGCTTTAACAATCTTAGGTGCCAAAGTAGACATTTTCAAAAACTTATTAATTACAAAAAATACTATACTACCTTTAGCTTTCAAACCAAATTATATGAGTAATAAATATATCATAAACTACAAGTTGATACTCTATATTATTTTTATACACAATTTTTTTTCTTTTTTTCATATGGAAAATTAATTTATTTGTATTATATTTCAGGAAAACTTTAAAAAAAAACCTAAATAAAAAATAAGTTAGATTTAATATCTATTTATTATGCTTGGTTATTTATTTAGCCACCAAATATGGCTATTTTGAATTTTTTTATCCCTTTCGGGGGGATAAACATTTCATATTTAAATGTTTTTTCCTCTACGTTATGAGGATTTTATTCGATACACTTACATGTAGCCCGTTTATTTTAGTGATATAATAGGGGGAAATGTTCGTGATTTTGAATATAACCTTTTAAATCCAGATAAATAAAATGATCGGGTGCTATATATCCCGTTTTTAAGGTATTATTAATATTTATGGTAATATATATGTGATATAAGACCATTTTCTTTTGTATTGAGAGATCTTTCAAAGTTCTTATGAATTAATTTTATCCAAAAATCATCGAATCTTACAATATTAGCTTTACGGTACAAACACTTATTGGAATAAAAATGTTTGCAATCCGTTTCAGGTTTCCTATGTAGATTTATGCATGCTCTTATGCATTTGCGTTCACAGGTCTAATGAGAACCTGGTAAGCTAAATTAGGTAGGTTTTTAAGCTTTGTGGAAGTGTATTGGTTTGAATAGCTTGTTAATTTCGCTATTGGTATGGTTTAGTCTATAGTTTGTGTTATTATTTTGTTGATTTTGTTTAGGTGGTAATATATTTTGTCTATTGCAATACTAGTTGTGTCTGTTATAAGTTCGTTTAAAGTTAAATATTGTGTTTTATTTTCGGTTGTCCTGTTTTCACTTACAACCGACAGATTGGCATAAATTGCTTTGCGATCACTATCGTTTGGTAATGTCAATAATCTATCGTGCGCAGATTCTAGTCTTATATCTATTACCGCTAAATCTATGTACCAGTAACATTTCTTTTCTTCCTATTACATGCGCACTGGACATTTCGTAAACGATGCTGGGTGACCGTTTTGTTTGCATATAGTACACAAAATAAGGTACTTCGGTCATATGATTTTTTTATTTTGCATTACCCAGGAACTTGATTTTCTCCTCACTTGACGCAACGGAATTGCATATAGCAATTTGCTGCGGAGTGGAAAAATCTCTGGCATCTTGTGCAATACAGTTTTCTACTGTTAATAAGGTTTTCCTATTAACATATAACAATTTGCTACGGAGTTGGAAAATATTGTGCTTTGCACTTGGTGAAGCCTGCACTTGGCTATGAAGAATGATCGTGTTTTATTATTTTCAGTTGATCTCTTAGTTTTTAGGCGACTGACTGACTCAAATTTAATATCTTAATTGTCATAGTTTTTTAATGATTTTAAGATTTCAGCTTCCCTACAGGAAACGTCTAAGCCCGTTAACAAAAAGGTAATCTTTGGATTATATGTAAAGAAATCTTTTCCTGATATTTTCAGAACTTCTATTTGAAAGTTTGTTGCAACTAAAAATTGTTGGCCAGCAAAATATTAAAATTAAAACATTAGAATTCTGTAGTGCTTTTTATGAAGAAGTCTCTAATCAATTAATGCTAGTTTCTGCTCAAGCTAGTGGAGAGTATCAATTAGAAACTGTGCTTAAGAGCATTGAAAGTGTTTGGAAAGAAACTGAATTAATGTTAGTCCCTCATGGAGATGAAAGAGATGTTTATATTTTAGTAGATGAAGAACTGATTATAGTTTTGGAAGATACAAATATCAACCTGAGTACAATATATGCTTCCCGATTTATTGACCCTGTTAAGCCAAAAGTAATAGAGTGGATTCAAAACATGAATCAGTTTTTTAAATCCTTAGGTAAAACATTAAAATTTAATTTATATTTCGTAATTTAAATATATTATCACTTTCAAAATATAGAGGAATGGATGGATTGCCAATTTTTGTGGATGTATTCTGAAACTATTTTTGCATCTGCAGATATACAAAGACAACTACCAGAGGAGGCAAAATTATTTTCTATTGTTGATCGAAACTATAAAGATATTGTACGAAAAGCAAAAAAAAATCGCCCTGGCATTCCCTATAAAGACAGATATTTAAGTTTACAATATAATGAAAGAAAATAATGCACATCTTAATATATTGTTATAGTCATATAGAAGAAATCGATTCAATCCCAAACTGTGAAATAGTTTTTCTGGAACAACCCCTAACAGTACAATCGTATAACTCTAATGAAGAAGTAGAAATAAACAATTTCAACATTTCAAACCTTAACTCTGATTCCGAAGGTATCATTAAACTTTTAAGAATTTCCCACCTCAATAAAGAAGAAACCGTTTCAACCAATCTTTGCAAACAATATGAGAAAATACATTTTCTTTCGTGAAGTGCTAAGTTTGGCTTTTACAAACCGAGTAAAGCACAAAATACATACGAACGACGAAATCCCAATATTTACTAAATCTTATCGATACCATTATGCGCATAGTAAAAAGCCCAATTACTGAAATGTTAAATAATGATATTGTTAAACAATTACTACAAGCTTCTCTCCTTGGAGTTCACTATTTTGGATCGTACAAAAAAAGAAAGACGCAAGTGATATACAAAAATGGCGCTCGGTAATCGACTACAGAAAACTAAATGACAATAAAACTAAAATGATTAAAAACAATTAGTGATCGGTACCCTTTGCCTAATATAGTCGAAATACTAGACAAACTTGGAAAAATTGTGTACTTTTCAACATTAAACTTAGTTAGTGAACTCCACCAAGTAGAGATGGATCCAAATGATATCAAAAGACAGCTTTCACAGTCGAAGGAGGTCACTTCGAGTACGTTAGAATGCCATTCGGATTGAAAAATGCGCCAGCAATTTTTCAGAGAGTAATGGACAATGTACTTCAAGATTTACAAAGCAGAATCTGTTTAGTATATCTTGATGCTATAAATGTATATTCCACTTCTCTACCAGAACACGCAGAAAATCTAAAAAAGATTTTCGAGAAACTCTGACAATTTAATATTAAAATTCAATTAGATAAATCGAAATTTTTGCATAAAGAAGTAGCTTTTCTGTTAAGCCAAACCCTGAAATTAGAGGCTTTTTGGGTTTACGCAAGTTCATCAAGGACTTAATAAAACTAACAAAATGGATTGAAAACAATCGATATTTTACCAAATTCCGAAAGACCACTTAACGAATTCAAAATTCAAATTATTCTCGATAAAACCGATAAAAAAACATTTTTCATCCCTACAAAATATTTTCAGAAATAAACTACGCAGAATTTTTCGTTTTCCATATTACTCCATTTCAACAGTCAAGCAGTAACTCTCTATTAGAGGCGCTATATTTAACCCTTACTGAAATTTATCACATTATATACCATAAATACAAAGAAAACCATCTTCATCATTATGATTTATTGGCAAAAACTATAATTACCTATAATTGCTCCATTCATTCTTCAACAAAACTCACACCTTATAAAGTATTTTTTGGAAGAACATCCAAATTTAATAAAAAAGTGGATTTTAACAACGAACACGAATATCTGGAAAATTTAAATATAATTCATGAAACTCCTTATCCTTCTATCAAACAACATTTTGAAAATTTAGTTAGTAAAAATATCTATAGACTTAACGAAAATAGAACAGAACCAATAGACTTAAGTGAAAATGAAACTATGTATAGAAAAGGAGATTTTTAAAATCAAGAAAAATAATAAAGTTACAATTATTTCTCATAACAATCAAAAAATACATAAATCTAAAATAAACGAAAACTTCAGGTTAACTCAGTTAATGCTAGAACAAAGGATGGAAATCCAAGATCCAATCATAAAAGTATTTTACCAATGCAAATATCTTGTTATTGGTATTGCTAAAATTATACAGGACCAATCTAACTTCATTCACATAAATAAATTAGAAAATTCTATAAATTCTTTAGACAGAATACCAATTCTTGACCAATTTATTAATAAAACAAGACTAAAATTACAAGAATTAAAACAAAATTTTCAAACCCTAAAATCAACATATATAATAAAAAGAGGTCTCATTAATGGATAGTAACTTTAATTAAAAGTATTACAGGGGACATGGACGCAAATGACGCTCTTCGTTTAAATGAAGAAATAAGAAAACTTAAACGAAATTAACTTAGAAAACAAAATTAACAATCAACACCTTTTAAATAATAAAAAGGTAAAACGTTTCGAAAACATTACTAAACATATTGACTAACAACAAGATACTATTGCAAATTATCTCAACGATTTTAAAGATCAACTAAGGAATCAAATTATAACAGAAAACAAAAATTTTATGTACTTGCAAATCAAAAAAATTTGAACCTGCCGCAAAACCAACTTAATAAATATTGAAGAAATAATTATATTAACTAAATTATATATTATTTCAAGAAACATTTTGAATCCAACTGAAATAGATGAAATTCACTTGATCTTTCAAAACCAAAATATAATTTTGAACTCAGACAATAATATATAGGAATTTTTAGAACTTCAAGCCTACTACAATAATATTAACATAATTTTTAAATGCAAATACCTTTAATTTCAAAAGAAAATTATTTATTTTTCCGCATAATCCCACATCAAATGAATAATACTAAAACAATAACAACCAAACCTTTCCTAACTATACATGATAAATTTTTCGATAAGGAATGTCTAAGAATAGAAGAAATTTACTCCTGTAAGGAAAGAAGATGTCAACAAACAAATTGCATCGGGAATATTATAAATAACAAACCAGCTAATTGCGAACTAGAGGAAAAAAAATAATATAGAAATATACCAAACGGAGCCCAACTACTTAATAATTATTAATATTCTAGAAACAACAATCAAATCAACATGCTATTCTATCACATTATAAACTCCAAAGAGATAGAAGTCTCATCTATTTTCATAATTGCGAAATCCATGTAAACGATATTATATATTAAACCAAATCAAACTATCATTGGGAAGAGATCAACATTCATCCCACAATATTCAACTTTATAAACAACACAATTCAAAGTAAAAATATATCGTTTATAAAATTAGACAAATATCAATTCACCAATAGACAACCTATAGATATAAATCAAGGTCAACAAAAAGAAACTTACGTTACAATCCTCATTGGTAACACCATCTCAATAATGATTACATGTTTCATCATTTTCGTAATATTTATTTTAAAATCACGTTATCCTAATAAAACATACATAACGAATAGTTCTGTCGCTCCTGCCAGTGAATCTCACGATGTTCAATTCATCTGGCCATCGCTCCAAACTAAGGAAGGACGAGTTACGTCATCTGCCTAACAAACCTAATATAATTATAAGTACAATTACTAACCTTAATTTGTTATTGCAATTTGTTATTCTAGAATTCATTTAATTAAAATTTATATGTTGTTCACCTTTTTGTACAGACGCAATGTAAACAAAATTAAATTAAATTGAACTAAATTAATTAATGACTGTTGGGAAACTCTAATTTTCAATTTTCCCATTATTCAAATTTCTTTTATATAAAATATGTTTTGCTAACAATGCATCTTTTTTAATATAAATACCTGCAATATTTCAACTAAGAATCGATTAATATTTTACCTAGTTAAAGTTAATTTAAAATAAAGTTTAAAAATAAATAATTTTCTTTTTTATTTATCTTAAAAACCGAATTTATACCTCGCGCCTGATCACCTAAAGTGTGCTGTGCGAAGAAACATATACAGATGTAATATACTGAAAAGTAAGTTGGACATTTAATAAATTGCCTTTTCCAGCTATTGTGGCGATAATTGATGAAGTTTATAAAAATGTTAAGAATATAGTTGTGTCTAAGTTGATTCAACAGATGTTTGCCTTTGTTTTTCAGAACTTAATTTTGAATAAAACTTTGGCTGCATTTATTAAAAAACTGACAAATGTAATAATTAACATCCGAAAATCACAGTAATAATATAAAGAAATAAAAAAAGAGAACATCAACTAAAAAAGCAATTGGCTGCTGTTCAAGGGAAGAATTGTTAATTAGAGCATGAACTAAATAAAATGGCAGGGTGGTGTGATGATGCATGCTCAAAAAAAAAAAAAAATATAGTTGTAACAGGTTTTTCTAAAAATTTGGATAAACCAAAAGAAATAATCCTAAAGATATGGGAAAAAGTTCAATCCAAAGTAACAGTGGAACAGACAGACAGCCAATGGGCTATATCTTTTGGAATTTAAAAAAAGTAAATAAAAAGAAGAATTTATGGAAACAAAAAGTAAATTAAAACATATATTTACTTCCGAATTGCTAAACTGTATAAAGATGCAAAGAAAATTAAAGTATCCAAAAACTTGTGATTTTTTTGGATTAAGGGACAATATTTTAATGATTAACTCATAATTGTGTCGAAAAGAAAAATTTTGTTATTGTTTTGTTTGTTTCCTACTATTTTTTAAGAAAAGTCTTAAAAAAGTTTTATTTTTACTGTAAAGAAAGGGCTTTAATTTTTCTTTTAGATAACATGTAAATAAAGTAACCACCCTGTGACTCTCTCGTTTACTATATACCTATTTTCTTGCATTTTTTTTTTTGCATTTGAATGTGCATTTTGCCCATGATGGTAAATATTAACATGTTCAACGAATTAAACTCTGACAAGCGTAAAGGAGGCAAACGTGGTGTGTACAACAAGTAAACAAAATTTATACGGCTGGAAATTTTGGCATCGGAATGTAACGTAAGTATTGAAAATATAAAAAATAAAAATTTATTACTGGGAGAACACTAAAAAGTGGTGCTGTTTCTACCTTATGTTTGCCTATTAAAACAAACAAAATAAATATTAACAATTTGCTTCCATTTTCCAATAGAAATATGCGGACAGAAAATGATTTATCTTTTGATAAAGAAAATTTATATTTTTTTCTGCAATTAAAAAAATATCAAAGAATAAAACATATTAAAATACCAAAGTACAAAACGTAAATGTATCTTTTCATCATATATTCGCACAGTTTCTACAAATGAATTATTTTTGTAAATTTTCAAAAAAATTATTTATTTCGTTAAGAAATTCAAATAAAAACTTAAACAAATATTGTTGTAACAGTTTTTCTAAAAAATTTAAAAAACGAAGAAAATATTTAGGAGCTAGGAGTTATATGTTCAAAAAAAAAAAAAATCATTTGTAAAAGAAGCAGCGCTAGTTTTTTATGAAATAGACATTAGAAAAGACCTTACCTATAACAATAATTTTCAAAAGAATTTATTCTCTTATATTCTATTTTAATTATAATTCTAATAAAATTCAAAAAAAATTTTTTATACGATCCAGTGCATTTAATTTAATCTCTTCGTAACACACTGCTCAAATATGATATTAGTACTGATGACGGCGAAGTTTCTTTTAAAATTATTAAGTTTCTTTATTTACATGAAACAAAAAATAGTAAAAAGATGTGTTCCAAACTTCCTAAAAAACATATATTTCTTAATTCATTTGAAAAAATGAATTTGGAATTTGGAATTCAAACTTTTTATTAATTCTGTTGCTGCTGCTTTTAGAACTCTAATTTCAACAATTTTGTTGCTAGGAAGCCTTGTGCAGAATTTGTATCTAAAATTAATAATTTATTTGACTGTCTGAATAGTAAACAAGTAAAGAAACAGTGCAACCGACTTATAAATACCCTACACCTTTTTGGTTAAAATTAAATGAGAACTCCATAAGTCATTTTAAGACCATAAAAGCTTATTAGTTCGATCGTAAGATTAGCTAACCAAAAAAAAATATTAAAAAAAAACTAAATATTGAAAATCAAAAAAACTTGAAATAAATATATTAGAATTCTGTTACAAAATTTGGTTAGCTTTTTATAAAAAAATTAAATAATTCAAAACATAAATAAATTTATAAACCTATTAGAAAACCTTATAAATGCAAAAAAATATGCAATAAATGTATTTCTAAAAGAATTTTCTTTTTTTACCTTTGTAATTACCTTTGAACACATTTTAAGTATCAAACACAAATTCTTTATTATATACTAGATCGTATAAATGCACTGGATAATAATGTAAGTATAAATAAATGTAAATCTAATAAGGAAAAGAAAAATAGTAGCATACTTAATTAACTTTCAAAATTTTGGCCGAATAAAGGCAATAAAATTGAAATTGATCATAATAAAAAAATTTCTAGTAATGATAAAATCACTAGTTATAATAGAAATAATAATAAAAATACCCTTAGTGCCAAAATTAAAGCAGATACAAATTTTTTAACACCCTAACTGGAACATAGGTGAAACACTATGCTATAATGGTATAACACAAACAAATATCAAAGTACTAATCGATCAAGAAGGATTACCAACAGATTATAAAGAACTACGTAAAATATATTATAAATATCATGAAAATATCGGAGTCTCTTATGGGGATGTTCTAAAGGATCTAAAAGCGTATAGAAATCACATTGATAATAAATATCGAGAGTATATTCAGAAAATAAGAGAAAACTGGAAAAATTATATAATAAGCATTCGATAATGATCAATCACCCAAATATAATATAACAAATATGGAATCTAAATATTTTATACTTAAATATCTGTAGCATAAAGATAAAAAAAAACATCAGAATTAGAAGTTTTAATCACAGAGCTCAAGTATATTGATATAGTAGTACTTACAGAGGTATGGATTTTCGAAAACAAATTTTAAGGTGGGTTATAACTGCAGAAAAGAAAACAGGGGAGGAGGTACATAAATTTTTGTACATACCCTTTAATGTAGTATTTAAGGATGAAAGATATAACTATATGTTAATTAAATTCCTAAACTTTCAACCAAGAGTAAAAATTGGAACATTCTATAACAGCAATTTATTTTTTGAATAATTTTTGAACATTACAACATATTTTTTGCTCATATTAACTTAAATTTGTTTGATAATACTAACTTACTAATAAGATACAAAGATATAATAGCTACTTCTGGATTTTATATACTTAATAAGAGGCAAAGTACAAGAAATACAGCTCAATTTAAAGCTTTAATAGATCATATAATAACAAACTTCAATGAAAAATATCAGGTTTCTTTCACAATAAAGGATAACAGTTTATCAGATCACCGTAGCAGAATAGCCGTAGCATCAATCAAAACAATTAATTTTAAGAAAATACCTATGCAAACTATACTACAAATAAAACAGACTTCTTTCAAATGAAAATACAAACGAAGCAAAAGAATCGTGTACTAAAGCAATAACTAGAAATAATAGCTGGGTTACACCCATGATATTTAAAAAACTTAAAATGAAAAAATCCCTATATGATGCACACACAAAAGATCCAAATAATAGTGAAAAAAGAGTAAAATGTTTTCTATTCAAAAAGAAAGTAGAAAAATTAATTAAGCAAGTTAAATGGCTCTAAAAAACTACGGAAATTATTAAATAATACTATAAAAAATAATAATGACCAAAAAACTGTTTTAAATTTTTTAATGAAGTAAGTAAATGTATTGTAACTGAGAGTCGGAATTCTAGCACAGTTAATAACGCTGCTTATAAAATATATAATAGTAAATCGATATTTCTTACTCCAGTTACAACAAGCTGAAATCTATCATATTATCAAGAAATTAAATAAAAATGCAACTCCAGGATTAGATAAAATAACAGTAAAAAACTTACAGGAATTGGTTAATGTTATAAAACAACCTTTACAGATAATGATTAGGGCTGTGAAGTTCATGTAAATGCATGTTTTTAATGGCTAAGTAAAATTAAATGTTTCAATATTTTCATCCGTTTCAGATGTTTTTTTAGAAAAATGGCATCGATTTCTTTTTGCATATTGTGCATATTTTTATTAAAATGCACATATTTAGCATATTTTTATTTAAAATACATATTTTTATTTTTGAATTGAATATGCACATTTTTAAATGAATATTTTGCATATTTTTTATATTTTTCCTTTTAATTTTTTTTTATATTTGCCTAATTTTTATTAATAAATAACAGGTAAAGTTTTGTAAAATGAAAATAAAACGAGGAAGATTATAGTTGCCCTTGTCAACTTTTAGATACCCGTGCATACCGACTATGGTGTATAAAATAAACCGTAAAAAAATAAAAAAGAAAAAATTAGAAAAAAAAAACAAAAAACCAAATTTAAAAAAAAAACAAAAAAAACACAAAAAAAATTTTAATTCATTCTCCCATATTTTTAGCTTGAAAAAAAAAAAAAATTTGATTTCTCCCATAAGTTTTGCTTAAACAAAAAAAAATCAAAACAAAAGCCAAAAAAAAACAAAAAAAAAACCAAAAAAAAAAAAAAAAATTGGCCCACCCTAAAAGTTCGGTGGTACGAGTGATGTCCAACTTTGCCAAGTAACTTGTCCTATTACCTTACCTGTCCAATTTTAATTTTAACCTCGTAGCTTCATTAAATTCACAGTTATTGAATCGAAAACTTTGTATGGCAGCCCCCGAAAATGGGGCCGTAACATTTGAAACTTCATATAAGTGCTCGATTCATTATATAACTAACCTTGTGTAATTTTCATCCTCGTAGTATAATTAGTTTTGAAGAAATTCATCCTGGTGCAAAAAAGTTGTATGGCAGCTCCCTGAAGCCTTGGTCCGATTTTAACCAAAAACAATAAGGAACCTAGAAATTGTCTAAAAATGACTTTGTGTGAATTTCAAAACTCTGGCCCTTTTAGTTTTTGATTTATCGTGCTGACACATGGACGGACGGACAGACACACATAGCTAGATCGACTAATTTTTCGATTCTGAGCCGATACGTACCCTTGACACTATATGTAGCTCGTCTTTGCTCGTTGCTCGAGGAGCAACTTTAATATACCCGATGTCATATATGTATGCACGGGTATAAAAATGTTATTCACCACAATCAAAGTTTTGCTTAATTTGCAGAAAAAATACGAAAAACAAAAGTTAAAACAAACCACAGGTTAATGGAATACGCGAAGTTATATCCAAACACTTTCAAAACGGATGGACTGATTCTTTTCTGTAAATGTTGCAATAAACAAATTTCAACAGATCAAAAGTTTCAACTCGATCAATATATAAAAACAGCAAAACATAATGAGCTCGATAAAAGAAGTGAAGATAAATCAAATATGTTTATTTCGGAATCATTCCAAGGAAATGCACAATTAAATGAAGATGATTCTACAGCTATTAAAAATTTAAATAATTTATTCAAAAAAAAACATTGAAAAATTATTAAGCTTTTATATCTGCTAATAATGGATTCTTAAGTGAGCAGATTACTTTATTAGAAAAACAAGGGCTTCAACTAATTGAGCAAGTTAATATTATACGACCAATTGAAGCGAAACTTGATGAAGTTGTAGGCGAGAAAGGACTGCAAATTAAAAATAAGTTCAAAAAAGTTTTTGAAAATAATGAAAATTTAAAAAAAATAAAAATTATTCAGATATTTTGATTGGAGAGAATGCATTTCCAGAGTTAGAAGCAAAAGAAATTGCAGCCTTTTTTTTTTTTTTTTTTTTTCTTTATTAACAATTCATTATTTTTCGTATAAATATAAAAAAAAATTTTAATTTCTAAAACAATTATCTTATACTAGAAAAAAGTAAACAAAATTACAATATATTCCTATATGTAATTATTGCACATTATATATAACAGTTAAATTTCATTTGTGTCGATCATAGTTTACACTTTCTGATCCAATAATTTTAAATAATAAATATGTGCCAATATACAGACAAGTTATTTACAGAAAAAAAAGAAAAAAAATTAAAATAGTAAAATAAAATAAAACAATAATAAAAATTTCATATTAGTTTAAAAGAAGATTATATAGACTTTTACAAAAATCCTTAAATATTTTACAATTAATCTAATTTATCAATTACTTAATTTAATTTAATCTAACCACTTTTATGCAGACCATTTACCAATAAGAAAACATAAGCCGAATACGTTATGACAAAGCCGAATACGAAGTGGAGAATTCTTGACTATATAAATTATTAACTATATAGATTATTAAATATAAAATTATTGACGATAGAAATTGGACGATAGTTAGTTAAGTCAGTTGAGTCACCATTCTTGTAAATAGGCGTAACTATTGCTGTCTTTAGTGAATTTGGAAAGATAAATGTAGAAAAAGAGATGTTTATGAAGTGAACTAAGATTGGGGATAGCCTTTCTTTATATTTTTTAACAAATTTGGCGGAAATGTTATTATGACCTGTGGCAACTGTTAGTTTAAGATTATCGATAACGGAGTCTACTTCTAGTTGGTTTGTGGGCGTTAAATGGAAGCTTACATTCGGCGTTTGTGTGAAGTTGTTTATGTACACGGTGTCTATAGGTTCTTGACAGACATTAATCTCTTTTGTCACATTGATAAAGAAATTATTCGTTGCTTCAGCTATGTCGGTTTCATTTTTCAGATTTTTGTTACCTATATTTAGAGCCTTTAGTTGGCAGGAGGAGGCTTTGGGATCTTTATTGTACATTATTTTTTTGTATAGGTCCCATAATTTTTTGCATTTACTTGGATCTCGAGCAATTTGGTCAGTACAATATTTCTTTTTGGCTTCAACTATTAAATTTTCTACATTCTTTTTATAAAAATTGTATAACTCAGTTTCATACGGATCGTTATTATATTTCCTTTTATATTTATAAAATGAATCTCGTATTTTTATAGCATTTATGATTTCATTTGTTATCCAATAATTTTTTTTTTTTTTCTTAAAAGAAATGGTCTTCGTGTTTCTTGCCACAAGATTGTTTAATTCTTGGACAACTTCATCAAAGTTTTCTGATGAGTTAATTCTAGACCAAGTATTATCAATGTTTATACTTTCATAGTCTAGAATTGTCTTGAAATGATTAGTTTTTCCAATTATAGGCTTGAGATTTATACTTAAAAATAGACTATTATGATCAGATAGGCATGTATTTGCTATATGAAAAAAATATTTATATTTAACTAAGTCGGTTAAAAAGTGATCGATTATAGTTTTAGACGATCTACCAATTCTTGTTGCAAATTGAGGTGATATATTGTTATAAATCAGAAAACCATTTGTATTAATAGTATTGATATAGTATTTTGTATCGTAATTATTTGAGTGGAGTATATTAATATTGAAGTCACCTAATATTAACGATCTTTTATACGTTGAAAGTATTTCATCTAATTTTATAAGAAAAGTGTTGATATTTATTTCATGAGATTTATAAATGCCTATAATGTTAATATTATGTTTTAATAGTTTGACACACAAAACATTTGATTTCTCAAACTCGAATTCACAATTTATACTACTGCTAATTTTATCAATTATATAGATTGCTACACCCCCATACGATTTTTCTCGATTTGAGAAGTATGGAGTGAAACCTTCTAAATTAAAAAATTTGTTTTCAGATTTATGTAACCAAATTTCAGTTAATACAACCACATGTATTTCACACGAAAAAGAATTGAGAAATATTTCCAAATTATTGAGCTTATTTCTTAAACTTTGAATATTTAAGTACAGAACATTTAAGTTATTTTTATATTCACCACACTTCTTTTTGTTCAACCCTATAACGTATTCAACATTAATGTCATCTTGGACGTTTATGAAATCATCTGTTTGCATTTTGTAAACAGTAAATGTCATTTTTGATATGTAGCTTGTTTTCAATTAGAAAGTAAATACATAATGTTAGAAATTGTATGTATAAAAAGAAATTGTTTGTTTTGTTAATTATTTTATGTAAAATTAATATTTTGGGTTTTGTATAAAAATAAAAATAAATTTTTTCGTGTGTATATTAATGTTAAGATTAAAAAATTGTATTTAGTGTAATTTAGGTTATATAAGTTAATTAAAATGAAAAGAAAAAATTTGTATAAAATGTAAATAAGATGGTTATGAAGTGAGCTTTTTGTGTTTTAAAGTGATATAAATATTTTGTTGATTGTATAAAAATAAAAATAAATTTTTTCGTGTGTATATTAATGTTAAGATTAAAAAATTGTATTTAGTGTAATTTAGGTTATATAAGTTAATTAAAATGAAAAGAAAAAATTTGTATAAAATGTAAATAAGATGGTTATGAAGTGAGCTTTTTGTGTAGTGGTTGATTAAAATTAAATATATGTAATTAACGTAATTAAGATTATGTAGATAATTTTGCAAAGAAAAGGATATTAAATATGTAAAAACTTTAAGTAATATGAATAAAAATAAATTTATGTATGTGTGTATTAATGCTAAAATTAGAAATTTGTATTTATATTTAGTATAACCTAAGCTATACGAATTATTTAAAATAAATGTAAAAATTTTAAGTAAAATGTAAATAAAAAGGTTATAAAAAGAGTTTTTTGTGTAGTAGTTGATTAAAATTAAAATATATATGTGATTAATATAATTAAGGTTATGTAAATAATTTAGCGAAAATAAAAATATAAAATATTCAAGAATTCTAACTAATATGAGTAAAAATAAATTTTTGTATGTGTATATTAATGCTAAAATTAAAAATTTGCATTTAGTATAACTTAGGTTATATGAATTAATTGAATAATTTAACGAGGAAAAAAATATAAAATATGTAAAAAATTTTAAGTAATATGATTAAAAATAAATGTTTATATGTGTATATAAATGTGTTAGTTGAATTATTAAGAATAACTAGAAATTCATTTAATAAAAAAATTTTACTTAATATTAATATTAATTGTGTTTTTAATTTTTTCAATATCGTTATATGAGTTAATATTGTACACCTTACTTATAGCATTCTGCCGCAGTAGTATTTGATTATTATTGAACCACAGGTATTGAAAATTATGTGATGTTTTAAATTGCCTTGCAATGTAGTATAGCTTTGATTGCAGTGGTGACAGATGGTGGCGAAAAAATATTTCGCGGTTTCCTTCACCTCCCAAGTTCAATACACTGGAATACAGACGTTTGTGTCGTTTTTTTTTGCCCATAAGTTCCATTTTTGTTGCTTCGGATCTCAGCTTCAGTATACATAATTTATTTTTGGTTTTTTCCTTTTGTTGATCAATTATTTTTATACTGATGATTTCATCTTCTGTTAAAGTGGAATTTAGGTGTTGAGATATTTTTAGTATTGAGTCCTTAACATTTGAGATGCTCATATCGAGTCCTGTTGGTAGCCCGGCAATCACAATATCATTTTTCCTTTCAAGCTGTTTCGGTTCATCTGTTATTACTTCTAATTTATTTATTTTTTCTTCCAAAGACTTAGTATAATCCTCAATATAACTTATTCTCTTACTTAATTTTTGGTTTTCTTTTTTTAAAGCTGCATTCTCATTAATTGTTATATCAATTTTTTCCGCAAAAAATGATATTGATTTGTGAATGTCAGAAATGGCAGAACCCACTGTTTTCAGATATTGTGCCATTTTTTCCAATGTGCAGTTGGATAAATCAAATGTAACCAAATCACTTATTATATGTATTGGTTGATCAGCCACTTCAACACTTACTGGAAGACCCTTCTGTTTTTTGTTAGTTGATACTAACTTATCCAAAATTGGTGCGGAGTGTGGTGCCTCATTTGTCGTTGTTTCGTCCAGGTCCACAAATACAGGAAGCGATTCATTTAATTGAGTTGGACAATTATCGCATTTCCAGTTCAAGCTCTCTGACTTTACAAGGTCGTATGTTTCATCTGGAATTTTTGCACATTTTGAATGAAACAGTTTCTGGCACTGTCTGCATTTTACCGCCCTTGACTTGGCTACGAGTGTTCTATCGCAAATGTTGCATTGATTAACCATTTTTTTTTTTTTGCTTATATTTTATTTTTAGAAGTAAGATAAATAGTTTTTATTTTTATTTTGTTAATTAGCTTTTATTTTGAAATGTTAAATTTATTAATGTTTTATTTACTTATTTTGTTAGAGATAATGTTTTTATTTATATTTTTTTAAAACTTATTAATTTTTTCTCCTTTTTTGATTTTATTTTGCGCTTAAAAAAAAAAATTTTTATTTTATTTTTTCCGCTCAAAAATTGCACGTCCTTTCAGTTCGACTGACTTTCGACACTTTTTTTTTCAAAATTTAAAGGAAGCATTTATTGTCCATTGCAATGAAGCAATTATGAAATAATCTTTACATATTTTATTATTATTTTAGTATTAGGAAAACTTATAATGATTATTTAAGTTTTTATGAATTTCTCTAATTTTTTGTATTAGATTTACTAATTTGTTGCTTGTTTTTTGACGATTGTGCAATATACTTTTGTAATGCTGGTTATGAAGGATAACCATTTAATTAATGGATAAGAAAAAATAAATTTAAAAAAAAAGTTGTTTTTTTTTACTGCATATTTTCTTTTTTAGTGCTTATTTTCTTTTTTCTTAGAGCATATTCTCTAGCATATTTTCTTTTTTTTAAGCATATTTTATGGGCATTTTTTTCAATTATAAATGCATAAACTTTATAGCCCTAATAATGATCAATAAATGTTTTACAGGAGGAATATTTCCAGATCAACTTTAAAAAAATAGGAACATTTCCAGATCCAACCTTAAAAGGATAAAAAAGGCTTTATAGTTCCTATACATAAATCTGGTTAAAAGGAGATTGTAATAATGCGCCAATCTTAATTTTAAATTCTATATCAAAAATATATGAAAAAGCAATTAATATTAGAAGTAGGAATTTTATTATACAAACAATTGGCTTTGATACCAATTAATATGGTTTCTTAGAAAATAGTGGGGCAGAGTCAACCATTACAGCAACATTGGAAAAAATCTATGATGCACTAGATGATGGATTCTATGTAGGTGCGATATTTAATGATTTAACAAAAGCATTTGACATGGTAAATCATTCCAGCTTACTATTTTTTTTATAAAAACTCGAGCTATTTTTGCTTTTAAATTTACATAAAAAATTCGTTTTGTGTAATTAATATTTGACTAATATTATACGAAAAATTATTTTTTTTTCCTATACTTAATAAAAATTATGGCAACAATGTTGTCAACAATTCTTGCGCTTGAAATTTGCTTTCAAAAAAAAATTTTTTAATTTTTTCAATTATAAACACGTTGTTAAGTATTTTTGAATTTTATTCCTATATAGCTTAAGCCGCTTTAAAGACAGTATAATATGGTACAGTTATTACAAAAAAAAAAAACAATTTACATTCTAAATATAAATAGTGTTCTAATATATAATGTTCTAAAAATTTGATTATATTTCTAAACACATAAATATATTTACTGAAGTGAAGTAGCCAAAATTCGAGTTAATGCTGTCCTTCATATAGAATAATGTACTTTTTTTCTAAAAATTTTAGTACGATTTGATCTATGTTGTACGTATTTTGTATCTTAATTAAAAAGCTTTATGAATACATAGTATTATGTACAACGAAATTTAACATATCATATTAACATATCATATGTTTAGTACTTAATATTATATTATATTGAAGCTGCCAGAAGTACAAAACAATAGTCAACTTGACAGAAGTCGAGATTTGTTTTTTAAATCTCAATTTTAAGATTTATAACATACTCCAAAGATATAAAAAAAAATTACTATATATAGTGTGTTTCATATTTATATAGCCACCTATTTTTTGCTTATATCTCCAAGACTATGACAGATAGAACAAAACAATGTTCTATAAAAATGAAGAGAGTAACGGGACCAATTAATATTTGCTTGTTATTATCTCTTATCAATGCTGTAATCTCTAAAAGAGACAAAGATGGTATATTTTGTTGTTTCATATTTATAAAGCCACCTGATTATTTAAACAAAAACTTTAATTTTTTACATTATTTATTTTAATTTAAGCAGAAATATTCAATTTTTTTTTTAGAATTAATTAATTATTTGCCCTTTTTTTAAAATAACATTAAATATTCTGGTTTTCATGCCATTAATTAGGTTTTGAATACAATTAAAATCAATGGAATTCCACTCCGTTATTATAGCCCTTTTCAGCTCTTCAACTGAATCAAATTGGCGATGATCTTTATATACTCTGCGAACTAAGATTCCCCATAGATTTTCAATGGGATTAAGATCAGGAGAGTATGCGGGCCAATCCATAACCAAAATAGATTTTGATGCAAACCAGGCTTTAGATTCTCGACTGACGTGTATTCGAGCATTATCTTGCTGAAAACACCATTCAACTCCAGAGTTGTGTTGCAAAAATGGTACTAAACTCATTTAGAGGACATCAGTATAGTCTTTGCTATTCATTTTAGACGAAAGAAATTGTAATTCTAAACACCCATTTGCACAAAATGCTCCCCAAACCATAACACTTCCACCACCGAAATTTCTTTTAGAAAAATATAGAGGTTCCTTCCTCAAATCATGCCAGTATCCACACCAGCCATCAGGACCATCTAAATTCCACTTTTTTACATCTGAGAAAATAACCTGTTGAAGATATTTAATCTTAGTGGATTTTTTTTTTAAATTTAAATCAAAACAATACTTTATTCCAATTTCGATCCATATTTTCTTTAGCAAAATCCATTCTGGCTTGCTTATGTTTTTCGGTTAAGCGGAAAATTTTTTTCATTTTTTCGTACCGAATATTTTCGCTTTTATTTAACACCCTCCATACAGTGGATCGCGAAACTGAGTGCCAGCTAATGCTCTTAACTCTTGTAAACTCTTGCAAGAGTTGCTAGCTGCACGTAAAATTCTCCTAGCTCCCTGTTCATTAATTTTTCTTTTTCGACCAGATCGTTTTTTTGTTCCATATTCTTCCGTATTTTTCAAAAAATTTTGCACAACTCCGTGACTTCGGCCAATTTTTCTAGCAATTAAACGCATAGAATCATTGTTTTCTTTATATGCAAGAATTTTGCCTTTTTCTATGTCAGATAGTGCTCTTCCACGAGGCATATTTGAACAAAATAATAATAATAAATTATCGCTAACAGACTACTTTCAATTTCTAAGTTGTAATGATACTTAATTAAATAATTTAAAATTAAACTTTTTGTTTAAAAATTAATGTTTTTGTTTCTGATCAGGTGGCTTTATAAATATGAAACAACAAAATATACCATCTTTGTCTCTTTTAGAGATTACAGCATTGATAAGAGATAATAACAAGCAAATATTAATTGATCCCGTTACTCTCTTCATTTTTATAGAACATTGTTTTGTTCTATCTGTCATAGTCTTGGAGATATAAGCAAAAAATAGGTGGCTATATAAATATGAAACACATTTTATAATAAAAGTTTTTCAATAAATCTAAGAATAAGTTTTAACTATTAATTAATTGTTCCTCACCTAAAAATGGAATATTAAATTTGATAGCAACATAGATAAGTAGGAACTACATTTCAATAATAAAATCTGAAATTTTTGTTACAAATGTATGCCTATCTAACGTTCTGAAAAACATGCAAAAAATGGTTCTGAATTCTTTAGTTTACTTTATACCTTATTGGTTTAGTTTATTTTTTTAATTTTTATTAAGTTTTTATTACAAAATAATATTTCTATATATGATCATGAGTCTTGATTCATGAGTAATTGCATGCGTTCCTTTATGAGGAGTAAACTACTCTTTTCTACGTTCAACTACTGCCAGATACACCAGCTCTTGTAAAAGAGTAAATGAGAGGAATACATAATCAAATAATTTCTGGCAGATGGATTTTCACTTGATTAGGTTATGTTAAATCATATTTTTTATTTGATAACTAATTAGCGCTTATCTATATATATATTCTATATTAAATATAATTAACTTCTCAAATGACAGATAGTTATAAAAGATCAAATATATGTATGACAATTATATACTCCCGAAACAAAAATTAGCGTTCCATTTGCAAACTACTCCTATCTACCTTTACCTACACTTTTTGCAGAAAGGAACGCATGCATTTTATAAAATTCGTTCGTTATGTCAAAGTAAAACTAAAAATAGTTTTTTATTATAAGAAAACATTATTTGATCTTTAAAATGTAAAATAAACTTTTCAATTATTAGGGCTTAACCTAAATCAAAACATACGGCAAAATTTTTATACGACAGTCAGTCAATACGTCTATCTACATTTAAATTGATACGCGCGTACACAAAAAGCAACAACAATTTACGATTTTAAAAAATATTTTTTTTTAGCAAAACAAAATACAGTAGTTTTCACTTATAACGAACATGAAGAGACGGAAAATATTCGTCGTAATAAACGAATATCATTTTAATAGAATACTTTGAATTTTGAAAAATTAGCATTAGACTTCAACATTGTAGAATGTGCTAATTCTAGAATGGATAGTTCGAACTCATTTGCTAGAATTTTATTTGATGTGTCAGCCTCAAGCCTATGTATAATGCTTTTTATTCTAATGAAATTTTTTTCGTATTTTTGATGCTTTATTATGATTCTTTTTTTATATCCAAAACTAAATAAAAAATACTAAATTAATCACCAAGCAACATTATTAGATATAATAAGTTTAAATAAAACAAAAATGAATGAATGAAACAACTTATATTTTTAGATAAAATATAATTCTTTGGCAAAAAGTGTAAACATAATATTGGTAAAACAGAGTTCGTTATAAATGAAAACTACTGTATAAACAAAATGTATTACTTTCATTTCGGACAGAACTTACCTTTTTTTCACCAGAATTTTAATTCTTGTTCACTTATTAAGATAAAAAAAAAAAAAATTTAAAACGATTTTAATCTCCTTGTTCATTGAACTTTTAAACTAAACAAAATAAAAGAAAGACAAGTCTATTACAGTTTTATTGACTTGCAACCTGAAATACAACCGAAAATGAATTACAGTTACACAGAACGTCGGCGCATAATATTAGAGTCCAAATTTTGCCATTATACTAAACTATTTTTGGCGAAATTTCAGACACCCAGCTTTAATAAGTACAGAGTAATGCTCATATAAAAAAAGAAGTTGTATTGCAGGTAATCGAACCCCGAGCTCTTTTATTTTTTGTGCGGACGGACGGACGGACGGACGGACATACATAGCTAAATCAATTTATTTTTCGATTCTGATCCGATCCACATACTTGAGTCTATATCTAAAACTGATTAAAAAAATAAGATTAAGGTACATATAATTTCTAGTGTAATAAATGATTTTTAAAGAATAAAGAATTTGTGAATTATTTTGTTGGTATTAATAAAAATATACTTTTTTTTTTTTTAAATGAATGTGAAATTTTTAAGTTCTAAATTGAAAAATTCAATTAAATCTTGTCTTTTGAATTGCCCTAATAAAAAAGAAAATATTTCAATTTCAAATATTAGACTTATAAAGTTCTCCAAAGAAAACAGCAAAATTTGCGATACATGGTTAAACAACTGTAAAGTTGAAAATAAAAATTTCAAAAACAAAGTAATTTGCACGGCATATTTTCAAAACCAAAAAGAAGAAGCGACATCTTGTAGATAGATTACAGTAGACCAATCATTTACTTAATTGAAAAAGGAAAAAAACGATTCGAAACACAAGGCAGAGCCTCGGATACAATAATGAATTCACGGTAACAACATTTAATGCAGTCAAAAGGACAAGAATAGGACAGTGGAATGTAAGAACGCTACGTGAAGCATCCAAACTGGCGCAAGTAGAACAACAAATGAGCAAATATAAATTAGATATCCTCGGAATTAGCGAAATGAGGTGGAACAAAAGTGGAGAAGAAATAACATCAAATGGTAACAAACTAATATACATTGGAAAGGATAGGGGTGGTGAAAGCGGAGTAGGTATCATAATATCAAGGAATTTTCGTAACTCACTAAGCAGTTGGAAGCCAATATCAGACCGAATACTCATGGCACGATTTGCGACAAGAAGTAAAAGTATAACGGTAATACAACTACGCACCTACAGAAGACGCAGAAAACGAGATTAAAGACGACTTCTAACTAACAACAGCCTTAAACAGCATAAGGAAAGGAGATATTACGATACTAATGGGTGACTTCAATGCTAAAATAGGATCAGACAATCAACGTATAGAAGATACAATAGGGACACATGGCTGCGGAGTTAGAAATAATAACGGAGAGAGACTCATAGACATATGCCAGACCTTCCAACTAATTATCGACGGCTCGGTATTCCCCCATAAAGACATACATAAGTATACATGGACCTCAGCAAACGGTCAAACGAAAAACCAAATTGACCATATATGTATCAGCAGAAAATGGAGAAACACGCTGCAAGATGTCAGAAACAAGAGAGGTGCAGATATAGGAAGCGACCACGAATTAATAACCGGAGATGTAAGAATATGGCAGAAATACAAAAGAAGATCAAGAAGAAACATAAGAAGAAAGATAAACCTCCAAGAACTCCGTAACACTGAAATAAGAAACAACATCGTAGAAACAATACGCCAAACCCAATAACACCTTTGTGATTTCCAATAACACCTGGAATCTAATAACACAAAGAAACAACCTAAAACAGCAATTGAATACCAATAACACTATAAGACAATACAATACAATACCATAATATAGCCAAACAAGTCAAAAGTGCTGCAAGAAGAGATAAAAGAACATACATTAACGATCTCGCAAATAAGGCTGAAACGGCTGCAATACACAACAACACAAGAGAGCTACATAAAATCGTGAACCAGCTCACTGGCAGAAGAAACAACAAAAATCAGCCAATCAAGGACCAAAATGGTGAACTAATAGCATGTCCCGAAGAACAAACCCGAATATTGAAACAACACTTCGCAGAAACCAGTTACAACAGCAACTCCAACCTAGAAGAAACCAGACCAGAAAATCGCACAAATAATAACAATAACAATTACAACATCAGAATAAATAAACCATCCAAAGCAGAGATCAAAGAGGCAATAAGAAAGCTAAAAATAAACATGGCAACAGGTGAAGATGGTCTCCCAGCTGAAATTATAAAAATAGATCCAGAAACATCAGCCGAGCTTCTAGAGCCTCACATCACAACAGCATGGGATGAGGGCAGATTACCGGTCAAGTGGAAAAATGGAATAATCATCAAACTTCAAAGAAAGCTGATCTGACCAAGTGCGACAACTGGAGAGGCATAACAGTGCTAAACACAATCTACAAAATTATGGCAACAATAATACAAACAAGGCTGCAAGAGAACCTAGAGAACCAAATAAGAGATGAGCAAGCAGGTTTTCGTTCCCATAAAAGTTGCATAGACCACTTACTACACTCACAATCATCCCTGAACAGTCAATAGAATGGCGAGCCCCATTATACCTGGTTTTCATCGATTTCAAGAAAGCGTTCGATTGTATAAGCAGAAAAGCCATATGGAAAGCACTTAGAAACCGAAATGTGCCGGAAAAAATAATAGAAATAATACAGAACATGTATGAAGAAATACAATTCTCAGTACTCCACAATGGTAATACCAGCGAACCATTCATCACCAACATAGGAGTAAAACAGGGTTGTCCATTGTCACCAATCCTCTTCACAGTAGTGCTAGATGATGTAGAAAAAAGAAAAAACAAATAATGAAGAAAAGAATAGAACAAATCTAAAATGAACACAATTTAAATAACATTAGAGTTTTTTATAAAAACATTCAAAGTGAAACTCGAGGATACCAGCCACGAATTAGTACCTGTAAAGATAAAGAAGGTAAAATAGTGTCGGACGATAATGATGTAATAAAGAGGTGGCGCGAATATTTCAATGAGTTATTGTACAATATATAAGAAGAAATAACGCGGAAATTCAAAAACTCATTAAACAGGAAGATATCGTCAGATTTGCTAAGACACAAAGGCTGCAATGGGCCGGGCACATGATGCGAATGAGCCAAAGCCGAGCGCAAAAGCGAGCCTTCAATATTAAACCTGATCTAAGAAGAAGTAGGGGCAGGCCACGTTTGAGATGGATTGATAATGTTGAAAATGACGCTCGAGTGTTGCAGGTTGGAAATTGGAGAAGTGCTGCTCAAGATCGCGATGCGTGGCGGGATGTTGTGAAGAAGGCCAAAACTCACATCGAGCTGTAGCGCCACAAGAAGAAGAAGAAGTGAACATACCAAAAAATAATATCATGTCTAATCACAATGTATATACAGATGACACCAACCTGATTGCAAAAGCTAAAACAATGAAAGAATTGGAAGGTGTACTCAATAAGGATCTGGAAACATTATGTAATTGTGTAATTGGTTAGAGTATAATGAACTAAGTATAAATGCCAAAAAAAACTAATTACATAATATTCAAAACCCAGAAAAAAAATATGATGATATTACTCTGAAGAAAAACGATAATATAATTCTAAGAGTGGATAGCGTTAAATATTTAGGAATGATAATTGATGAAAGTTTAAGATGGAACAAACACATTAAAAAAATTAAGAAACAAATTATCCCTATATGTATGGCTATAAAAAGAACTGGTGGCATATCGAATCAGCTAAACTTGTTTAAAATGAAGATTTAATGAAGAAATAGATATATATGCAGCTGGGGTCACTGCTCAAAATATCACGTAAATTTATTTGATTGGAACAGTAATGAATAAGGCATTAAAAATTTTATTTAAAATAAATCCTTAAACTAGTACTAGGAAATTATACAAAGCAACTAATTTACTTGATATAAATCAACTAATTTATTTTGATAAATGTAAATACATTTATATTATACTAAATAGTAATTTTAAATCAAAATTAGTTCTAATTAATAGGGAGAATGACATAATCATCTTACTAGATATAGAAAAAATATTGAAATACCTAAAGCTAGAACGTCCAAACAACAAAAAAGCTTAAAACGTAGTATAATTAAACTCTTCAACTCTTTACCCATGGAAATTAAAAATTGTCAAAATGTGGAGATATTTATAAATAAACTTTAAAAATATATTAAAAACTTTAGAAATTAAAGTAGTTAAAATTATATTTAAAAGTAAAATATTAGAGATAAGTAATATTAATTTGTATTTAAATTTTGATTTCTTATACATAATTTTATATTTATATTGTAAAATTATCTGATATTAAATAAATTATTATATATATATAAAAATAAAAATATATATATATATATATATTACCTATGGTAATAATTCAATAAAATATATGAATAAAAATTAAAAAAAAGAAATTTAATCGTTTACTAAAACAATATTTTGTTTTTAATTTATAAAATATAATACATAATATGTTGTAAAATTCTTAGCCTTCAAAAAATATAAAAGTGTTCAACAAGAACGGAAATAGTGTATCAAATTTGAAGCTTCTATCTTCATGGATTTCAAGGATAAGCTGCTAAATTTAGGATTTCTGTGAAGGCACCTGAACCGCCACTACCATTAAGCCATAATTTCGGGGACACAAAAGAAATAAAAAAAAACACCGTTTTACAAAATTTAAAGCTTTTATTTTTATTTCAAGTTACTATCTTTATTAATTTCAAATATATGCTTTAAGGTCTTGGGAATAATGGGGGTGGTGCGAATATCAATATTCCAATTCATCTAAAATTACGGACACAAAGCAAATAAGAAAAAATACATGTGCCCCAAATTTTTAGGTTCTAAGTTTGGTTTCGAAAATATACTCGTATGGCCTCAATTCGATCAAAAGCTTCTAGAATCCGAACCCATTGTCCGATATTGACCATAAGCAATCCCCGCGGTACTTTCGTTATTACTAAGCTAGAGTTTAAATTTCATCAAAGTAGCGTCGTTAGTTTTTGAAAAATCGTGTTTTTGAATGTTCGTTAGCCCTTAAACTGATCAAAGGTTCCAGAACCCGAATTCATGGTCCGATATATGTAGTTCCCGCCGTACTTTCAACACTAGTTAACTGTTGTACACAATTGGAACGTTTTATCTTAATTTTAAGGAACAAATTTTATTAATTTCGATGATAAGCTTTTAAGTCTTGGGAAGTCTAAGAGAGGTACCTGAATCACCACTCCAATTGATCATAAATTACGGGGAAGTGAAGGAAATAGTAAAGGACACCCATGTGCCAAATTTGAAGCTTCGACATTCGTTTCAAGTTATTATTTTTATTAATTTCAAAGATATGCTTTAATGTTTTCGGAATCACACAGGTTCACGACCACTACCCTAATTTGTTCCAAATTTCAAGGATACTAAGAGAATAGAAAGAGACAACCTGATACCAAATTTGGAGGATCTATCTGCATTGGTTTCGGAATAATGCTCGTTTAATAAGTTCAGTGTACATGCCACATAATGAACCTTCTCTATGGGGTAGTGAACGAGCGAGTGAACGAGGTCAGTCATTATTTGATTTTATTTAAATAGCAACCTAAATATATGCAATAGGGGCAGTCCCACTTTCATATTTCCAAGCTCGAATAGTTTTCCAGGTTGGGAAGATGGGTTAGATATTAAATGTTTAGGAAACGAAGAAACACTAAATATAGAGAACTAGAGAGTATCCGAGAAGAGGTCTTTCTCAGACCACAACTAAATACTCTTCAATCTCAATATTAAGTCTGAATATCCAAAGCCCTATAGAAATCCTAGGGCTACTGACTGGGGAAAATTCAGAAAAGTAGCTAGGAAAAAACTTTTGGTAATAGCTAACTCAGATATCGCGAATGAGACTAAATTAGAAAATAAAACCAACAGTCTTACAAAGGTCATGCAGGTCTCATTTAAAGTGGCATGTCCCATTAAACGTAGCAAAAAAACATACCCGGTTTGGTGGAATGAGAACTAAAGTAACCTAAGAAAGAAGACTAGGGACGCCCAACTCTATAAGAACCAACTTAGAGAATACAATAGAGCAATACGATTGGCTAAAACCCAATTATGGAAAGATTATTGTGAATCAATCGAAAATATTAGAGACTCAGCCAGACTTAGCAAAGTTTTATCTAGAGAACACTCCAATCCTTGCTCTTTAGAACTGTGGAAGGGACATGGACTGATTCAGCCGTTGAAACATTAGATCTTTTAGTGCGTTGTAATATAAATAATATTAATGTATTAAAGTATAGCATAATGAATTGCCCTTTAAATATAACAAAGATAAGAACTACATAGGTGGTCAATATAATTAGCATTCTTAATAATGCATTGATCTACCTAATAAATATGAATTTGATATCAACTGATATAAATCATACAAACATACATTGTATGCAATATATTGCACATTGCAATGAATAATATTTCTTGTTCTCTTTGTTTTAAGTTATTAACTTAAGAAATGCAATAATTATGTTATGCTTTATGATTTATTAAATATATAAATTATTGATAAGAATATCAATTGTATCATGTATCATAATTATAATATAATAAGTAGAATTATCATTGTATTAGCAGCTTTAGTTTAGGTTTATAAATAAGGTAAAATTATTAAATAAAGCATGATTAAAGTACAATCATTAAAACGGAGTTGTTATTAATTTGAAATAAAATATATTAAACTTACATGGCGACCGTGACAGGTAGTTTCGCGTACGGAATTACCACTGGGATTAAATAGTGCAAATAAAATAAATTTAATAAAAATGAAGTAAAAAAAATCTTAAGAAAATTAATAATAGACTAAATGAAAAAAAATACTGGAGGAAGGTTCCAATAATAACCGACGAAGATTATTTCAGTGATCCCAAAAACAGGGAAATTAATGAAAATGTACGTGTGTGAAACCTTTGGACATAGTTGGGTAGAAATAACCAAGAATATGTGAAAATAATAAGTGAAGAAAAAGACTGGGATAGTTTTTTTATACTACGAAAATCGCGGAAAAATATAAAAATTAAACTTACACTTACAGTTACAGTTTAAAATACAAAAATACTATTGAAGATTAAATTAAATAAAAAAAAAAAATACATATATATTAAAAATTTTCTAAAAAAAAAATGGTACTATAATTAAAATAAAAATCAAACTTACAAGTTAAAAATAAACAATAATATTTAAAAAAAATGTATAACTAGAAATCAAAAACTTAAAACTAGTTAATAAAAATTATATAGACATATATATGTGAAAAAAAATACAGAACAGAAAATAAATATATAAAAAAACAATAATAATAACAAAAAAAAAAAAAAATATTACGTTAAATAGAGAAAACAATTTTAACTGTAATTTCACGTTGTGTCCTCATACCATTATGGGAGGAACAAAATCAAAAATCGATAATACTGGGGAAATCAACAATAATGTAATTATAGAAATTCTTCAAGAACAACATGAGAATCTCTATTATATAGTGTTGGTGATTGCAGTAGTAAAGGTGTTCGAAATATTGTTATAGAATAAAGAAAAGATAATATAAAGTAAATAAATTTCAATTAAATAGTAAATTAAATTTGTGAATGAAATTCTAAGTAAATAAATTTTAAACTTATTATAAAATGAAAATAGCAAAATATGTAATATTGCTATTATATTTGGTTAATTATACAATACTAGTATATTATATTAAAATTGTAAAAATATTTATGTTCTGAAAAAGAAAAAAAAAATTTTTTTTTAAAAATAAGCTTTTAAAATAATATATATAACTTAATATCACAGAAATTTGAGTAAATTAAAATATTTTTTTTTTCAATCAAAATGTACTAAGAGAACATTTTTAATATGTAGAAATGTATCTGATAAAAATTTAAAGACTTCTATCTAATATTTAAAAAAAAATATATATAATAGTTTACTAACAATACAAAATTTCGTAAAAACACAATAATATAAATATGTTGCATTTCAATGCTAGAAGTTTAAGGAAAAATATGACTGAAATCGAACTTTTTGTTAAAGACAGAATAGATATTGACATTATTATGATTGGTGAAACGTGGTTATACTCAGATGAAGAAAAATTTTTTAATATACCTGCCTTCTCTGCATCTTTTAACTCTAATAATGAATCAAGAGGAGGTGGAACCGCTATTTTTATTAAGAATAATATTCGGTATACGGTGTTAGAAATATTGGAGCAATTCAATACTATAATTATTTGGTTAAATAACACTTCCTCATCTTTAAAAATTACAGTTACCTACAAAAAACCAAGTGATAACAATAGCGATTTACTAGCACATCTGGATTTAATTTTTAACAAATACAAGAATATAGTTCTGATGGGTGATATTAATATTGATTTATTAACAGACACAGAGCTCTCCAGATCTTATAAATTGATGTTAGAATCTAACGGAGTTACCATAAAAAACGTACTTAGTTATGAATCTGCTAATAGAGTGACTGAGTACTCTTCTACAATCATCGACCATATTCTGACAGATCTAGAAAAGTTTGACTTTGACATAAAGCTTCATGATATAGTTAATCTGGATCATAAAGCGGTTAGTGTCAAATTAAATAAAGTTTTAAGTAAGATTGAACCTATTTTTAAAGGGGAAATCTACAACACAAATTTTAAGAAATATAAAGAAAATGTTAGAAAGTTACTTGAAATAAATAAAAGTCATAGTGTGGATGACCTTATAAAAATATTGCAAAAAGCAAAGGTGAATTCTACAATTAAAACACTCCGAAGAGTTAGAAACAATAATCATTGGATGACAAAGAAATTATTAAATATGATCAAAAAGAGGAATAATTTGTTTAAAAAGTTCAAAAATCAGCCTAACGATAAAGATATTAAAGCTCATTTTAAAAATGCAAAAAGCAAGGTGACGTATGAAATAACTAAAGCCAAACAAAATTATTTTAATGATAAACTACAATTAGCTGGTGGTGACCAAAGAAAAATTTGGAAAGTTCTAAATAATCTCATCTTAAAAAAATCAATTGAGTCGAGCAAGGTTATTAAAGAAATAAACGGTAATGGAATCAGAACATGTGATAGCTTTGAAATTGCAAATTTCTTCAATTCTTACTTCAGTTCAATCGGTAGCAAACTAGCAGATAAAATTACTGATGCTGAAAAATACGTAATAAAAAATAGATTTGTTGAAAAGTCTATTTTTCTTAAACCTACAGATAAAACAGAAATATAAAACATCATCATGCAATTAAAAAATAGCTCTCCTGGAGGTGACAATGTTTCAACTTCAGATTTAAAACATGTTGTAACTTTGATAAAACCTATAATTGTATGCTTGATAAATAGATGTCTAAGTACTGGTGTATATCCTGAGTGTCTTAAATCAAGTATAGTTGTACCTATCTTTAAATCTGGGTCAACATTAGATGTATCAAATTACAGACCAATTGCTCTCTCAAGTTGTATTGGAAAAGTATTTGAAAAGATTATAAATTCCAGAATACAGGAGTTCGTGCAAAAAGTTGTAGGATTTGATGCAAATCAATTTGGTTTTCAAAAAAAAATTGGAACAGAATCTACAGTCCTAGAATCCACCAACTCAATTGTAAATAAATTGGATCAAGGAAATTATGTTTGCTCGGTATTTGTTGATCTTAAGAAGGCCTTCGATACAGTAAATCATAATATTTTACTTAACATATTGCATGAAATTGGAATAAGGGGTACAGCTAATAACTTACTCTACTCATATCTGAATAATAGAAAAACTATTACAAAAATTAATGGAGTTTTTAGTAATGAACATATTATAAACATTGATGTTCCTCAAGGATCAGTACTTGGTCCTACATTATATTTATTTTACATTCATAACATCCAGTATGCGAATGTGCGAGCAAACTACAAGATCTTTGCTGACGATACTTTACTTATCTACAATGCTAGAACCTGTAAAGAACTTGAAACTCTTGTAAATACTGATTTGCGGATTTACGAAAATTGGTTAAAAGATAATAAATTAATTGTAAATGTGGAAAAAACAAAGTTTATAGTATATAAAATAAAGAATAAAATCGATATAAATCGCAATCTATTTGTAAATAAGACTAAAATTGAAAGAGTTCCTACATATAAATACCTTGGAGTTGTAATTGATGAAAAACTGAAGTGGTAGGAGCATATTAATAAATTTTTTTAAAATAGAAAAAGGGGTGTACAAAAAAAACATCATAATTACCAGAAAAAACAATATTCATAATTACAATACAAGAAGGTTAAACAATTTAAATGATGCCAAATCAAGAATAGAGTTATCACAAAATAACTGTCTCTCGTCATCAATAAGGATCTATAATAAACTGCCGTTGGAGTTAAAAAGAAGTTCAAATTTGGATATATTTATCAAAAAACTGAAGCATTTATTTATTTATTTTAATTATTTAGATGCAAAAAGAGAAACTTATAATCAATATAGGGCTATATTGATTATATTACATATTTATAAATTTTTTTTTTTTTTTTTTTTTTACTTAAAAATAAATTTAATTATTATAATTTTTTACTTTTAAAGAACATAAATTTTAATTAAATAATCAAAATAAAAGAGAAATTGGAAATAAAAACAAAAATACGACTAAGTACTGCAAATCTTCAAAAATCAAATGAAACAAACCGGTTTAGTGTTTAACATTATTGTTGATTCTAACAAACAAAAATTTGAGAAAAAAAATAGAACAAAAAATATTATATATTACATGACATTGACTGCATTATTAGAAAATTTCGTTACATTACTATATTTACTAAGACAATTCTCTGTTAATACTTTTTTTAATTTAGAATTACTATAGAGTTTAAAATACCAGTCCAGCGAATTGTATAATTTTATGCCACGGTAAATTGTGGTAGAGGTACCAAATTTCATTAATTCATTAAAGAATAACCCTTCATTTGTGGATAGTATAACGCAGGAGTGAAATTTTTCAACGCACGTTACACATATCTGAACGAGATGTTATATTTGTATTTATATAATTATATATGTATATATATATGTAAATATATTTAATTTTAAATAATTTACTTTGTTGAATAGTATTAGGAAGTAACTGCGATGTTTTATACCAAAACTATAAGTTTTGTTTATATCACAGTTAGAAAAAAAAACAAAAAAACAAAACAAAAATAAAAGTTAAAGCTTAATAAAAAAAAAAAACAAAATAAAATGTAAAAACATATGTATATCACTAAGTAAATTTTTAACAATAAATAAAAACGCTATAACGAATTAATAAAGTCAATAAAAGTACTTTGGGGACAAATTTTATTAGAACATTTTTATTTTGCGAAAGAAAGATTAAGAAGAGTACATAACGCACTAAACTATAAAATAAAAATACCAACTCAGACAGTTCAGAATCAGATAGTGACAAATCGGTAATAGAAAACATGGCGCTATCCCCCCCTGAATTTTTGAAACTAGCATCATGCACCATTAATAAAAATTATGGTGGTGATCCGCTAAGTTTACAATCATTCATAAATTCAATAAACCTCTTAGAGGAAATGGCAACAACTGCCACACTAAAAACATTATTAAATACGTTTATGTTATCTAAGCTAGAGGGTCAAGCTAGAGAGCAAACAACTGATGAAGATACATCAGGTAAAATTATAGAAACCCTAAAAAGAAAAATAAAAGCCGAGAATTCAAAAATTATAGAAGGCAGAATGCAAGCCGTGAAAGCAAATAGCATTCCACTGCTAGAGTTTGCAAAACAATCAGAAGATCTTGAAGAAAATTTTAGAAGGTCCCTAGTTATGGAAAGGATCAACTCGAGTAAAGCAATTGAATTATCGATTGAGAAAACAGTCGATATGTGTAGGGCTTCAGCTAGATCCGATCTAGTGAAATCTGTTCTAGCAGCTTCAAAATTTGAAGACCCAAAAGAGGTCGTAGCCAAATTTATTGTAGAGACAAATACTGAATCAAAAGAAAAACAAGTTGTCTTTCAATACTAGAACAAATGGAAATTTTAGAAATAATAATTTTAGAGGTAACTCTAACAGGCCCAATAACTATAATAATAGAACAAACAATTATAACACCTTCAATAAAAATAAGTTTGGAAATAACCAATCAAATTTTAATAGAAACAGAAATAATAATAATAGACAATACAATAATACACAAAATAGAAATAATAACAACAGATACAACAATGTTAGATACTTGGAAAACTCCACAGCTCCTCGCTGGCATGGGCAGAGAGGAGTAGAGGAACAATCAGTAGAGACAGAACAGTAAACAAAACAATTAAAAATATTTATACGTTAAATTTAAATTTTTCAGACTACATTTTATTAACAAAACTAAACAGGTCCAAAATAAATTTTTTAATAGATACCCAAGCAAATATTTCACTAATAAAAATCTCTTCAATTACAAACAATGTCAACTTAAATAAAAACGAGGAAGATTATAGTTGCCCTTGTCAACTTTTAGATACCCGTGCGTGTATTAAATAAATTAGAATTTCATATGTTGCAATTGAACTGTTTGACAGAAAATTCAAAATTTTTGTTTTTTTATATTTAATTACAAAAACAATTAATAAAAAAAAAATTAATTAAAAAAAAAGATGAATCTAAAAAAAAAATATGCTCTGAACGAGATTCGAACCCACGCTTTTCAATTAAAAGGTCGACGTCCTAATCACTAAGCCATCGACTTTTTGTTCATCTCAATTTTTTTTTTTAAATTATTATAAGATGAATTTAAAAAAAAAAAAAAAAATTTTGCCCCAGCCAAGAATCGAACCGAAATGTTTTGACTAATAGTTCCATGTCCTATCCACTACGTCATAGAACAATTAATAATTTGCCTACAAAACGAGTTTTTATTTATCTTAATTTTTTTTTTTAAATAATTGTAGTTGCTACGGTATCAATTGTTTAATAACAGTTTTTAAATAATTGTAGTTGCTATGGTATCAATTGTTTGTTTTAAATAACAGTTTTGAATTTTTTTATAGAAATATTAAAAAAAATTAACAATTTTTAATATAAATGAGAGTTTTCTGTCAAATTTTCTATAAAATAAAATTTTTCAAACACAAAATAAATACATATATTTTATTAAAAAGAAAATAGATAACAAAAAATGAATTAAAAAAAAAAAAAATCTTTCCTTAGTCCGAATTCGAACCGAGACATTTTGGCTACAAGTAAAATGTCCTAACCACTACACCATGAATCGATTAATAATTTAACTACATTTTGTTTGTTTTTATATTTGGTTTCTATTTAGTTCTTAATTTTAAAAATATTCATATAATTTCGAAAAATTTGTATGGCAGCTACCCGAAGCCTTCGTCCGATTTTAAACAAAAACAATAGGGAACCTACAAATTGTCTAAAAATTACTTTGTGAAAGTTTCAGAACTCTAGCTCTTATAGTTTTTGAGTTATCGTACTGACGGACGGACGGACACACATAGCTAGATCGATTCACTTTTCGATGCTGATTCGATACGTACCCTTGACACTAAATCTAGCTCGTATATTTCGATGCGTTACAAACGGAGGAGTAATTTTAATATACCCGATGTTCATATATGTATACACAGGTATAACAATATAACAAGTAAAGAAACAGTCAGTCGGTGCAACCGACTTAGAAATACCCTACACCTATTTGGTTCAAATTTAAGGACATATCCATAAGTCATTTTAACACCATAGAAGCTGTTATTAATTTGATCGTAAGACATAGCTAACCAAATTAACTGTATAATACTAAAACATTTTCTAATTACCCTATCTATTAAAAAATACTACTTACAAATTCTTACTAATTTATCTATTTAAAAATATTAAAAAACAATTAAACTTGAAATAAATGAAAATATATTTATTCTAATTCAATTACAAAATGAAAAAATTCTAATTATTAAATTTTGTGATAAAAAGATAATCAAAGCATAATATATTTAATAATCCAAATTTTTAAAAATTGCAATTATTTTAAATGGTTAGTTTATATACCTAATAGAAAAACTTATAAACGCAAAATATGCAATAAATGTATTTCTAAAATACAATTAAAAATTTACACCTTTTCATATAATTCATTTAAATATAAAAATAAATTTTACATAAATGCAGCAAGTACCTTTGAACATAGCTGAACCACTACAATTAAGTCTAGATTTCGGAGACACATAGGACATAGGAAATATATTCTTTGGCTTCGAAATTAAACTCGACCACAACCAATTCCCATGGTACTTTCATTACTAGTAACCTACTGTTAAATTTCATCTAAATACCGGCATTATTTTTTGAGTTATGGTGTTTTTAAGATATATGTTTGTTAGTCCTTGAACTTTTCAAGGGTTCCAGGACCCGAAATTATGGTACGATTTCGCCCATATGCAGTCCCGTCATACTTTCAATACTAGTTAACCCTTGTACACAATTGGAACGCTCTATCTTAATTTTAAGTTACTAGTTTTATTAATTTCGATGATAAGCTTTTACACATTGGGGGGTCTAAGAGAGGTTCTGAACCACCACTCCAATTGATCCCAAATTAGGGGGGCACGCAAGAAATAGTAAAAAACACCCTTGTGGCAAATTGGAAGCTTCTACATTTGTTTCAAGTAACTATCTTTATTAATTTCGAAAATATGCTTTAAGGGACTAAGAACTGAGTGGCTGGTCCCCGACCCACTAGTCCAATGGGGCCCAAATTTCAAAGACACTTACGAAATAGGAAGGGACACCCTGATACCAAATTTGAAGGTTCTATCTTCATTGGTTTCGGAATTATGCTCGTTTGGCCTAAATTCGATCAAAAAGTTCTAAGTTCCGAACCCATTGTCCAATCCTCACCGTACGTAATCACCGCCGTAGTTTCGCTGCCAATAACTTACAGCACAAATTTCATGAAGATAGCCTCATTAGTTGTTGAGTTATCGTGATTTTTTATATATGTTCCTTAGCCCTGACATCGATTAAAAGGTCCGGAATCCGAACCGTTGGGCTGATTTCGCCCCTATATAGTCCGCGCTGTACTTATAGTACTAGTTAACCCTTGTACACAATTTGAACGGTCTATCCTAATTTTAAGTAACTATTTTTAGTAATTTCGATTATAAGCCTTTAAAACTTGGGAGGTCTGAGAGGGGTACAGAACCACCACTCCAATTGATCCCAAATTAGGGGAACACGCAAGAGATAGTAAAGAACACCCTTGTGGCAAATTGGAAGCTTCTACATTTTTTCAAGTTGTTATCTTTATTAATTTTAAAGATATGCTTTAAGGTCTTCGGAAATGTGTGGCTGGTCCCCGACCCAGTACTCCAATGGGACCCAAATGCACAAGACACTTAGGAAATAGGAAGGGATACCCTGATACTAAATTTGGAGGTTCTATCTTCAATGGTTTCGGAATTATGCTCGTTTGGCCTAAATTCGATCAAAAAGTTCTAGGTTCCGAACCCATGGTCCAATCCCGACCTTACGCAATTCCCGAAGTATTTTCATTACTAGTAACGTACAGCACAAATTTGATGAAGATAGCGTCATTAGTTGTTGAGTTATCGTGATTTTTTATATTTGTTCGTTAGCCCTGAAACCGATTAAAAGGTCCAGAATCCGAACCCATGGGCCGATTTCGCCCATATGTAATCCCCGCCGTACTTTCAGTCCTAGTAACCTACAGTTAAAATTTCATCAAGATAGCTCCATTATTTTTTGAGTTATCGTGCCTACGGACGGACGGACGGACGGGCGGACGGACATGGCTATATCGACTAAGGCGGTCACGCTGATCACAAATATATATACTTTTCCATATCTAGCTCGCTTCCTTTAGGTGGTTACAAACACCATACCAAAGTTAATATACCCCTTTACCTATTCTATAGGTGTAGGGTATAAAAAAAATTAAAGGTATCACAAACAATTATATTGAGTCCTTAGGTACTGTATATACTAAAATTTATATACAAAACTATGAATTACATGTAGTACCAGACAATTTCGATATACCAGCTGATGGTATATTAGGTAAAGATTTTATAAAATTTTATAAGTGTAATATAGATTACGATTACATGAAAGTTGCAATTAAAACAAGTAAAAAGATTCTAGAAATTTCAATTTATAGTGGACCTAACAATCAAACTATAGTACTACCAGCTCGTGCAGTTGTAGTAAGACAATTTCATTTACCCTCTGATGAGGACTGCGTAATCGTAGATCAAGAAATTTCAGAAGGCGTGTTCATACCAAGAACAATAGTGGGCTCTAAAAACCCTTTTGTTCGAGTTATGAATACGAATTCAGAAAATAAACTAATATCTCAAAATATAAAATTAAAAACTTTACTACTGTCGGACTTTGAAATAATAGACCTAAAACAAAATTACAATAAAAATCTTAATCGTACAAAAGAACTAAATGAGATAATTACTAAAAATACAAATAAAATATATTTACCTAAATTACTTTAACTATGTAAATAATATTCAGACATATTTCAATTAGAATCAGACCCTATGTCAACTAATAATTTTTACAAACAAAAATTAAGGATTATGGACGATAATCCGGTTTATATTCAAAATTTTAGGCAAGCTCATACACAAACGGACGAAATAAATAGACAAGTCAAACAATTACTTAAAAATAAATTGAACCAAGTCAATCAAACTACAATAGTCCAATAATTTTATTATCAAAGAAAGGAAATGCTAACAAATGGAGAATGTGTATTGATTACAGAATGGTTAATAAAAAATTAATAGCTGACAAATTTCCACTTCCACTTCCAAATAGAAGATATTTTTGACAATTTAGGTAGAACAAAATTCTTTTCAGTATTAGATTTATACTCTGGTTTTCATCAAGTACCATTAGATGAACAATCTAGAGATATAACATCTTTTAGCACACAATCAGGTAGTTATAGATGGAAAGTTCTTCCATTTGAAAAATTATTAATTTTTTTTAATATTTCTATATAAAAATTCAAAACTGTTATTTAAAACAAACAAGTGATACCATAGCAACTACAATTATTTAAAAACCGTTATTTAAAACAAACAATTGATACCACAGCAACCACAATTATTTAAAAAAAAAAAAAAAATTAAGATAAATAAAAACTCGTTTTGTAGGCAAATTATTAATTGTTCTATGGTGTAGTGGTTAGGACATGGGATTAGTAGTCAAAACGTTTCGGTTCGATTACTGGCGGGGGCAAAATTTTTTCAGTTATTATCAAAAAAATTCAAAACAGTTATTAAAAACAAACAATTGATACTATAGCAACTATAATAATTTAAAATGGCTTAGTGGTTAGGACGTCGACCTTTTGATTGAAAAGTGTGGGTTCGAATCTCGTTCAGAGCATATTTTTTTTTTTAAATTCATCTTTTTTTTTAATTCATTTTTTTTTTTTTTATTAATTTTTTTTGTAAATAAGTATAAAAAAACAAATATTTTGAATTTTCTGTCAAACAGTTCAATTGCAATATATGTAATTCTTATTTATTTAATACACGCACGGGCATCTAAAAGTTGACAAGGGCAACTATAATCTTCCTCGTTTTTATGTGCATTAGAAAAAGAAACGGAAAAATTAAATATTGAAGAAATAGAAATTGAGAATAATGATGTAATATTTACTCAGTATACGATAAATGATTTTAAAGAAATAGGAAATAGAGCTGTAAATTGAAAATCGCGATAATAAATACACCGAAAACATTAGAAAAAGTACTTGATATAAATAATATTCTAGATAGATATCACAATGATCCTATTTTCGGAGGACATGTAGGACAAAAAAGACTATATATATACTATATGCCAAACTGTAAAAAATGTCAATTAAATAAAATAAAAATTAAACACAAAGAACCACATCAAATAACTAAAATTCCTCAAAAACCTTTTGACGTAGTAGTAATTGATACAATTGGTCCATTACCAAAGACAATAAACAACAACCAATACGCAGTAACAATTATTTGTGACTTAACTAAATTTTTAATAACAGTACCAATTCCAAACAAAGAAGCTAAAACAGTCGCAAAAGCTATTGTTGAGAATTGTGTTTTAATATTCGGACCTATGAAAAGTATTCTAACGGATAGGGGAACCGAATATAAAAATCAAATAATGAAAGAAATTCTAACACTGTTAAATATCGAACATAAATGTTCCACAGCGTACCATCATGAAACGCTAGGAACTATAGAAAGAAATCATAGAGTTTTAAATGAATACTTACGTTCGTATATAAATGAAAATAAAGACAATTGGGACAGTTACTTACCATACTTTAGGTATTGTCATAACTTGACACCAAATACAAGCTTTCAAGAAAAGTATGCACGATTTGAGCTAGTTTTTGGTAAAACACCGTTAATACCAGAATGTATACTCAGTAGTAAAATTGAACCAATATACAACTTTGACAGTTACAGTAAAAAACTCAAATACAACCTACAAGTCATTTATTTATTTATTTATTTATTTATTTGACTCATGCTTAACTCAAACACGTTACAAATTTTTTACTTAAAACTAACAAAGTGTAATAAAAGATATTAAATATTACAAAACTAATTAATGCAAAACTAAATTTATATAAAAAAAATCATGCAAAGAAAAAAAAAAGGAAAATAGAATATTCAATTAAAATATGAAACAAAATTCATTAACAATATTCAATATAATAATAATTAAAGGTTTAACAAAAAACAAAATTATTAAACAAATTTAAGAATAAAATTGAATATGAAAAATAATAAAAAAAAAAAATAAACAAAAATCAATAATAAACTAAAGATAATCCCAAAATTTTACCGATGCAAATACAAATCTTTCTTTAATGTTAATTTGGTTAGTTGAAGGTTAATACAGTGTTTATATTTATTGCATAAAGCCATCATTCTGTTAAGAGGCTCGTATTTACCATAATTGGTACGGTGAAACTGAAGATAAAACATGTTATGTGTTCTTAATCTAGAAACTGGACAGAAAACTACCCTATCAAGTAATTCCTTAGAAATAGTGTTGCCTTTGAGTAATTCTGTTAAAAATATTATATCAGCAACCTCACGACGTTTTTCAAGAGTGTTATGATTTAATAAATTTAGCCGATGCTCATACGGAGGGAGATTGAACGGATCTTCCCAGGGCAGATGACGAAGAGCAAATCTAAGAAATTTCTTTTGGACAGATTCAATCCTATTAACATGGACTCTATAAAATGGATTCCATACCTGGCTGGCATACTCCAAATTGGGTCTTACCAAGCAAGTATAAAGAGAATTAAGAACATAAGGGTCTTCAAATTCTCTTGCCCAACGCTTGATAAAACCCAGCATAGAATTTGCTTTATTTAATATATAGGTATAATGAGGTTGAAATGAGAGTTTACTATCAAAAAATACTCCCAAATCTTTAATTGAAGCAACAGATAGAATAGTTTGATTATTAAAAGAATAAGTACATGATAATTGATTTAAACGACGCGTAAAAGAAATAAAAGCACATTTAGTAATGTTAAGAAGAAGGTTATTATTAACACACCAGTTATGAAAACGGTTTAAATCATCTTGTAAAGCTAACGAATCATCTAATGATTTAATTTTTTTAAAAATTTTCATATCATCGGCATATATTTTAATGTGACTATTGTAAATTAATGAAGTAACATCATTTATCGAAATAATGAACAATAAAGGGCCAAGATGACTGCCCTGAGGAACCCCAGTGAGAGCCAAAAATGGGGTCGAAATTATAGATCTAAATAGAATTGAATAACTTCGATCTGAAAGATATGAGGAAATCCAATTTATAAAGTATGAGGGAAAACCTAATTTTCTTAACTTAAAAATGATAATATTATGGGGAAGAAGATCGAATGCTTTACTGAAGTCGGTGTAAATTACATCAGTTTGAAAGCCATCCTCCATATTTTTAAGAAAAATTGATGTAGCCTCAACAAGGTTAGTAACGGTAGACTTATTTTTCACAAAGCCATGTTGATATGGTGATAAGAAGGTGACGCAGTGATCATAAATAGAATCAAAAACAATTAATTCAAAAAGTTTTGGAATCGAGGATAGTTTTGCTATCGGTCGATAATTAGTAATGTCATTTTTATGATCTTTCTTATGAATAGGTCTAATAAAAGCACTTTTCCAAATAGATGGAAAAACCCCAGTAGCTAAAGAGCAATTAAATATGGTGGACAGTGGGCCAGCCAAAGAGGCAGCGCATTTTTTTAAAAATAAGTTAGGGATACCATCACTTCCAGGACTTGGATTATCATCAATTTTATTTATGTAATTCAATACCATGTTAGAATCTATATTAATATTTGTAAGTGTAGTTTTCGGAAAATTTTCAAGGTGAGAGAAATTTGCTTCATTTACAGAAAAGGTTGAAGTAGAGTAACTAGAAGAAAAGAATTCACGAAAAAATTCGCAGATGATTTTGGAGTCATTACTAACAGAATTTTTATAATTGAAAAAGGTTGGGTATTGATCACTTTTTCTTTTAGAGTTTACAAATTTCCAAAATTGTTTTGGATTGGCTTTGATATTCGATGACATATTGCGAACATAATTTGAATAAAGATTATCAGCCAAAAATTTAAATTCATTAAACAGAGTAAGAAAATAGTTATAGTCAGAATTCAAGTTACTTTTGACAAATTTACGCCAGGCTTTATTTTTTTTATTTTTTAATGTTTTGAGATTTTTATTAAACCAGGGTGGACTGGATGCATTCGTAGTATCAACTACAAGAGGAACAAATTGAGAAATGGAAGACCGAATAATTCCATAGAAGTTATTAACAGAATCATTTAAATTAGAAGAAGGAATAAATGAAAAATTATAAGAGGTCAAAAAATTATTAATATCATCGAAATTGGCTTTTACAAAATTAAAACGATGTGATAAAGAAGATTCAACTTTCGCAGGGGGAAAAGATGAAAAGGAAAAACAAATAGGCGGGTGGTAAGGATCGATTCTGACTAATTCAATTGGGCAATCAAGAATAACCAAATCGTTCCAGTTCGTAGTGAAAATAAGATCCAATTGATTACCTCTATAATTGAATATCGAAGATACTTGTTGAAAGTTGAAGGAGTTTAAAGAATCAATTACTAAGCACTCAATATTACTAATCAGTTCTTTTGGTACGAAGTAAGGTTCTTCATCATGAGCAATCCAACTGATATTAGGTAAATTAAAATCACCACATAGAATGATATCATCATTTGCGTTGATTTTGCTAATATATGACTCAATTACTGATAAATAATTAGAATAAAGTTCAAAGTTAGAAGCTGGTGGAATATAACAGTTAATGATGAATAAATTATTGGATAGCAGTTCAACTTTAATAGCCATAATTTCAGTATTTTCAATTGATTCAGTTTGAGAGCAAGTCAATTCTGAGGAACAAAATGAATTTTTTATTGCGATTAATACTCCTCCACCTTTCGAAGTATTATCCAGAGTACCATATCTATCCTTTCTAAAAACATTAAAAGATGAAGAAAAAAGTTCTAAATTGTTAATTGAAGAAGTAAGCCAAGTTTCAGTTAAAATAAAAATATCAAAGTTTAAAATGGTAGAATTAGAGAGAACCGTTTTCGTTTTGGTACGTAGACCTCTTACGTTTTGGTAATAGATGGATAATTTAGGTAAAGTGTTGCAAGGATTAACTAAGGTAAGAGGAGATAAATTAATATTAACTAGATTTTCTCTCACTTGGGAGCGGACGAAAGTACTTATCATGATTTTCCCTTACCCTTTGAAGATAATTAATTCTGTTAGACGAAATATGAGAAGCATATGACTTAAGATCATTCAAGGCATTTACCGCAGAAATTCCAAATGTGTCATGATATCTAATAAAAATATCACGCAACTCATTAACATCAGTTGGCAATCCTTCTTGTCATGAATAAAAGTGCTCAGTATTTATTACAAAAAGCTAAAGAAAATAACAAGAAAATCTATGACCGAAACATTAAAGGATATGATTTTAAGGTAGATGATAGTGTTGTTAAGAAAAGAAAACGCACATAAATTAAACGCGTTATATAGTGGTCCATTTATAATCACAAGTGTAAATGGATCAAATATTACTATTTAAAATTCAGAAAACAAAGAAGAAACAGTACATAAAAATAGGGTAGTTAAATTCACAAATTAAATAATCTTTAAGGTAATAATAAATAGTAATAATTCTAATAAATTTTAAAATTGTACTTTTAAATAAAAATAGACAATCCTAACTAATTTTAAATTTTACATTTAAAAGCAAAATAAATAATTTTAATTAATTTTTAATTTTAACTCATAATGAATATTTTCAACTAAAATATAACAACTTTAAATATAACAAAGATAAGAACTACATAGGTGGTCAATATAATTAGCATTCTTAATAATGCATTGACCTACCTAATAAATATGAATTTGATATTAACTGATATAAACCATACAAACATACATTGTATGCAATACATTGCACATTGCAATGAATAATATTTCTTGTTCTCTATGTTTTAAGTTATTAACCTAAGAAATGGAATAATTATGTTATGCTTTATGATTTATTAAATATATAAATTATTGATAAGAATATCAATCGTATCATGTACCATAATTATAATATAATAAGTATAATTATCATTGTATTAGTAGCGTTAGTTTAAGTTTCTAAATAAGGTAAAATTATTAAATAAAGCATGATTAAAGTACAATCATTAAAACGGGTTATTAATTTTAAATAAAACACCCATATTCCCGGGTGTATAGAAGACGACCATGTGATCAACCAAACTGTTGGCACGAGAGTCCGAAGTATCTCTAATGAATGGGTTAAATCCGTTATAACGGAGGAAAAGATTGCCTGGGCAATTGATAACTTCGCTCCATACAAAGCTGCAGATTTAGACGGTATTTTTCAAAAATACTGCAAGAACTGAAGGAATATGTAGTTCCATTAATTACTAAGCTGTTTATGCAGTCTCACTCCAAAAATGGAGGCGGGTGAATGTGATCTTTATACCAAAAGCTGGCAAAAGAGGCCACGAAACTGCTGAGGATTTTAGACCGATAAGTCTAACATCCTTTTAATTGAACACTCTCGAGAGAACACTCGAGCTAGAAGTTAGAGGAGTACTAGAAAGCTCCCCGTTTTCTAAGTACCAACATGCCTTTTGTAAGGGCAAGTAAACCGAGACTGCACTAAGCAAATTAGATACAGTACAAAGAAAACATATTGGCTAGCTTTCTCGACATAGAAGGTGCCTTTTACAATATGGACGTTCACTCGAAGAACTAGGGGTAGAAAGTGCCCTTAGGCAGTGGGTTGTTTGTTTGTTGAAATCAAGAGAGATTGAGTCGGAACCATAAAATCACTAGAAGAGTAAGCAGAGGCAAACCACAGGGTGGCTTCTAGTAATGAATGGAATACTAAAAGAACTTCAAGACGATGGAATCAAAACCATTGCATACGCGGATGATCTAGCAGTATTATTGTCTAGAAGTTTCTTGACATAATTAACGTAATTATGGAAAGAGCTTTCAAAAGGGTTAGTAGATGGACCAATGTATGTGGCCTATGCGTCAACCCGGGGAAAACAGAACTAATGCTTTTCACAAACAGGGCAAAGATCCCGGAATTCACCAAACCTAGACTGGATGGTGTATATATGAATTTAGTCTCCAGTGTTAAATACCTCGAAGAGGCACTCGACCCGAAACTGAAGTGGAGGCTCAATGCCCAAGAAAAAGCCACGAGTGTAGCCCTGTACTCGTGTAAGAAAATGTTAGATAAAAAATGGGAATTAAAACAAAGAATGGCTTTATGGATGTATAACTACTATCGTACGCGCCATCCTTACCTTCGGATCATTAATCTGATGGCCAGCGCTAGAGAAGCAAGCTTGGTAGGGTACAGGAAGCACATGCATAAGCATTACCGGTGCGTTGAGAACTACGCCAAGTAATGCACTTGATGCACTTCTCTAATTCCTCCCCGTTGACCATCATATAAAATTTTTAGCCGGCTGTAGTGCGGTCAGACTCAGAGAAAATAGAGATTTGAGCACAAAACCCTATGGACATGGCAGTATTCTCATTGTCAAAAACTTCAAAATAAAGATTCCATCAAGAATCTGATGGAAACAAGAAAACCCCCTGAGAGAAGTAGACATCGCACTCTTCACTGATGGTTCAAAGATGGGCTGCGGTGTTGGTGCTGGTGTCTATTCAGAAAAACTCAATATAGAACAAGCCTTCAGACTTCCCAATAAGTCCAGTCAACAAGCCTTCAGACTTCCCAACAAGTCAAGCTGAAATGCTAGGAATCTTGAAAGCATGCAAACTGCTTAGCGATAATATTTTTCTCGTGGGAAGCATTGCGCTTGTCTCGGATAGTCAAGCGGCTATCGCGGCTCTGAACGACAATAACATCTAAGTTTGTCAGAAAATGCTCTGACGAGCTTAAGAATATAAGCTATCAACACAATATAACATTACTGTGGGTTCCGGGACATAGGAATATCGCAGGTAATGAACATGAAAATAAATTAGCAAGCAGGGGTTCCAATCTGAACGCTTCTCTGGAAGAACAGATGAATCCACGACAACAGGCGTGATCACGGGACATTGGCCAATTGGCGAACATGCGACCATATTAGGTATCCAACATTTCAACACATCATGCCGAAGCTGTGGTGGACAGAATAAGAAAGAGACCATTATACACTTCACGTGTAAATGCCCTGCGCTGGCCAGTGCCAGAAGAGTGGGTCTGGGTAGCCATGTATTTAACGATCTTAGCGATCTGGCAGATAAGCAACCTACATAAATGGTAGGATTTCTTAATGCCGCGAAATGGATCTAAAAATTACAACCAATATAAAACGAACTTAAGCTTTGTGGTCACGATAATGGTAGCAAAAAGGTGTTAACGCGCTAATTGAGGTCCTGTCACGATTGGAATCACCAGCCATCCAAACCAACCAACCAAAGGACACTAGTCCAGTCTTAAAAATTGGTGTCTGTTATAAAAAACCAAGTGATTCAATTTTTGATAGATATAAAATATTATTGAGATGGGTGATTGTAATATTAACTTATTAGTTGATGCACAACTCACTAGATGCTATAAATCAATGTCGAATCTAATGGAATCTAATGGAAACATTATTGAAAACAAATTAAGGAAAGAATATGCGACTAGAGTAACTGAAAAACTAACTGACTAGTCAAACTATTTTTCTTCAACCAACGGATAAAAAAGAAGTATATGAAATTTACTTTGGTCAATTTAACTGCATAATGGTTAAAAAATAGTACACCAGATAATATAGTAGCCGCAAATCTAGAGTATGTTGCAACATTAATAACACCTAAAATTGTTGGTTTGGTAAATAGATGTCCTTTTACTGTTATTTATCCGGAATGTCTAAATTCAAGTATTGTTGTAGCTGTACTTAAATCTGGATCTACACTGAATGTATCGAATTATAGACCAATTACTCTTACAAGTTAAAGTCTTACAAGGAAAAGTGTTTGAAAAAATTATAAATGTCAGACTACAAGATTTGATGTAAGAGACCGTACGCTTTATATGAATCAATTTGGGTTTCAAAAAAGAGTTGGAACGGACTCTGCAGTTTTGGAATCTACTAATTCAATTAGTAGGAAGCTATGTGTGTTCTGTATTTGTTGATCTAAAAAAAGCTTTTGACACAGTGACTCATAGTATCTTACTTGATAGATTGTATGAAATTGGTAGAGCAGCTTAGGTAGAGCAGGTAGAGAAGCTCAAAAATTATTGGGTACTAAGTAATAAAATTTTTATAAATATTGGTTATCCTCAAGGGTTAGGTCCTACATTATATCTGCTTTACATTCATAATATCCAATATGCGAATTTATTAGCAGAATATAAGTTACTTGCTGATACTCTCCTTATTTACAGTGCCAGAAGTTGTGTTGAATTAGAAAGAGTAATAAATACAGATTTGCGGAGATTTAACTATAAATGCTGAAAAAACAAAATATATAGTATATAAATAAAGTCGATATTAATCCAAAACTACTAGAAATTATATTGAAATCGAAAGAATTACTAATTATAAATATCTTGGTGTTATAATTGATGAAAAGTTGAAATGGTTAGATCATATTCATATAATATAAAAAAAAGTTTTGCCTTTGTTTGTCTTTTGGTTCTATCAAAAGATGTGGAATCACTCTGAGTAGACAAACTGCAGATGTTCTATAGTATTTTCATATTATTTCACATTTCAGATAAAATATATGTAATTGATCTAGCTGTTCCTCTTGGCTAAAAGATAAAATTAGTATCATGATAAACAAGGCTATAAAAGGCCTGCATAAATTTAATTTGCTTACACCTAAAAATGAAATTTTTAAACGAACGGGTTACCTGAAGTTATTTGAAATCATTGTTCTGGAAAAGACTAAACTAATTTTCAAATTGGGAAAAAGAATTTATAAAAAAAACTATTCTAATTACTAAAAGAAGTAGTGTCCACAAATACAATACTCGGAAGTTGAACAACCTAAAGCATACTAAATCATGAACAGAATTATCACGAAACATCGCCTTTCGTCAGCTATAAGGCTTTATAACAGATTACCATTTGAGTTGAAGGGAAGTTAAAATTTAGATTCTTTTGTAAAAAAACTAAAAGTATTTACTAAAAAATAATTCATCACAAATGGAAAGACGAATGAAGGAGTAAATTTCAAATAACATATTTTGTAATAATAGTAATTTACTTGTTTTGTTAAATATTGAATTATTTGCGATGTTTAATACCAAAACTTTATGTTTCGTTTATATCACAGTTAATAAACATAGAAAAAAAATTCAGAGTAGCTAAATTTTTTTTTTGCGAGGGTTGATGGAAAGCATCGAAAGCCGCCCGGAATAACTGTAGGGGGTTCATCTGGGGGGTGTTGGATTTTAACCAACTAAAACCATCCTCCGTTTTTAAAACTCAATTTGGTATGGACCTTAAATAAATATGTATTGTTTGGTTTTTAGGATCGAGATTGGGAAGGAAATTAGGGTTAGGATTAGGATTTAGGAACTGGGATTATGATGGATAAAGGAATTAATTTAAAGGAAAGTCATGAAAATGGATGTTAATGTTCTTCTTAAACTTTATTGGATCGTACATATAAAAACTACCAACTTTGGGAAACACATTACATGGTAACTGATTCCATAATCGCGATATGCGCAAAATAAACGAATTTCCATAAGCCGCGTTTCGCCATCTTACTAATTCAACAGCGTAGGGATCAGCATCTGTCGCACTCCTTGTTTCACGTTGAAAAACTTTTAGGAGAGACATTAATTGTTTGATTTTGTTGGAACATGTGTTCGTCCCTACGAGGTATCTATAAAACAGAGTTAGTGAACAAACGGTTCGCCGATGGTTAAGTGGAGTGAGGGATGAGGTAACACTGAGATCATTTATAAGACGGATAGCTCTAATTTGCACTTTATCGATATCCCAGAGCGGTTTGGGGGGCTCCAGTTCAAATATGTGCATTATACTCCATTTTTGATCTAATATAAGTTTTATAGATTTTTAGAAGATCAGGTGCAGAAAAATAAGTTTTACAGTGAAACAAGAAATCTAAACATTTAGCTGCATCTTTAGCTATACCAGCCATGTGGTTTGACCAGGTCAATTTTTGGTTTAATCCGATACCCAGAATGTTAAGGTTTGTTTTGTGCTTCAAAGGTATACCCTGAAACGACAAGCTGGGGTTAGATATTGTAATTTTCCGCGAGATTAGACAGCATTGAGTCTTTTTTGTGTGAAAAACAACACGGGTATACTCACCCCATTTATGGATTTTTGCTAAATCATTGTTTAGCTCACTAGTCATGAAATTTTTTGCTGTTGTGTTAATCTGTTAATATTAATGTTACAGTGACTATGAAATTCATAGGAAGCCGCAAGGGTGGTATAATCTGCGAAACTGTGAATTGGATTGGAGGTTATTGAAAGTAAATCATTGATAAATATTAAGAAAAGAGTTGAGGACAAAACAGATGCTTGGGATACACCAGCATTTATTTGAAATTAGTTGGATGTATTACCATCCACAAGTACTCGTATTACCACCACAAGTTCGGAACAGCCAACGCGTGGAATACGAGATGGATTTTGTGTTGGCTTGGGCAGTGTTGAATTGGAAGCAAATTGTTCAAAAAACAAGTTTGCTTTTTTTTTAATCTGATACAATTCTGTTATTTTTATCAACAAGTGGGGAAAAAGAGGACATGCTAAAATTCTCCTTTCACCCCTTTGTAAAAGTCCAAACGTTGGGCATATGGAGCAACCTACGTTTTATTCTTTGATTGTATAAAAACTTTTGCTTGTTGATAACTTTCTTGCATCTATTTCTAGCCACTATATAGTTGACAAATGTAAAAAATAAACAAAAAATATTTAAATTTTTTTCTAGAACTTGGCTAGAAAAAATTTAAATAAACTTAAATAAAAAAAAAAAAAAAATGTAATTCTTACACAATTTCTTTTTCAAGTGCAATAAGATGAAAAGCATTTGAAAATATAATAAATTTCTGTATTTCATGTTTTTCTTTGGAAAATATTAATAATAACCAATATTTAAAATTCAATTTTACACCAGACCCGGGATTAAAATCTTATCTTGGCAGTATAATACTTTCAAAAATACAAGGAGCAGCAGCAGCAGTATAGAAAGATTGGAAAACGCGACATGGAGCGACATTAAAAATCAATTAAAGATGTCGTTCGGAATACAAGAAAATTCCCTCTAGCTGAAAGAGAAAGCAGATGAAATTAAATTTGTAAATATAAGTCAATTTTATTATCAATTAACAGAAATACTAGATAAGTTCAATTTAAAATGTAAACTTGATCCAAATTATTGATTTTGAACCATCAAGTAATTAAAAAAGTATTTTAGAATAATTTCTCAATAAACTATTTATTATCGAATAGTATGTATTTAAGGCTTAAAAATATTGATAACTTAGAAGAAGTCTATTATGAGCTTCTGCAAAGTGGTATTTCTATCAAATGTAATAATTATAATGATAGAAAGGATAGAAATTAGAACAATAATTATCGTAAAATAGTTGTAATAGCAATTTATATAACAATTGCTTTAAAAATTTTATAAATAGTAGTTCCAACCACTATCGATCTAATACTCGTAATTTTGCAAGTGTATTATTATAATAATAATTTCAATAATCATTTTAACTGAAAAAATTCTAATTCTACTTTTAATCGTCCATTAATCTTAACAAATCAGGGCTAAGTAGATTCCGTCATAATAATAGCGGAAATTTTACAAATAACTATATAATACTATATAATCAACCAATGGATACCAATTGGCTGTACTAGGCAATGATTTTTTAGATAAGCAAAATAAGCATACCGTGAAAATTTTTAATTCATTGCTTTTGAAACCAATTTACAATTAATTCATATATTCCAAATAACTTCCACCATAATCCTAAATCCTTCCATATCCTCATCCCTGCAACCAAATTGTAAAGTTCCCTCCTAAAGTTTGGTTCAAAAAGGGTGTGGTTTTGGTATGTTAAAATCATACAGTGCCCAAAGAAACACCGCATGTGTGGCTTTTGAGCTTTCCATTCTCTCGTAAAAAAAAAAAAAAAAAATAATACAAAAATAAATTGTTGAATTGATATAGGAGCTACAACATCAGTTATAAATAAAACCTAATTCCCCGAAATAAAGAAAGATAAACTTAAAAATTCCTTAAAAATTCTCACATTATTCGGTGCTAGTAAAATATTTCATACATTAATTACTGACGTTCCAATAGAATTGAATCACTCAGCACAAATCCTTTCGAAGGTATTAAAACTTATTAATAAACAATTTGACGCGATTGTAGAACAAAACGTATTGAAAGCCGTAGGAGCAAAAACATACTTTGAAAACGAAAAGATCGAAATAATGGGAAAAATAACAAAATTTAAAAATGCTTTGTCCTTATAAGATTTACAAACAAATATCTTTGAATTTATAAAAACAAATCATCTTAATAATGAAGCAAATAAAATATAAAAAAAATTATAACAGAAAATAAAGATCTATTTTATCAAGAGGGTCAAGACCTTCTCCAACATTAAGTGTATTTAAAATAAAAAATATCCGCCCTATTAATTCGAAAATTTATAGTAGATTTTTAGGAAATATAGGATTTAGGATAATCGTAGATACTAGGAAATTGTATAAATTACAATAGAAGATAAATTTCCAATTCCGAATATTGAATCTGTTTTTGATAAACTAGGTAAAGCCCAATATTGTGCTACTATTGATCTCGCTAAAGGATTTCATAAAATTTTTGCAGACGAAAAAGATCAACCGAAAACAGCTTTTTCAAACCCACAACAACATTTCGAGTTTGTCAGGATGCCATTTAGATAAAAAGAATGCTTCTACAACATTCCAACAGATGATAAATTATGCTTTACGTCACTTTATAAATCATATCTGTATATTTAGACGATAAACTAATTTTCAGTACGTCACGACAAGAACCTGAAATTGCAATTAGAAAAATATTTGAAACGTTAAAGAAATTTAATTTAAAAATACTTTTATATATTGGAATTACTCTTGTTATCTTCAGTTTTACCATCAAAATACCATTAAAAATATTATGAGTTTATTAAAGCTGTAGTCGGTTTGGTTAGTTTACTTCCACATGCTTTTGCAATTGAATTAGATATTCTGTCAGCAGATTGATCTAATGTTCTCAAATACAATTTTATTTTTTGTTTGCATTCTTGGTATAATAAACGTGTTGAATTTTTGAGCGATTCCTTCCCCTATGCTGCAATATAGATTGTTGAATTTGTTTATTTTATTAAATTATTCTTTTAATTTTATGGTTGTTAAAAAACTCATTGCTTCGACTGGTTCCATCACTAGCTATTTCTTTCACAAGATTCTAGGTTTTTCTTGTATTCTTTGTATTTTTCTTTGTATTCAATATTATTATAATATTGCTTATGCTTACGATACTAGTAATGTTTTGTTTTTATAAGTTTTATACGCTCGTTGTCTACCTTTGATTTTGAGTGCTTTATTTTTTTTTTAATTTGTTTCTCATTTGTTGATTATTGAATTTTCATCTTTTCTTTATTTCGGATGCTCATCCTACCCAATGGAAGTTTGCAAATGTTTTTCCCATTCCGTAAAGGCGATAAAATCGATGCGTTTAACTATGAACTAATTGCTATTACTTCGGTCCATTCCATAGTAATGGAACAACCATAAGCTTTTGAAATATTTATACCAATCGTTCAACTGGTTATTTCGTGTCCTACCTGTGCGAAAAGCTTAATATCAGTCTTCACCATTCCGACGAGTCTGATGTTATAGATCTGAATATTTCTAAGGCTTTCGATCGAGTTTGGCATGATGCTTTATTGGCAAAATACATGGCTTTAGGTCTAGGTAGGGCCCTTGTTAAATGGGTTGAAAATTTCTTTTCGATTCATGCAATTCGTGTCCTAATCAATTGATATTCATCCGAAGATTTTAAAATAAATGCTGATGTCTCTCAGGGATCTGTTTTATCTCCCAGCCTTATATTTATAAATGACCTACTTTCAATAACCTCCAATCCAATTTATAGCTTGACAGAGACAGTACCCTTGTTGCTTCCTATGAATTCCATAGCTACTTTAACATTTGTCATCATATTAATACAACAGCAAAAAATTTCACTATAAGTGAACTGAACAATAATTTAGTAAAATCCAAAAATGGGGTGAAATCAACATAGTTAATTTCAACACCAAAAAAAACTCAATGCTGTCTAATCTCAACAGCTGTTTAACCAGAAACAGCTATTTCAAACCTTAACCCCAAAATTGATAATGTATATATGTACAATTCAGTCAAATTTAAGAAGAACATCAACATCTTTCTTCTAAATATACCATCCAATTTTCCCCATCCCCCATAATCTAGAAATTTCAATAACTCCCATCATAATCCCAAATCCTTCCATAGTCTCATCCTTGTAATTAAATCGTTCATTTGTATCACATGTTCTCTCCTAAAGTTTATTTCAAAAAGGGTGTGGTTTTTGGTGTGTTGAAACCGCACACTACCCAAAGAAATACCGCACAGTTTCAATGGGTGGCTTTCGAGCTTTCAACTCCCTCGAAAAAAAAACAAAAAAAAATATAGTTTGACTTTAAATTTTGTATACGTGTTCCTATGCGTATATGCGTGAAGTCAACCGATTAACTTTAAATTTTGTCTCTATAAATAATAATTACAAAATTTGAAATCAATCGGTCAAACCGTTTAGCTCTCTGAAAAAAATGCTGCTGTGTCGCAATAGGTTAACGGATCTTAACAAAAATTTTTATAATGAGAACCGTAATGGAAGCATTAGCACAAATGTGGCCATTATGGGTTAACAAATACCAAAACATGTCGTTTTTACAATTGGTAAAAAAAAAATGTATAAGTAAATTACGTCCAATTTGAGAAAATAAGACATTTTTCTTTGATTTAGGGAAAGGATTAAAAGACAGCTTCTCAAAACTACAATTAAATGGTCAAATATTCCTTTACGCAGATTATATAGCTATTCCATACGGAGAAGATAGTTATGAAAACTCACAATCTACAATAAAGCTTTAAAAAACCTTTTGCTTCACATAATAGAGCACCAACAATAGAGCACAGAGAACTGAGGATATTAAAACTAATCTATACATACTAGCTGTTGGCCCTTCACAGAATGACGGAAGGTCAATTGGAAGAAGAACTTTTTCTAATTAAAAACTATTTCTAATTTCATTATATACATATACATATATAGTATATCAATGCCATATTCTTAAATAAAATCGCAACTGTTACTTTTTGTATAACGCAGATTATGCTTCAATTCTAAGAAAAAACAAATGACTGACATAAGTTCTTATTGTATCTTAAAAACTTGAAGATGAATAAGTTACATGGTCTACCTCTTGTTGGTTTTGAATTTGATAAAATGTTGGGGTTTTTAGTTCAAGTCCCTTTTTGGTAATTTTTTTTTTAAATTTCTATTAATATTTCTTTTTTTATTTAAAATCGTACTGGCTTAAATTAAATAATTTAATAAAAGATTTTAAATTTTTTTATAGGTTAATATTTTGTTTCAATAATGATCTCTTTCTCCATTTATTAATGTTTTGTATACATATTCTAAAAAAATATTGCAATACATAGTTTTCACAACCTTTGATTAGATTCGAAATATTTGTTTGTTGCTAACATTCTATTATGTACCTACTCAACATGCTAAAATCTACCTATGTACGTAAAATTGTATTAAATGTTGATTTTTGAATTGAGTTTTGCTTCGTTTATTAATTTTGAATTATAAACTTTATTTGAAATTTTTTTTAATATACCAAAATAAGTTAAAAACAAGTTAAGAAACAGTCAGTCTGTGCAACCGACTTAGAAATACCCTACACCTATTTGGTTCAAATTTAAGGACATATCCATAAGTCATTTTAACACCATAGAAGCTGTTATTAATTTGATCGTAAGACATAGGTAACCAAATTAACTTTATAATACTAAAAACATTTTCTGATTACACTATCTATTAAAAAATATTACAAATTCTTACTAATTTCTCTATTTAAAAATATTAAAAAACAAACAAACTTGAAATAAATGAAAATATATTTATTCCAATTCAATTACAAAATGAAAAAATTCTAATTATTAAATTTTGTGATAAAAAGATAATCAAAGCATAATATATTTAATAATCCAAATTTTTAAAAATTATTTTAAATGGTTAGTTTATATACCTAATAGAAAAGCTTCCAAACGCAAAATATGCAATAAATGTATTTCTAAAATACAACTACAAATTTATACCTTTTCATATAATTCATTTAAATATTCAAATAAATTTTACATAAATGCAGCAAGTACCTTTGAATATAGCTGAACCACTACAATTAAGTCTAGATTTCGGAGACACATAGGACATAGGAAATATATTCTTTGGCTTTGAAGTTAAACTCAACCAGAACCAATTCCCATGGTACTTTCATTACTAGTAACCTAGAGTTTAAATTTCATCAAAATACCGGCATTATTTTTTGAGTTATGGTGTTTTTAAGATATATGTTTGTTAGTCCTTGAATTTGTCAAGGGTTCCAGAACCCCAAACCATGGTACGATTTCGCCCATATGCAGTCCAGTCATACTTTCAATACTAGTTAACCCTTGTATACAATTGGAACGTTCTATCTTAATTTTAAGTTACTAGTTTTATTAATTTCGATGATAAGCTTTTACACATTTGGGGGTCTAAGAGAGGTCCTGAACCACCACTCCAAATGATCCCAAATTAGGGGGGCACGGAAGAAATAGTAAAGAACACCCTGGGCCAAATTTGAAGCTTCTACATTTGTTTCAAGTTACTATTTTTATTAATTTCGAAAATATGCTTTAAGGTCCTCGGAACTGAGTGCCTGGTCCCCAACCTACTAGTCCAATGGGGCCCAAATTTCAAAGACACTTACGCAATAGGAAGGGACACCCTGATACCAAATTTGGAGGTTATATCTTCATTGGTTTCGGAATTACGCTAGTGTGGCCTAAATTCGATCAAAAAGTTCTCAGTTCCGAACCCATTGTCCAATCCTCACCGTACGTAGTCACCGCCGTAGTTTCATTACCAATAACCTACAGCACAAATTTCATGAAGATAGCCGCATTAGTTCTTGAGTTATCGTGATTTTTAATATATGTTCGTTATCCCTGACACCGACTAAAAGGTCCAGAATCCGAACCCATGGGCTGATTTCGCCCTTATACAGCCCGCGCTTTACTTATAGTACTAGTTAACCCTTGTACACAATTTAAACGGTCTATCTTAATTTTAAGTAACTATTTTTAGTAATTTCGATTATAAGCTTTTAAAACTTGGGAGGTCTGAGAGGGGTACTGAACTACCACTCCAATTGATCCCAAATTAGGGGAACACGCAAGAGATAGTAAAGAACACCCTTGTGGCAAATTGGAAGCTTCTACATTTTTTCAAGTTGTTATCTTTATTAATTTTAAAGATATGCTTTAAGGTCTTCGGAAATGTGTGGCTGGTCCCCGACCCAGTACTCCAATGGGACCCAAATTCCCAAGACACTTAGGAGATAGGAGGGGACATCCTGATACCAAATTTGGAGATTCTATCTTCATTTGTTTCGGAATTATGCTCGTTTGGCCTAAATTCGATGAAAAAGTTCTAGGTTCCGAACGCATGGTCCAATCCCGACCTTACGGAATCCCCGAAGTAGTTTCATTACTAGTAACCTACAGCACAAATTTGATGAAGAAAGCGTCATTGTTGAGTTATCGTGATTTTTTATATATGTTCGTTAGCCCTTCGATCGATTAAAAGGTCCAGAATCCGAACCCATGGGCCGATTTCGCCCATATGCAATCCCCGCCGTACTTTCAGTCCTAGTAACCTACAGTTAAAATTTCATCAAGATAGCTCCATTATTTTTTGAATTATCGTGCCTACGGACGGACGGACGAACGCTGATCACAAATATATATACTTTTCCATATCTAGCTCGCTTCCTTTAGGTGGTTACAAACACCATACCAAAGTTAATATACCCCTTTACCTATTCTATAGGTGTAGGGTATAACAATATATTTGTTTGGCTTCTATGGTGCTGGGTGCATTGAACTGAAGTATTGTACACCTAAAGTCATTTTGCCAACCTCTGCAGTACTCTACACCATTTTTTTTCCATTTTTTACTTTTTCCAAATAGAAAAAATAATTAAAAGGAATTTTGAGGGAAAGATGCAGGGATGAGAAATAGAGGAGGAAACTTTGAGGGAACTTTGAAATTACTTTGATTGCATTGCTTGGTTTACTTGCTTTTCAAAACAAAGCAAATCAAGCAATGCAACAAAGCGTACTTTGGATATTTCAGATTTTCACTGAAAATAATTAAGACTTACTACACAATGTTGCTGTGAAGCATAGTCTTCTTAATTTTTATTTATAAAATGTTTTAGTATTTATATAAAATTTCCAGAACATGTTCTGTGAGTTTTAAAAACGTAAATGAACTAATTCATAAATATTTCAAATAATTTAAATTCATAAAAAAATTTTATTTTTTTTTTTTTTTTTTTTTTTTTTTATATTAAAAATCAATAAAATATTTTTTGGCCTGCGATAATTTATGATATTTTATTTTCTAAAATAGAACACATTCAACAAAACATTAATATTTTATTTTTTTATAATTGAACACATCCAACAAAACACATTTAGTTGAATGAGTTTGTTACACCTCATTCTTTTTTTTTTTTTTGCGAGGGAATGGAACGCTCAAAAGCCACCTATTGAAACTGTGCGGTATTCCGTTGGGTAGTGTGCGATTTTAACGCACCAAAACCACACCCTTTTTGAACCAAACTTTAGGAAGGAACCTGTGATACAAATGTACAGTTTGGTTACAAGGATGGGATATGAGAGGATTTTAGGATTGTCGGAGGATATTTGGGAATTTTGGATTGTGGTGGATGGGGAAAATTTGGAGGGATATTTAGGAGAAAGATGTTAATATTCTTCTTAAATTTATTTAAGTCGTACACATACGAATTACCAACTTTAGGAAACACATTGGACAGAATGTGATTCCAGAATCTCGACATGCGCATCACAAACGAATTTCCATAAGCCGTGTTTCGCCATCTTAACAATTCGACGCAGTATTGATGAGCATCTGTTGCACTCCTTGTTTCACTTTGGAAAACTTTGAGTGGAGGTATTAATTGTTTTATTTCCTTAGAACAGGTGTTCGTCCCTACTAGGTATCTATAAAACAGGGTAAGTGACCAGACTGTGCGCCGATGGCTAAGTGGAGTGAGCGTTGAGGTAACACTGGGATCATTTATAAGACGAATAGCTCTGTTTTGCACTTTATCAAAATATCCCAGCGCTAATTGGGGTGCACCAGCCCAGATATGTGCATTTTATTCCATTTTTGGTCTAATATATGTTTTATAGATATTGAGGGGATCTAATGCAGAGAAGTAAGTTTTACAGCGATACAAAAAACCCAAACATCTAGCTGCATCTTTAGCTATTCCAAAACTGTGATTTGACCAAGTCAATTTCTGGTTTAACTCGATGCCCAAAATATTTAAATCTGTTGAGTGCTGCAAAGCTTCTCCCTGAAAAATCAAGTTGGGAATGGAAGTTGCTATTTTTCGCGAGATGAGACAGCATTGGGTTTTCTTCGTGTTGAATTGAACACGATTATTTTCACCCCATTTGTGAATTTTTGCTAAATCGTTATTTAGCTCACTGACAGTGAAATTTTTTGCTGTTGTATTAACCTGATGATTAATGTTACAGCGGCTATGAAATTCATAGGAAGCTACAAGGGTGCTGTCATCTGCGAGACTGTGAATTGGATTGGAAGTTAAAGATAGAAGATCATTAATGAATATTAAGAAGAGTGTGGGAGAAAGAACAGAACCTTGAGGGACACCAGCGTTTAGTTTAAATTTGTCAGATGATAAACCATCGACCAGAACTCGAATCGTACGATTCGAAAAGAAATCTCCAATCCATTTGAGAAAGACTCTATCTAACCCTATAGCTCTGCATTTTGCTAACAAAACAGCATGCCATACACGGTCAAAAGCTTTAGAAATGTCCAGTGCTACCACATCAGATTCACCAGAGTGGTGAAGACTGATATTGAGCTTTTCACAAAGGTAAGTCATGAGATCACCAGTTGAACGACGGGCTCTGAACCCGTATTGTCGATCATGAAGAAAACCTTTATGATCCAGATATTTCAATAGCTTTTGGTTTCTAATTTTTTTTACTTTGGAAAGGACCGAAGTTATAGCTATAGGACGGTAGTTAGAGGAATCGCTTTTATTACCTTTTTTTGGAATTGGAAAAACGTGCGCAATCTTCCATTGGGCAGGATGAATACCCGAAGTAAAGGATAAATAGAAGAATAAATAATAAAGATAATAGAAGGATAAATAGGTTGCGTTGAGGTTTTGAAATGGTAGAGTAGGTTTTTTAAGAACCATCGTTATGATTCCATCGGGACCGGCTGATTTGTTTGTATCTAGATTTTCTACCCACTAGTGTCCCCCTTTAGGTTTTTTGCAAACGTCCAAAACGATTTGCTGTTCTTAGGCATATGTAGGAATTTGCGTTTCAACCCTCGGTTGAATAAGAATTTTTGCTTATTAATAACTCTCTTGCATCTGTTTCGAACCACGATATAGTTGGCCCTGTCAGACTCCAACCCGCTGTTCCGGTATTGCTTAAAAGCCTCCTCCTTTTTACGAATGGTTTCTTTGCAAGTGCGATTAAACCATGCTCTGGATTCTCGTTTAATACTTTTCATGGAGTGAGGAATATACAACCTCATTCCAAGTAAAATTGTTTCACTAATCGAAGTTTGCAGCGAAGTTGACATTTTTACCGCGGAAGCACAATGACCAGTCAAATGCTTTGAAAAACTTGTTTAATCCCTCCCAGTTAGCACGACTATATTGCCATACTAATTTTTTGGGAGGAATCCTTCGGCTGGCTAATGTGCTTACCGGGAAGCTTGTAGTTACCAGGCAGTGGTCGGAGCCCCCCAGGGGATAACCAACTGAAACTACATATTTTTCAGGGTGAGTGGTTAAAAACAGATTCAAGAGATGACCCTCTTGATCAGCTCGGTCGGGGACCCTAATGGGATTTTGGACAAGTTGAGAAAATGGAACAGTGTGAAAAATAATTCAACTTGTTTCCCAATTGAGTTTTGACTCAAAAAAGAGTTACTTGAAAAATGAGGCCAGTCTTTGTTGTGTACGTTGAAGTCCCCTGCCAGAACAATTTCGGTTTGTGGACATGATTCCAAAATTTCATTGACCTGGTTTGAAAGATTGTCAATTTCCACAGCAGTTTCTTGTTCATTTGAATTGGGTGATTTGTATAAAAAACAGAAATGTATTACATGCTTTTCAACGATAATTTTAACCCAAATATAATGGAAGGTTGGGCTAGAAGGTTTATATTTATCTAGGGTGTTGAAAGCAATGTCATTTTTAATGTAAATCGCGATTCCTCTTTTGGGTACGAAGTGTGAAACAAGTGAGTAGCCAATAATATTAAAATTATCATTTTGTCCACTGACTTGTGTTTCACCAAGGGCAAAAATTGCTGGTTTTGTGGAGTTAAGATGACATTCTACGGCATGAAAATTAGCTTGTAGACCACGAATATTACAAAAATTAACTCGAAAATTGGCAATTTTTAATAGCAATTAGTAAAAATTGAGAAAAAAAAAAAAAAAAAAAACAATAATAAACCGTATAAAATTTAAAATTTTATTATATTATAATTTAGGTTAAATATTGTATGTGTACGATTCATACAACCCGAACAAGTTATCACCGTTTATAAAAACAAAAGTATTGCTAACAATATTTACAAAATACCATCATAACAATACCCTTATTTTATTCTGCTATGAGTGAGCAATCGGTTTATAACACCATTCAACAGTTTTTAACTAGACCTTATTAACCTTAGTTACAACCAAAAAACTCACACACACCAAAATCTACGTGCAAGTAAAAATACGCACGTATATGTAAATAATTAAATTTAAATTAAATAATTTAAGTTAGTTGAAAAGAAATGAAGTGAAATTTCAGTACTTCCTTTTCTTTTATGATTAAATAAAACAACAAAAAAAAAAAAAAAAAAAAAAAAAAAATGAGTAAAATTGACGTATACCATCAAAAATTAAAACAATACAATTTAAAATAAAAACAATACGGTGACATACTATTGATGGTATTAATTAATGAGCGAATTTAGAATATTATCATCCGAGGAAGAGGGAATGAAATGGATATATTTTAATTGATTTGTTTACAACTAGTAGACAAATATATTAATAATAAGAAAGTTTTTTTATTTGTTTGTTTGTATGTAGCGAATAGACTCCTAAACTGCCCAGCCGTTTTTCATGAAAATTTGTATATAGAGGTTTTTGGGTACGGAAAGAAATCGTGGCCCAAAAATTTTGCGCTAACGGATCGCCTAGTTGGGGCTGTGGTGCAAGTATTTAAACTTCTTTGATTTAAAATGAAAACGGTTTGACCAATTGACTTAAAATTTTGTAAACGTGATGCTCCTTGAGAATTGAATTGACACTATTTACAGTTTTGGAATTTGTTAACCCATGTCGGGCCGATGGTTGGTCAAAAAAAATTTTGGGTCCAAATTTTGTCAGATTTTACGAAATTCTGCTTTGGCTAAAAAAAAAGCCCACAAAAATATTTTATGGAGTTGCATTAACCCATCGGGGCCCAATACCTTTTTATAGGTTTTTTAAATACTTAACTCTAAATTAAAAACGGTTTAATCGATTTTCTACAAATTTTGTATATGTTCCGTTTTGAGAATGAAATTAACTCTTTTAACAGACTTGCAATTGGTTAACTCATGCCGGCCCGACGATTGACAAAAAAAAGATTTGGAAGCAAATTACGTTTAATTTTGCGCAATACTGCTTCGCCCAAAGAGAAAGTGTAGTTCCGTTAACCCAATGGGGCACAGTGGTTTTTAATAGATTTTTGCGTTACTTAACTCTAAATTAGAAACGATTTGACCGGTTGACCTCAAATTTTTTATGTGTGAACCAACTTGAAAATGGAGTTGAGTCTGTTAATAGTCGGTCCTACGATTGGTCAAAAAAATTTTTTTGGAAGGAAATTACGTAAAATTTTGGAAAGTAGTTTGTACTGCTTTGAATTACAGAAAGTTTCAAAAATTACTTGAATAATCCGAGAAAAATCGTTTTAAAAAAATTGCTTTCATACATTTTAAAATTAACATTTATATCGTGTGTAATTTTTGTGTTAGCTTTTTGCAGTAACATCAACTTCAATTAAACCTCCATTGACAGGCGCAGCAACGCGCACCGGGTATTAGCCACTTGATTATAAAAACTTAAAACCAATACGCGTCAAAAATACGGTGTCCAGCTGATCTTCAAATCTTTATAAACACAACAATAACAATGTATAATAGTATAAAAAGCTCTCTATAAAATTTATCTAGCAAAAATTTAAAAAAGAATGTTAACATTTTTATTTATCAAAATATTAATATCATATAAAGAAAATAAACGTGCAACCGACTTAGAAATACCCTACACCAAAATTGGTTCAAATTTAATGTAAAATCCATAAGTAATTTTAAAACCATAAAAACTTTTATTAGTTTGATCGTAAGACATAGCTAATCAATTAACTTTATATTACTAAAAACAATTATTTTATCTATTCAAAAATATTAAAAATTCTTACTAATTTATCTATTTAAAAATATTAAAAAAAATAAAACTTTGAAATAAATGTATTCATAAAATGCAATTACAAAATTACGTATTTAAAACTTTTTATCCAATTCAATAATATTTGACACACATGGATTAATTACTTCTTTTCAGAATTTTTTGCTGTAGTGCATTTACTGTTGAATGATTTAGTACCCTTGATTAATTATTTCAGTTTTAAATAATTTTTAAATTTATTATATATTACCTATGGAATTCCATTAAATATATGATATAAAAAAAAAATAAATTTAATCGTTTAAAAAAAATTTTGTTTTTAATTTATAAAATTTAAAACATTATTTGATGGTAAAATTCTTAGCTATTTAAAAATATAAAATTGTTAAATAAGAACGGAAATGGGAAAAAGCCCTCGTGCATCAAATTCAAAATTTCTATCTTCATGGATTTCGAAGAAAACCTTTTTAATTTTGGGATTTCTTAGGAGGCACCTGAACCACCACGACAATGAAGTCTTAATTTCGGGGGCACAAAACAAATAGGAAAAAACACCGTTATACCAAATTTAAAGCTTCAATATTTGTTTCAAATTATTATTTTTATTAATTTCGAAGATATGCCTTAAGGTCTTCGGAACTGTGTGGATGGTCTCCGACCAACTAGTCCAATTAGTTCCAAATTTTAAGGACACTAAGGCAATAGGAAGAGAAACCCTGAAACCAAATTTATAGGTTCTATCTTCATTGGTTTCGGAATTAGGCCTAAATTCGATCAAAAAGTTGTATGATCCGAACCCATAGTCCGGTTGTGGTTGTTTATATCAACAAGTGGAGAAAAAAAAGACCCGCTATTGTCTTCTTTTAAATTATGTGCAAAAATCCAAAAGGATTTGATATTCTTGGGCATGTGGATCAGCTTCATTTCAACCTTTTGTTGAACAGTAGTTTTTGCTTGTTGATAACTTTTTTTTTTTTTTATTTTATTTATTTAGTAAGAATTTACTATTTTTAAAAAATATATATACACATATTTGAATTTACTTAGATTATTTACTTTAAAAAAAACTATTTTTAATTCACAATACTAATTTTAAATATTTCAAATTCAATTTTTTATACAATTAGTAATAAGTTTTTAAACTTTTTATAATTTGTTTAATTTTTAACATAATAAGGTAATTCGTTATACATTTTAAAGCCCTTGTACAATACAGTGTTTTGTGCATTATAAGTACGAAAGAAATTTAGTCTAAAATTGAAAATGTTTCTTAGATGATAATGATGGACATCTTGTACTTGAGTCAGCTTATTTGCTAAATATAGTGGAAGCATACCATCTTTCATTTTGTATACAAAACTAAAACATTTAATTTCATTATCTACCTTATGCTCATCCATTTTAATGTATCCAGCATACCAGTCACAGAGAGCTAGTCTATCCATACATTCACCAGTTGCAAAAGCAATTATGGTAGAGCAATATTCAAAATGTGGTTTAACCAATATGTTATTTTGATTTTGATATTTGAGCAATATTTAAAATATTTATTGCATACTTTAAAGTTATTCTATTTCTTATACTTCTGAAGAAACTAAGCTTCTTAGCTTCTTTTTTTAAATATATACTCAATATAACTTTTAAAATTTAGCTTATTATCTATGATTACGCCCAAATATTTAATTTCTTTCATTATTTCTATTTGTTTTTTCTCAATTAATAATTCATTATTTAACTCTCCATTTATACACATTGCTTTTGTTTTTTCAATATTTAGACTAAGTTTATTAAAACCCCTTTAAACCATTCATTCAATAACTTAAGATCTTTATTTATTTTACATACACATTCATCCACAGAATTAATTACCTACTATATACATTAGAGCATCATCAGCAAATCATAAAATATTTGAATTCTTCACCGCTAATTCGATGTCAATAGTAAAAATTAAAAATAATAACACATCTAGCACAGTTCCTTCTGGAACTCCTATATGAATATCTATTGCTGCTGAAATTTTATTTTTAACCTTGGTTCTTTGACACCTATTACTTAAATATGATCTGAACCAATCATATTCTCTGTCACGCACACCATATTTTTCCATCTTTTTAAGTAGCAGTTCACGATCGACAGTCTTCAACGTTCTTCTTAAGTCAATGAAAACAGCTATAATAATCTTCTTGTTATGTAGTTCGTTTTCCAATTTGCAACGATTAAATTAAGCAATGATTCGCAGTTGTGATTTTTTCTGAATCCTGATTGATTTTCAGATATTATTTGGTTCCTTTCCAAAAAATTAGACAGCTGAGAATTAATCATCTTTTGAATTATTTTTGCTTCAGTAGTAATCATATTAATTTGTCGAAATTCTGAAAGTTTTTTTTGTATTTTTATCTTCTCTACCTTTATAATGTCTCTTTCAATTTTCAGTTGTTATTGAATCTAAATTATCACGGAATAAATCGTAATTCTCCAAAATAATTTTTACACGAATATGATTTATATCCTTTTTTTTGTTCATTCGTTTTATAATCGTCTTAAAAGTATCATGTGAATTAGAATTTATTAACTCTTCTCTCGACTTTGTCAAAATATCAAACTTTAGGAATACTATTATTAATCTCAATTATACTTTGAATAAAAACATATTAAATTCATTTGCAAGTTCTACTGCATCCGTTATTTTTTATTTTCAAAAATTATTTCATTTATGTTTGAATATGAATTATTTTTTAAGACTAGTGATTTAATTGAACTCCACATAGTTTTTTGATCTTTTGAATTTTGTATTTTATATTTGATATAATTCTGTTTAGCTTTGTTAAGACTATTTTTATATAAATTCCTAATTTTTTAATATTCACTCCCTTCTAAATCATCATTAGCCCAAGTTGCAATTTTATGTTGCTTGATTTTATTATTTCTAAAGATTTTTAATTCATTATTAAACCAAAATATGTTGTTTCTATCAACGCCGCTTTTTTTTTTTTTTTTTTTTTTAAGCGCTAACTGTTCAACTGTCAGGCTAATAAGCCAGTCTATACCATAGGTACTTGTTGGAACAGGGGGTCATATTATATTCGTGTTATTAGAATTGGTCTTATTGAATTCCACATACAATTTAAACATGAGATAGTACTAGGCCTTATAACATGTAGAAACGTCTTAGATTTTCAATATTTACAATTCTATTTTTTGTTTATATTGTAATATTTTGTATTTGATTTATATGGTATTCTATATCTGCGAGTTATATTATTCAATTAAATTATTTGTTTATATTTTGCATTTCTTTATATTGCTATATTAATGTATTTTTTATTAAAAATATATAATTATTAAATATTGATTATGCCATTAATTTGAACCCAATGACGAATAGTAGCTGAGTTGAGTCGAAAACCAGAAAAGTTTTTTCACTTTCACTAGAATTCTAACCCGGGCCTTTCCGCATGATAGGTCGGCACTCAATCACTGTGCCACCCAGCTGCTTCTAGTTATTATAAAATACCTACAATTTTCTTTAATGAGTTCCTAAATATACTAGCATTCTCACTTAACGATACGTAAAATTTAGTTGTTAAATAAATTCTTGATATAAGACTTCGCATTGCGGCTTTATTATATTTAAATATACAAATATATTTAGCCTGCGTTATGGGCTGGACAGCATTAGTTATATCTATTATGATTATTTTTATTTTTTTATTTTATTTGACTCATGCTTAAATCAAAAACGTTACAATTATTACTTAAAACTAACAAAGTGTAAAAAAAAAAATTAAATATTACAATACTAATTAATTCAAAATTTATATTAAACAATCATACACAAAAAAAAAAAAAAGGAAAAGTCAATAAAGGTTTAACAATAAACAAAATTATTAAACAAATTTAAGTATAAATTTAATATGAAAAATAAATAAAAATAAATAATAAACTAAAGATACTACCAAAATTTCAACGATGCAAATATAAATCTTTCTTTAAAGTAAATTTGGTTAGTTGAAGGTTAATAATGTGTTTATATTTATTACATAAAGCCATCATCCTGTTAAGAGGTTCAAATTTACCAACACTACTATGATTTAACTGGGGATAAAAAATGTTATGTGTTCTTAAACTAGACAAAAGACTACCCTATACGGCGAAGATTTAACGGATCTTCCAAAGGCAGATGACGAAGATCAAATCTAAGAAATTTCTTTGGGACAGATTCAATCCTATTAACATGGACTCTATAAAATGGATTCCATATTTGACAGGCATATTCCAAATTGGGTCTTACCAAGCAAGTATAAAGAGAATTAAAGACATAGGGGTCTTCAAATTCTCTTGCCCAACGCTTGATAAAACCCAGCATAGAATTTGCTTTATTTAATATATAGGTATATGAAGTTGAAATGATAGTTTACTATCAAAAAATACTCCCAAATCTTTATTTAAAGCAACAGATAGAATAGTTTGGTTATTAAAAGAATAAGTAAGTGTTAAGGATTTAAACGACGTGTAAAAGAAATAAAAGTACATTTAGTTATGTTAAGAAGGTTGTTATTTAAATTAGAAGGTTATATAGAAGACGATTATTATTAAACCAGGGTGGGCTAGATGCATTCGTTGTATCAACTACAAGAGGAACAAATTGAGAAATAGAAGACCGAATAATTCCATACAAATTATTAACTGAATCTTTTAAATTAGAAGAAGGAATAAATGAAAAATTATGAGAGTTCAAAAAGTTATTAATATCATCAAAATTGTCTTTTACAAAATTAAAACGATGTGGTAAAGTAGATTCAGCTTTCGCAGGGGAAAAGGAACAAAAGGAAAAACAAATAGGGGGGTGGGGTGATAAGTATCGATTTTAACTAATTCAATAGAGCAGTCAAGAATAACCAAATCGTTCCAGTTTGTAGTGAAAATAAGATCCAATTAATTACCTCTATAATTGAATATCGAAAATACTTATTGAAAGTTAAAGGAGTTTAAAGAATCAATTACTAAGCACTCGATATTACTACTCATTTCTTTTGGTACATAGTAAGGCTCTTCATCATGAGTAAGCCAACTGATATTAGGTAAATTAAAATCACCACATAGGATGATATCATCATTTAGAATAAAGTTCAATATTAGAAGGAATATAACAGTTAATGATGAATAAATTATTGGACTGCAATTCAACTTTAATGGCCACAATTTCAGTATTTTCAATTAATTCAGTTTGAGAGCATGTCAATTCTGAGGAACAAAGTGAGTTTTTTATTGAGATTATACTCCTCCACCTTTCGAAATACGTTTTTCTTTAATTCTAGTTGACATACTGACATATTGTTTAAATCCACAATCATTTATTTTTTGTGCCATTCTACAAGTATTTGGGGAGTTCTCTTGCCAATTAATATTGAAATCACCCACTATGATTACCTAGCCGTTAAGTTCTCTGATTTCATCAAATAAAGTATCAATACTTTTAAAGTTCTCATTAAAACTGTACGTACTATTTGGAGATTTATATACTGCAGTTAGATAAACGGATTTAATAATCAAACTTTTATAACTAACCACCAAAGATTTAATTCTACAGATATTTTTTTAATAATTCCGTAGTTCCACGAGCCCTTATATAAAATAAAACTCAACCTGTATGTCTCGATTTTCAGTAATTTCTAATTAATTTATAATTTTCAATATTCACCAAAGAATCATCATCGTCCTCTATTAAGTGCGTTTCATATAAACATATAACTTCAAATTTTTCCTTATTTACTAAATATTCTAATTCATTAAAATTATTAATAATCCCTTAAATGTTAAGGTAGAGACAAGTAAATTTAGATTTATTTAATTCATTTTTATTAACTAATTGCTAGAAAATTTTTTTCTTTTCTATTTCTATTTTCCTCTTGTATACATAGCAGTTTAAATCAAAAGCACTATGATTAACATTTAAATTTAAATTAATATCGTTATTTGTCCGAATGCAGTTGCAACATTTCTTTTCAGTAACATTACAATTATGCTCTCCATCGTATTCTTCCGCACAATTGGCACAAACTTTGGTATTTATGCATTTATTACTATCATGTCCAAAAGCCAAGGCATTTAAAATATCTTTTACTATACGTACCATCTAAAATTTTACAAACATCTCTTCCTATCTTAGTCTTTCCTCCTTTCATTATATTGTTATATGATTCAATGTATGTCTCAATTACAGCTACATACGGATCGTATTTCAGTTTATTATTTTTAAAAAATGTTTTTAATATCAATTCACTATCTTTTAAAACAATATTTTGGGCTTTAATTTTATCAAATAATTCTTTTTCATTCAATTCCTCTGAAATTCCTATCACACGTAATCTAGGGCTACTTTCACATCATATTCATTCAAATTCTCATTAACAATACTTTTAATTTTATTGACTGCCACTTCATTCTCACAAGATACTACTATTGCCCCATTTTAGCAATTGAAACTCCAGCAATAGAAAGATTATTTTCAATTAAATTTATTTTAGATTTTACTACATTTTTTGTAGTTAATGAGAATTAATGAATTTTGATTTTTGTCCTTTGGTTTTTTAGCTTTTGAAAATGCTTTTATTATTTCTGCAGATGATTTAATGCTATTTACATTACACACTTTTTCTAATTTTTGCTTAATATTGTTATCATTCATTCTCATATTATGAATACTTTCAAATATTAATTCAATGTTTCCTTTTGTACCAATTATTTTATTAGTATATATGTATGTTATTGTATTTTAAATTTAAATTTAGAGCTATTTTTATATTTAAATACTTATATTATATATGTTAAATACTTATATAATATACGAATAAACCAAGTTTTTGGTTTCCGCTTAATAGATTTCTTGGAGTGAGGTATAAATAATCTCATTTCAAGTAGAATAGTTTCACTACTCGCATTTGCAGCAAAGTCAACATTCATACCACGGAAGCACAATGACCAATCAAAGGTTTTGCAAAAATTGTTTTGATCCAACCAGTTAGCATGGTTATATCGCCATACTAATTTTTTGGGAAAGGACCTTTGGTTGGTCACCGAGCCTGCCTGGAAGCTTGTATTGACCAAACAGTGATCAGAGCCCCCCAGAGAGCAAGCAACTGAAACCACATACTTTTCAGAGTGTGTGGTTAGAAATAGATCCAACAGGTGACCTCTTCTTGATCAACCAGCACGGCCAGGGATTCTAGTGAAATTATTAACAAGTTCAGAAAGGTTAAATAGAGTGGAAAATAATTCAACTTGTAACCCAATCGAGTTTTGACCCTGTTTTGACAGATCTACTGGTAAAGTGAAGCCAGTCTTTGTTACTAACATTAAAATCTCCCGCAAGGACAATTACAGTTTCAGGATAACAATCGAGAATTTCATTGATCTAATTTCAAAGGTTTTCAATTTCCATAACAGTTTGCTGTTCACTTGAATTGGGTAATCTGTATAGAAAACAAAAATGTAATTGAAAGTTGGGCTAGAAGATTTGTATTTGACAAGAGTGTTGAAAGCAATGTTTTTTTTTATGTAGATGGCGCTGCCTCTTTTGGAAACAAAGAGTAAAATAAGTGAGTAGCCGTTAATATCGAAATTAACATTATGACCACTAACTTGTGTTTCACATATAACAAGTATTTCCGGTTCAATTTAATTTAGATGACCCTCAACGGCATGGAAGTTCGTTTGTAAACCGCGAATACTACAAAAATTTAAGTTATAGTTGATAATTTCTAGAAATTAGAAAGAATGGAGAAAAACAAAAAAATCTAAGAGATAAATTAAAATTAGAAACTAGAAATTAAAAACAAAAGCAAAAAAAAAATTTTATTTCCTCTTAGTTTAAATTTAATCCTCTTAGTTTACGATATAGAATTTATGTAGAAAGTAAATGTGGCCTTATTGTAGTAGGTGCAACCAAAAACTCATTCAAAATAAAACAAATATACCATTACATTTTATTACAAATAAAACAACATTTTTAATTCTAGCAATGCAAAAGAATTAAATACCAAAAAAAATATTAATATAATTGAACATATACCATCAGAATAAGATTAGTGAGAATTTTTCGAGACATTATCATATATCTATGGGAAGGAGAGAGATGGATATATTGTTTTGTTTACCATTCACAAAAAATTTAAAGAAGTATTATTTTCAAAAAAAAAAATCGTTTTAATTTAATGTAAACAAAACAAACCGGCGCGAGGCATTAAAAAATTAACAAAAAATTAAAACAATTAAGTTAAATTATATTTATAAAAAATTAAATAAAAATAATAGTGTAAAATAAGTTATATTAAAAGTTAAAATTTTAACAAGTTTAAGAAACAACCGCGATAAATTTTAATACCCTTTTTTAAAGTAAAATTTGAAAATAAACATATTTTATTTCATAATTTTAAATGAAACGAGATATATCAAAATTAAGTTAAGTATTAAAATTCTTATTTAATAAAATTTAAAAAAATTCTTTTTGACGAAGGTTGAGTGACAAATATTTGCTTCCTAAATTTCTCTTACTAACCGTCGGGCCGACATGTGTTAACAAATTTCATTTTCCAGACTCCTTTGTCAAAAAGCTTCACGTATACAAAATTTGAGATCAATTGGTCAAACCGTTTTTCATCAAGAGTAAAGCAACAAAAAAATTTTTAAAAAGTTGTGTTGCCGAGATGGGTTAACGAAACTTGATTAAAAATTTTTGAAAACTTTCTTTTTGGCCAAAGCCGAACTCGCTAAATTGAACGTAATTTTCTTTAAAAATTTTTATGGGACAATCTATCATTGTAAGTCTTTAAATAGAGTGAACTCCCTTTTCAAAGATAAAAACGTATACAAAATTTGAAGTCAATCGGTCAAACCGTTTCTAATTTAGAGTAAAATAACGAAGAAATCTGTAAAAAATGTTGCGCCAAAATGGATTAACGGAACTCAACAAACCAATTTCTGGCACTTTCTTTTTAGCCAAAACAGTACTTCGCAAAATTAGACGAAATTCGCTTCCAAATTTTTTTTTAATCAATCGATCAAAGCAGTACTAGGCAAAATTGAACACGTAATTTAATTCCTAAATTTATTTAGACTAATCCTCAGGCCAACATCGGTTAACAATTTCCAAGCTTGTTAATAGTCTCAACTCAATTTTCAAAAATTTTAAGTCAATCGGTCAAACCGTTTTCATTTTAGAACAAAAGAGTTTAAATTTTTAGCCTAGGACTTTTTTCTGTACCAACAAAACAAATTTTCATGATAATCGATTGAGCAATTTAGAAGTCTATTCACATACAAACCAACAAGCAAACCAAAAAATTTTCGCTTTATATATATTAATTAAATTCCAACACAATTTCTTCTTGAAGTGCAATAAAATGGAAAGCACTTGAAAATATATATTTTTATTTATTTATTTTTTTTTTTAAATTATTATAATCAATAATTAAAATTGAATGATTATTATAAAATTTGTAAAACATAAAAATGCTTGATTCGTAATTCGTTCAGTTTAATAAAAATAAAATAAAACTAAAAGATTTTTTTTGGGTTTTCTTTAATTAAATAAAAACAAGTAAAATAATAGTCAGCCGTTATTTGTAGTCAATTTGTTTGATCGTAAGACAACTAAATAAACATTTTCTAATTATTTTATCTATTCAAAAATATTTAAAACTAGCTGTTGGCCCGTCACAGAATGACGGAATGTCAATTGAAAGAAAAACTTTTTCTAATAAGAATTATTTTTAATTTCATTATATACATGTACATATATTGTATATCAATATTATTTTCTTAAATAAAGTCGAAACTGTTATATTTTGTAATACGTAGATTATTTTTCGATTCTAGTAATTGATACACAAAAGAAAATGACTTATATAACTTCTTATTGTTTCTTAAAAATTTGAAGATGAATATAAGTTATGTAGTCTACCTTTTGAATTTTTTAAATTTGATAAAATTTCGGGGTCGTTAGTTCAAACCCCTTCTTGTTGAATTTTTTTTTTATTCAATAACGTACTTGTTTAAATTTTAAATTTTTAAATTTAAATTCGATAAAATTGTTTGTTTAAAGATTTTAAATTTTTTTTTAGGTTTATTTTGTTTCAATAATGATCTATTTCTCCATTTATTAATGTTTTGTATATATATTTTTAAAAAGTGTAGCTATACATTCTATATTGTTTCCTTTGTTTAGATTCAAATCGAAATACTTGTATGTTGCCAATATTCTACAATGTACCTACTCAACATGTTTAATTATGTACCTATTTTTATGGACATAAAATTGAATTATGAATTGAGTTTTGCATTATCAAATGCAAATTAATTTTTTGATTTTTTTTATTATACCTACCTAATTAAGTAAAAAAAATATATTTGCTTTGATTACTAAGGTGCAGTTCATTTGGCTTTATTTCAGGGATGAGATGAGGGAACCTTTGAAATTGCTTTGAAACATTGCTTGCTTTATTTACTTTCCAAAGCAAAAAGCAAGCAACGCAACAAAGCGTACATTTGGCCTTCGCCATTATTTCAGTTTTTAACTGATACTAATGAAGACTTACTACAAAACTGTTCATGTGAAGCATAGTCTTAGTTTTTAATACCAAAATGATTTACTATTTATTTAAAATTCCCAGAAAATCTTCTGTGATTTTTAAAACTGAAATCAATTTTTTCATAAACTAAAAAAATTTTTTTTTTTTGTTTATTTTTTTTTATTAAAAATTAATAAAATATTTTTTGGCCTGCTTATGATAATTTATGATATTTTATTTTCTAAAATAAAACACATTCAACAAAACATTAATATTTTATTTTTTAATAATTGAACACATCCAACAAAAGACATTTAATTGAATGCGTTTGTTACACCTCATTCTAGACAAATATATTAATAATAATTTTTACTAATGTATCTATTTGAAAATATTAAAAAAACAATAAAACTTGAAATAAATGTATTCATAAAATGCAATTACAGAATTACATATTTAAAACTTTTTATCGAATTCAATAAAATTTTACTCACATGCAGCAATTATTTTTCTTCAAGATTATTAATTTTTGTTATACCGCATTTACTGTTGAATGATTTGCAACCCTGATTAATTATTTCCATTTTAAATAACTTTTAATTTTATTCTCTTCATTTACTTATTTATTACAATATTATACAGAATTCAATTTTAACTTTTTTAATTCTTTTAATTTGAAAAATTCTGGTTAGATTTAATTTATAGAGGAATCCTATTCGGTTTTCTTGATAGGTATGGAAAAGATTAATTTCAGATTGAAATAATGCGATTAGATATGGTTGATTCCATAAAGTAACTATATACATAGAGTATTCACGTAGAACAAAAAAGTTAGACAAGTTTTTTTTATTTCCAAAAATCAACTTTATCGTATTTTAGTTTATTTTTATTTTAATTTTTTTTTTATTTTTTTGTTTGTATATCAATCGATGTGTTCACATTTGTATATATTTCTTCTTTTTTTTTCTTTTTTGTATGTATATCATATCAATCGCTGTACCATGTATGTACGAAGTTTTTGTATATTTTGATTATAAAATTAAAAAATATTGATAGAAAAATAAGAATGAAATTTCTTTTTTTTGCTTTATATATTTTTAATTGTTTTATTCCAAATCTTTCAAATCGTTAGAAAATAATTCCATAAATTGTCTTCTAATGTACTTATGTATTTTAAATTTTCGTTAGTTTAAAATAGGTATGTAAAATTTTTTTATAATTGCGTTTTTTAGGTTTTTAACTACCTACTAAAACAAGTGATGAAAAAAAACCAAGGGTTTTTAAAAAAGCACATTTTCAAATTTATATTGTATTACATATTGAGTTTAACTTTGGAAATATTTACTTGGAAATAGTTACTGCTTAATTATAAAATTTACTGCTAACAGTAAAGTTTTTATTTTAAATTTGTTATAGCCCTTCAATGGGGAGGTTTCCAATTTTCTCAAGGATCTACCTTCATCTAACTCCCCCCCCCCCCCCTCCGTCCACCTCCATTTTTTTAGGTTCTAGGAATTAAATTGTGAATTCCACAAAAATTTGGAATTTTACATAGAATTAAGTAAAAATGGGTAAAACTGAGTGACACTTTCTTCAATTTACGGAACCGCATTTACATTTAAGAAAAACCTTTAAAATATGTTAAAGTATAATGTTGGGCCTTTACATTTTGTATATTAATAAAAAAAAATTGGACAGGTATTCAAGTTACAAGTGCTTTAAAATAGCTAAATTTAAATTTTTGAGCCCTTATAACTCCTAAACAAGGGACTTGACAACAAAATTTTGTTAACCGACTCCTACTAATTTCTGAGTATCTAACTTCTCCCAAAATTTCAAGACCCTAGCTTGAACCGTTTAGAAGATATGTGTGGCCAAAAATTTTGTAAAAATTGAGTTTTGTGTAATGTTAAATTTTAGTACCGTATGGCAACCCTATACATTTAAGCGACATATTTTTGTTAAGCCTATAAAAGCAGCTCTCTTCTACCGTTTTTCGATTGAAAATAAACCTAACAGAAATCTTGTTATAACAATTGAAATATAGGTCTTTTTTGGAATTTGCAGGGGCTGCAGCTTCGTCACCCTTCAAAATTAAGAAAAACCTTTGACACATGTTTAAATATAATTATAGAGCTTTGAATTTTGTATATCACAAAAAAAAAATTTGGACAGGTATTCAAGTTACAGGTGTTTAAAAATTGCAAAATTTCAATTTTCGAGCCCTTATAGCTCTTAAACATGGGGCTTGACAAAAAAATTTTGTTAACCGACTCCTACTAATTTCTGAGTATCTAACCTCTCCCAAAATTTCAAGACCCTAGCTTGAACCGTTTAGAAGATATGTGTGGCCAAAAATTTTGTAAAAATTGAGTTTTGTGTAATGTTAAATTTTAGTACCGTATCATTTAGCTATCGTTTGCCGTTTTCAAATTGAAAATACACCTAATAGAACTCTTGTTATAACAATTTGAATATAGGGCTTTTTCCAACTTTGTGGGGCTGCAGCTCCGTAACGGGTGGGGCTGCAGAAAAAAATTCTTCTACGAAATTATTTTTTTTGTAATACCTACTAGTGGTTAAAACTTCTTTTCTCTATTTCAAACAATGTAAAAGTTTTTGTAAACATACGGACAGACGAACAGACGGACGGACAGAGTGAAGCTATATAGGCACATTTTTACAAAATTCTTTGAAAATGTGCTAAAAATATAATTAAAAATTTTTGTTTAACTTATTGAAAATTTGTTTTATTATTTTATTATTTAATTCTAAAAGAGAAAAAGCCGGTAAAATATATTATGGAAAAGTATATAAATAACCTTTCAAAATTCATATTCCATTCGGCATAAAAAACCCTTTAAGTATGTAAATACACATTATAAAATATAAATATGTATGTATTTTGCGATGTCTTTTGTTCTGCCGGAACAGAACCTACATTAATTCTTTCAGAAGGCCTGGACAGCGAAAATATTTGAATGGATTAGTACACATTGTTAAAGTGTGTAAAAAAAAGCTCTTCCAAATGACGTTTCTTACAAATTTTTTTGTACTTTTGTGTTTATGTTTTTTTTTAGGTAAAATTTAAATTTTGATCAATTTTCTTTTAGAGTTTTACCTATGAAATAATTGTCCAAATATTTTAATTTTTATATTAAAATAAAATTTTAAATTTTTTCTGTAACATATCAAAATTTTAGCTTTCAACTCGAAATTTTTAATATATTTACAGCAAAATATATTCAATGATTTTTTTAGTATTAAAAATCACAGCCATTTTGACACTCTCAAAAAATATTTGAATAGACATTTATCATGTTTTTTAGTGAACATAACCTTCAAATTGAAAGCTATAATTTCAAATTTTTTCAACGATTTCGGTAAGTAGTTCAAATTCAATCTAAGTTTTAATATATATAAATTTAATAAATAATTATGAAATTTATATATAAATAAAGCTTAAAGAAATCTCTTTTCACTCGTAAAAAATTAAATTTGAAATCATTTTTTTCAGCACATTTCCAAGCAAGAATTGGAAAAGGAGTACCACATTCTGGATAAGAAAGTTTTTTCTGATAAGTACAGTTTCAAATAAAAATTAGTTGCGTAGTGTAAAATTGTGTAGAGTAGTATTTTACAAGTACCTTAATAAAATAAAATAATATTTTTGATCTCAATTAAATATTATTTTAAAAATAATATTTAAAATTTTTTGTTAATAAAGAATTAAATAATTTTTGTAAATAAAAGATTTTTTTTTTTAAATATATTCAATAATATTTTATTTTATATACAATACTTTATTTTATATACAAAGGTACTTGTAGTTTAGTTATCAAATTTCTAATTTAAGTTTTTTAATTGAATTAACTTTCTAAAACATTATATTTGAAATTTAACAAAGTTAATTCAATTATTAAGTGCCTTATATTGCCTTTTTTAATAATTTATTTAAAATGGGTCGTAAATGCTCGGTTGTTGGATGTAAATCCAATTATAACAGTAGCACGAATTACGTTACAACTTATAAATTTCCGGTTAAAGAAAATTTAAAAAAATTATGGGTAAACGCTGTTGGAAGAACGAACAGGCAACCAACAGCCTATAATACCGTTTGTAAATTACATTTTGAAGATTCGTGCTTAACTGATAAATCCCAAAGGACGCGATTATTGCCACATGCAGTTCCAAGTATTTTCCCCAAGAACTCGGTAGAATTAATTTCTTTTAATAAAAATTCAAATATAGATGAAGATCTAATTTTAAATTTTGCTAATTTAGTTTTAAATATTAATAAAAACGTAAACTTAAATAACTGGGCCTTATATACTGGCCAAAATAATTTAATTTTGAACATTTTAAATGAGAACGAAAACTTTGGTTGTTCTTTTAGATTTAGAATAGTAGTTAATAACGATTTATTAGTTACCTGCTTTACAGGTTATACTCAAACAAAACTAAATAAAAATGTATATTCCATAGAGCCATATTCTCTACCTCTACGGTGGTGGGGAAACGAGAATTATTAAATATCTATAATATATATATATATATTAATTTATTTTATTTAATTACTTATTTTTTATTTCCATTTATTTATGATTTATATTTTTCAATTTTTAATATTCTAATGAAATAATTAAACTCATTAAAATTCCAACTGAACACAACTTTTTTTTTGACCATTAATGTACGACATTAATAATCTTTTTGAAAGCTTCTAAGAAGCTTTTTCCTATTAAAATTTTTTTTGGAAGCAATTTTTTGAAATCCATACTTATGAATGAAAAAATTATAGTTAAAATTTTTTTTGTTACTAAATGATGTAAAAAAGATGATATTTCAATTTACTCTTTTAACAGAATTAAAAAAAATCAGTAGTTTTTGAGTTATTTTAACATTTTTAGGAGGACTCCCGCGTTTTCCCATAAGACTACGTGTAAATTTCATTTGCGGGAGTCCCATTTTGAGCTTTTTTTCTTTAGATGTTCAAGCCTTTTGAATTTTTGTAGGTTATGGCCGGAACCATAATCAGAAAAACCACTAATTTCATCCAGTGCACTAAGTATAGCATTCGATGAAATTAATGCCAATACAGCCAACCTTTCAATTAAATCTTTTTCTGAGAATATAATGCCTAACTCATTTATATTTTTGTCGTTAAGACCTACATTTAAATGTTCGATGGAGATCCATCTACTAAGGGAACTAAAATGGGGCAAATTAAGCTTTACTTCATTTCTGAAAAATTTATACCCCTTTTGGTTAATTAAAATGAATATTTATTCCTACGTTCTTTTCATCTTCGGACCATTAACTTACACTTTTAAAATTCATTTTTAAAAATTGTTTGGCTTCGATACGCAAGTGAAACTGCCTATTAATAATGCTACATAAAGATAAATCCTTTTTTTTTTATATTTTGCCTTAACTTTTTATTTTGATTTTTTAAGTAAATAATGTTTTTTTTTTAAATTAAATTTTGTTTCTTAAAGAAAGTTAATCTTTTAAGAACTGTCAAATACTTTTTTAAATAAAAATCTGCACTCCTCTAAAATTTCAAACAATGTCTGCAATACAAACTTTTTTCATCTGACAAGACAGTTTAAAAATTTTCAAAAAGTACATTCAAATTTCTTACATTTTTGTTAGAATAGCATGCTTGAATAAAAAAAAAACAAAAATAAGAATATTAAATAAAATTTTTTTAAAAAGAAATCGTCCAACTTGATAAGGCAATAAAAACAATTGTACATTTATCGATTGACAAACAAACAAAATAAGTAGAAAAATAAACATAAAGCAAAGAAATAATCTTAATTTGATTTTACTGTGTATACCAAAAATACGATCATCTTTTTACGATAATGTGGTGATTTCAAATATCGTATTGGGGTGATTTCAAATACCGTATTGGGGTGATTTCAAATCAACAAAATTGAAAAAACATTTTTTGTTCTAGATGAATACTTTATGTATATGATTTCTCAATGTTTATTCTCATCTTATATATTTATGATAAGGAATGTTGAGCACTTCTGTTTAAATAAGTTGTTACAATAATAATGCTGCTGTTATCTGTGTCACTAACTTTTATTAAACTCTAAAGTTATTCGAATGAAATATTAATTTGTGATATATAAATAAAAATTTATATAATTTGATGGTTTTTAATGAAAAATAAAAATATTAATGCTTTGATTTGCTTTCTATCACAAAATTTAATAATTCAAAATTTTTGAAAATTGAAATTAATTTAAATTCTTAGTATATGTATATATTCTTATATATTTTATATGTAAATACAAAATATGCAAATTTAAAACTTTTCATATAGTTCAATTCAATATAAAAATAAATTTTACATACATGCCAGCACGTACCTTTGAACACAACTTAAGTATCGTACTCAATTTCTTAATTATATATTACCTATAGTAATAATTCAATAAAATATGTGATATAATAAAAATTAAAAAAATGAAATTTCATCATTTATTAAAAAATATTTTGTTTTTAATTTATGAAATATAATACATATGTTTTATGGTAAAATTCTTGGCTTTTTAAAAATATAAATGTGTTAAATAAGAACGGAAATAAGTTTTTTTGCTTTTTCATATTTTTTAATGGATTATTAAGAATTTTTAATATTTTTGAATAGATAAAGTAATTAGAAAATGTTTTTAGTATTATAAAGTTAATTTGGTTAGCTATGTCTTACGATCAAACTAATAAAAGCTTATATGATTTTAAATTGACTTATGGACTTTTAATTGAATTTGAACCAAATAGGTGTAGGGTATTTCTAAGTCGGTTGCACCAACTGACTGTTTCTTTACTTGTTTTTATTAAATTTTATTAAAAAAAAATCGAACATGTATATAAAAGTAAAGTTTAGAATTTTTTCTTTCGCAGGAATTATGGAAAGCAAAGGAACATCAAAGAACATATACCATTTAGTTCAATACGCTTTAGGGGTTTAAATAAAAATTCTATGAGAAAAATCAAAAAATTTATTTACTTATAAGTGTTGTAATAAATAAGACTTAACTGTTTATACCCGGATGATTATAATTCAAAAAGGTTTTCTAAATTTGCCATTACTTTTGTGATGCAGAGAAAGAGTAGGATAGATATACACTCAAAGGTATGGGTTTGATCAGAATCGAAAAATAAATTGATTTAGCTATGCATAAAGAGTTTAGTTATATGATCAAAGTGTGTACAAAATTTGGTTGGTCTACTGCAGTGAGTTTGAGTGGTTGCAATAAAACTTAATTTTTTTATATGAACATTACTATATAACTAATAAAGGTGATTGTTTGAAATTTTGTCAATAGTAGTTCTTTAATGGCCAACGTCTGAATAAGTTGGTGTAGTTCAATTTATATTTTCCTTTAAACGATATATTAATTTCTACCCAAATGAAATGGTATCCTAGAATTAACACAGTCTACTCTACTACATTTTTCCTCGTTTTTATATGTTACTTGCAGATTTACACAGCGTTGCCCAGAATTTTTCAAAATTTAAATTTATATTTTATAATCTTTAATATGTGTAAAAGGCTTTTTATAGTGTATCGGCTCCTAACTTGCTCAGTCAATTATCATGATAGCCATTACTTTTGTGGCCCAGAGAAAAAGGGGAGTAGTTATATACTCAAAGGTATGAATCGGATCAGAATCGAAAAATGAATCGATCTAGCTATGTATATTCATTCTTCCGCACGATAACTGAAAAAATAAACAGCTAGGATTCTGAAATGTTCACAAATTCGTTTTAATTAGAGAGCCGTCACCGCTATTGCAATTTAGTCAGTTAGCTCAACGGGTAAACATTTGGTTGGTCTACTGTAGTAGTTTTGAGTAGTTGCCGTACAACTTCTTTATTTAGAAGAGAGTTACTCTGTACCTTATTAAGCAGGGTGTGCGAAATTTTCCCAAAAATAGTTTAGCCAAAATTTGTGCAACATTTAATTGGGGTTGTGCACTGCGTTCGATTTGCTATAATACAACTTCTTTTTTTATATGAGCATTACTATATAACAATAGTAGCCAACTTTAAGTAATATATAGCCCATGTACTGGAAGAGGTTTAAAGAGCTTTTCAACTTTTAATTTGTCTTGTATTTATTTTCATTTTATTAGATAAAAAAAATTCCTGTAAAATCAACCTGTAAAATTGGACACAAATCGGAAACACAAAATTTTTTCAAAGCCCGCCAGGCCGAAATGGGTTAATTTATTCCAAGCAAATTTATACAAATAATTCCGTTTGCGAAGAGGAAGTTTTGTGCAAAATTTCAAGTCAATCGGTCAAACTGTTTCGGCTTGACATCAAAAACATTGAAAAAGTTTCATTGCGTCCTCGTGTCCAAACGGGTTAACCGAACTTATCAAAAATTTGTGTCAGCCTCTCTTTTCGACTGTAAAACAACCATGTATAATTTGACAACAAATCGGAAACACAAAAATTTTTTAAAAGCCCGCCAGGCCGAAATGGGTTAATTCATTCCAACCAACTTTATACAACTAATTCTGTTTCGCAAGAGCAGCATTCGTGCAATAGGTCAAACGGTTTCGAATCGACATAAAAAAAAGGAAAAAGCCTAAAACGGCTCTGAAGCTGCAACCTGATGACATATAAAACTGTGACATAACCTATGTCATCCCCCGGGCTCCTAGAATTAATCCTCTAAAATTTGGTGACAATAGGAGCAGTGGTTTTCACGTGAATCCTGAACTTGCTCAGTCGGCACGGGGTGTGTTCTAGACTTAAAGTTGAAACAGTTTTGAAACTTCTTTGAAAAATAAAATATAATCTAAAAAAATTTAGAAAATGCACAAAAATATTATTAACCGGGTATTATCTAATTTACATATAAGTATTATTATACCCGTAGGACTATAGGTCAGGAGTATATTAAATTTTTCACATTTCATTTTTTTTTTAAGTTTGTGACGCAGAGAATGTGTGTTTTGCCAAAAATAGTTAAGTTTATAATCTAAACTTGTGCGCAATTCTTTTATTAGCTTTATTTTTGTTGTTATTAATACTAGAAATTAACATTAAAAATTTTTTATGCATTTTCTATATACAGATGATATTTACATTGTCTTTCAAGAAGTTGTGCGTGCTACAAAATAAAATTAACAAATAATTTAAACTAACCAAACGGGCGACAGCTAATTAGTTAACAAAAAATGCAAAGAAGAAATACATATAAATAAATTCAAATGTGCCACAGCTCAACATATATCTACTGTACGATCTTCTAGAACAGATGAATTAGTTAAAAGATTTTGTTTTCTGAGGAACCTAGTTCCCAAAAATTAAATCAATATTTATGAGAGAGCTACTTCTTGAAATAAATAAGAGGAAATTACAGAGGTATAAAACTGTATTGAGAGAAAAAGAAAATCAAAAGTTTGCAAGGAAAAAAAATTTTTTTTGTGAAAAATTAAATTAAAAAAAATTATTTTTTTAAATATATATGAGATGAGACTAGTTATAAGTTCTTTGATTACAGATTTGGACAGAAATATATTTTAGTTATTTTTTATGATTGACTCAATCATTATTTTGCATAATTAATTCAACAATTATTTTTTATAATTCATAATTGATCATTTAATTTCGTCTTAGTATCTTTTTATAAAAGAAAGAAGAGGATTTTAAACTTTGTTTGTCTACATTATTTACTAAAACAGTAACACCTTACATGATGACTCGAATCAATTGAAGGAAACCTTTTTCTAGGATTCAAAATGAAATAAGGTTAATGTATTATACGTTTTATAATAAAATTTTACGCTTCGTTTTTTTTTTAAATAAGTAAAGAAAAAGTTATACTTACACAAGAATGTGCTGCAATTGTGTTTGACAAGATTGTTGTTGAAACGTGGAACTTCCTGAATGTAACCGAGTTCTATTTGAATTAGGAGCAGTGAATTTTTTTATAATTTGTCCAGAAGTATTTTTTGGTACTAGCAATAAGTTTTGTTGCGGCAAACTTTGCAATTGCTGTTGACGTACAGTCGCAACCTTCTTTGATTGTTGTTGGACATGTTGCATTTGTTTTTGAACTAAACCAGATTTTTGTTGTTTAAACTGCTCTTGTTGTGTTAAATTTTGAGCATTTATAATTTGAGCAAAATTATTCGTTGCAACCTGTTGTACAGTGTTAGAACAATTTGTTGAATTAGAAGATGTACAAAAACCTCGTTGCATAGATAAATTTTGTGGTGTGTCAGGACGGAGAGGAGTAAATTTTTGATGTGATCGACCTCGTTGCTGCATTACTAACTGTTGTGGCTGCGGTATTTTATGCAATGCATCACATTGTAATTGAGAAATATTATTTTGTGTATTAATATTCTTTTGAGAAGATGTTGTAATCCAAACCTCACTTCCCGGAGATGCGCTTATTTTATTTATTTGTTGAGATTTCATTGGCATAACGACTTGCAGACCTACAGCTCTTGTAATTTTAACAGGCATTATGAATTGTTGATTTCTAGTTTCTAAATCCTTTAAAACGCGGTCGTGAACCATATTTAAGTCTTTGAATTGTTTAGTTAAATCTGCTATTTTTTTACGAAATGTTTCGATTAAATGTTCTTGTTTTTCTATATGATCCCGCATTTGACCAAATTCAGAAGTGTATATAATTGATTCAACAACTTTTTGCGTAACAAATAATTCTAAATCATTTCTAGATATGGAATTTAAAGATTTTTTAAAGCACTTCATAAAATCCATATTAATATCAGCACTTTTTGATAGTTTTGGAGCAGGATATAAATCATGTTTCAGATATTTTTTATTTTCTTGCATTTTCAATGAGGTTTTTTCTTGGTTTTCAGATAATATGCTACGCGATTTAATTTTATTTTCTTCACAACTACTTTCTTCTTCGCAGTGTCTTTTAATTAAACCCTTTTCCAATGCAATTTCTTTGTTTTCATCAATGACTACAACATCGTCATCATTTTGCCCAACGCTGGTTTCATTTTCAACATTGGCAACAGTTGATTTAGAACAACTATTTTCAATTTTATTTTTTGACTTTATTTCTTTTGATGTGCATTCAATATACAATTCGGAAATTTTATTTAATTTGTTCGATTTTTCTTCATTTTCATCGTTCTTTTTTTGGTCTTTAACGTTTTCTGAATTTTTTTCAGTTATGTAAGCGTTCTCAATGGTTTCACTTACAACTTTCTCATTAAAATTATGTATATCATCTAAAGTTGAATGATTTGTTTCTTTTTTTTCATGTTTATCAATTGTTTTATCAATTTCAGTGTCATTACTTTTCGGTAATTTTGAATTATTTTTTTCATACTCTTTATATGCCGATAATCGAAGTTTTTTTAAGGGTGGTTGAGTTTCACAACCAAAATATTTTTCAGAATCGTTTGTAGTAACAAATTTTTCATACTCGGCACTTTTGCTCTGTTCAATATTGATGCTAGATTTTAATGGATCGATATCTTTTGATTTATTCTGGTCTGATAAATCTAATTTTAGCTTAAAGTCTTTATTAATAACCAATGATTCTAAAATATCGTCTTTTGAAAATTTATTTGTATCCTGATTCTCGAATTTAATACATTCTGAATTAGAATTGTCATTATTAACAATCTGTTGTGCTTGTGATTTTTGATTAGATTCATCAAGGAGTCTATTATTCGTTGACTCATTAAGATTTTCGACTGTTTCAAAATTTGAATTATTTCCTGTTTTTTCAAACATATACTCATCTATTTTTTTATCAGTACACTTAATTTCATCTAAGGTTAAAATTGACTCCGATTCAGATGTTTCGTTTTCATTTGCACCCATATGATTTTTCAAATCAATGTTTTCCAAAACTTCGGTTTCTCCAGAAAAAAAGCTTTTATCTCCTGGTTCTTGGTCGTTTTTGCTCTTTTGTAAAGAGTTGATTGTCAAATCATTTGTTTTACCTCCTTTTTTAACAGAAGTATTACCTTCTTTTATCAAGGTTAGGTTTTGTAATGCAGTTTTTTTTTTCAAACATACATTAGTTTTTATTTCATTGCAAAATATTACGTCATCATCTTCATCTACAATCATTAATCCTTGTGGTTTTTTCACTAGTTTTTTTGTTTCTTTTTTACAAGGAAGAAAAATTATATCTTCGTCGTCGGATATGTCTTGAACAGATTCTACAGTGGGATTCTTTTGTTCATTAAAAGGACTTTTAACATGCAATATATTTTTTATTTCCGTATTTTCATCCTTATTTTGGAGAACAATTTTTCCGGACTCTTTCTCCAAGTCGTGCTTATTTGCTGAATTTAAAATAGCGCTATCCAATTCTGATAAAAATAAATCCATATCATCAACTTTTAAGTTTTCACTCTTCGAAGTTTTTTCTGATGGTACATTATTCAAATTTCTGTTATGATTTATAATAATTTCAGCTAAAAAAAAAATATTAAAATTAATATTGCACGTAATTCATATATTTAATCTATCTACTCCTAAATTGTAAAAAAAAATTGAGCAATTTTTACAATATTTTTTGATGTTTTTTTAACGTACATTTTATATTTTTTCATATCCATCAAATTTTTTATTCGAAATCACTAAAAATTTTTTGTTTATATTGCAAAAAACTTATTGCTTTCATACTAATAAATAAAAGATATAATAGAACTATTTTTAAAGCTTGTACCTTCTCTGGCACTGATGTTTCATCAGATCACAACCTTCTGCTTGCTAAAATCCAGTTCAAATTAAAAAATATTAGCAGACCATGCAATAAAAGGTTTGATGTAGAAAAATTAAATGATAAAAAAATCTGAATTAGCACTGCAGCATAGGTTAACCAACAACTGCAAAGTTTAATGTTAATAATGATATAAGCTCGATTTGGAATCAGATGAAAAAAGTATTAATATTATGACAAATAATAAAATAGTTGCAAAATAATATAAAGCAAAACAAAATTGAACCGCGCCAGAAATTCTAGAACTTATTAGTGAAAGAAGAAAACACAGATATAACAATCTCTCAGAGTACAATAGAATTTACAAAGCAAAATAACAAAGCAGTAGGTCCTTATAAAATTCCTTAAAAACTTATAAACCTTATTGATGAAAATAACATTGTTTTACTTAAAATAATATTCACCAATATATAATACCGGAATACATCCTTACGAATGGCTAAGGAGTACTTTTATGGCTTTTCGGAAAAATAACGCAACAAATTGTAAGAAACATAGATGAATTTGTCTGATGTGCTTTACTCCTAAAATTTTCTTAAAAATACATAATCGATTGTATAAAATATTGGAACGAGCCATAGGAAAGACTCAATGTGAATTTCGAGAAGCTATGGGAACACGAGAAACTTTATTTGGAATTCAGTTACAGGTACAGAATTGTAGAGACGTTTTGTAAAGCTTTTAATACAGTAAAACATGATTAATTAATGAACATAATTCCTACACGATATTATATGTTTTGAAACATTATCTGCTATTCCTATAGTTTCATGGTATTGGTTATATAACTTGCGCAATTCCTGATAATCCATCGGTAGTCCTACGTTTTTAATGAGTACTTTTAGCTTGTTTGTGTTATACTATCTATCATAAATCACCATGATTGTAAAAAACAAAAAAAAAAAATTTCACTTTATTATTTATTCTGTGATCATGTAATCTTGAAAGAGCGTAGAGATAGTAGCCTTTTTCAATTGCGGTTCTTGTCATTCTTACAATTGGAGCAACCATTGAAACGATTAAGTTGTTTTTCTTGTTTTGGGTTTCCTTTTTCCATTATTTGGTTATGCGGATTCAGTGTTTCTTCCTTTACCAATTTTTACCCAGAATTTTGCATTTGATTTTACGTTTACATTACTATTATCAATGATATTTACATTATTACTATTGGCTATTTTGCTGCGATTATTATCAAGGACGTTATCCTCGTTATTTTTTATAAATTCTTTACTTTACTTTACTTTTACTTTATTCTTTTAAAACAGCTGGGTGGCACAGTGGTTGAGTGCCGACCTTTCATGCGGAAGGGCCCGGGTTCGAATTCTAGTGAAAGTGAAAAAAAACTTTTCTGGTTTTCGACTCGACTCAGTTACCATTCGCAATTGGGTTCAAATTAATGGCATAATCAATAATTAATAATTATAAATCTTTAATAAAAAATACCTTAATATAAAAATATAAACAAATGCAAAATATAAACAAATAATTTAAATAAATAATATAACTCGCAGATATAGAATACCATATAAGTAAAATATAAAATATTACAATATAAACAAAAAATAGAATTGTAAATATTGAAAATCTAAGACGTTTCTACATGTTATAAGGCCTAGTACTATCTCATGTTTAAATTGTATGTGGAATTCAATAAGACCAATTCTAATAACACGAATATAATATGACCCCCTGTTCCAACATGTACCTATGGTATAGACAGGCTTATTAGCCTAACAGTTGAACAGTTAGCACTTAAAAAAAAAAAAAATAAAAAAAAAAAAGGTAAATTGTCGTTTTTCACTTCATTAAAAGATTCATAGTTAATGTCTTTAAGCGCTTTGTTTTTCTTCTGTTATCGTTATTACTTTTATCTGTCTGTTTTACGGTCTGTTTTATCAACCGTATTTTAGGAATATAGTTTAGAATTCTTACTGGACTTTTTTTTATTTTTGTTGTTGTTGTTGTTTGGATGGGGGGAGAGCAAGTCTCCCTTACACCTAGGCCTTGCGGCCCGTTGTGCACCCCTGCTTTTCCCTTTCTGAAGCTTCATGAAGCTCAACAATTTACCTTGGTCTAACTCCTTTACCGTGCTGAAGTCATCCCAGTACGTTCCTCCTAAGATTCTCAATCTTAGGTTTTCTAGTGTTACACATTGGCATAGGACGTGGAGAATTGTTTCGTTTATATGTTCTCTTATAGAACTTTTCGCAATTTCATCTACTCTTTCATTGCCGGAGAAGCCTGAGTGGGCCGGGATCCAGTGCAGTCTAACTGCATTGAATTCCCCCAGTTTATTCAGGGCTTCCCAACAATTCAGTGTGGATTTCAATCTTCTGTAGACTACCTTCCATTGTGTTTATAATGGATTTGCAGTCAGTATAGATATTTATCATCTTGCCTCTAATTCTTCTTTGTTGCAATTCTTCCACTGCTTTTTCTATAGCAGTTGCTTCTAGTTGACGGACCGTTGCGTGGCTTGCCATTGATTTAGCAACCCTTATAACTGGTTCGTCGCATATTATCCCTATACCACAGCGGTTATGTTTTTTAGCCGCGTCGGTATAGATGTCTATTGTATTCGGTAAAATTCTATTATTGATACGGCTTATTTCTGTTTCTGTATCAAATTTTCCATCTAGCCTGAGTTCCCCTGCCATATCATCACTGATTGAAAGAGGGCCCGTAGCTAGGTTCATTATGCCGCCCAAGTTATTTGCTTGGGTCATAATTTCTTTGTGCCCGTATTGACTATCAAAATTTATCCAGTTACCTGTCATGTAAAGCCGAAGAGCTGTATCTATCGCTCTTCTCTTCACCTCTATTTCAATTGGTTCTATATCCAATATTGTCTCCATGGCCTTGGTTGATGTGGTTCTAATGGAACCAGTAATCCCCAAGCAGCCCTGGCGCTGTGCTTGTGTTAATATTTTTATGTATCTTTTCTTTTTGATGGCCGGCCATCAAACCAACGCTCCGATAGGCCCCAGGCGATAGGCCCCAGGTTTTGCCGACAGCATTTCTGCAGCCCCATAGGGCTCTTATCGCTTTTTCTTTCTTTTCACTCAGGTGTTTACCCCATCTGAGTTTTTCGTCTAGATATATACCGAGGTATTTGACGTGTTTAGAAAATTCAACACGTCATTACCTATTCTCGGTGCTATTGGGTAGATTACTTCTCTTTTCCTATTAAATAGGCATATTTCTGTCTTGCTAGCATTTAGTTTCAAACCGTTCTCGACCGCCGATATCGATGTTTTATCGATTGCGGCCTGCAGTTTGTATGTTGTTCTATTAGTCTCCTTTTCGGTGATCAATATTACAACATCATCTGCGTAACATATTACTTTGTGTTCCTCCACTATCAGTTTTTGTAGTAGGTCATCTATAACTATTAACCATAGTAGTGGTGATAGTATTCCTCCTTGAGGAGTCCCTCTTGATACCACCCTGCTTTTAGTGGCTGACCCATAGGTTGATGATATCACCCTGTTTCTTAACATTCCGTTAACCCACTCAGTGAGCATTTCATCGATACCTCTGCTTTTCAGATTATCGATTATGTTTTTGGTTTTCACATTGTTGAAGGCTCCCTCTATGTCGATAAAACAACCGAGTGTTACCTTCCCTTTGTTGAAACCCTCTTCAATTGATTGTACGACCTCATGCAAGGCCGTATCTACCGATTTGCCTTTAATATAGGCGTGTTGATTTATGGATAATCTAGGATTTAGCTGGTTTCTTATTTCCAGCTCTATTATCTTTTCTAATCCTTTTAAGAGGAATGACGTTAAGCTTATTGGCCTATATGCGTTCGCTTTATTGTAGCTTATCTTATTTGGTTTGGGTAGAAAGATTACTTTCGACTCTTTCCACTTACACGGCGTATAACTTAATCTTATACAACCTTTGTAGATTGCTTTGATTTTTCTCTTTAGGAGACTTAAGCCTTCCTGAATCTGTTTAGGAATATAGTTAAGAATACTTACTGGACTTTTTTTTATTTTTACTTTTAACTTTTTCCAAATCAATGTTTTTGCTATTACAAAGTTCACTATTATTATATTCATTTAGGTTAATTTTAAATGTTTCAGTTTTCTGTGTTTTTGTGTTCATATTGTTACTACAAAGTTCACTTTTAATACTATTATTATTAGATTGAAAATCGACTTTTCCTTTTTTATTTAGCACAATACTATTTTCACTTTCTCCACATTTTACATAAATATTAGTCTCCTCCATATTCTGTAGTTGCTAATATCCAATTGTTTGCTTCCGTAGACTTAATTCATGACTTGATATATGAAAATGGAGTATTTTTAACAAGTTTGCTTATTTTTACAGTTCGCTGATTAATAGCGTCGAACACTTTACATCTTTCCTATCCTATGCACACTCGTTCGTTTTTCAAAATTTTTGGAAAGCATTCCTTGTCTACTTCAATTATTGCGTTAAATAAATCCCTGTTAAATTTTTTTACGCTGTTTATTTTAATGACCTTCTTATCAACCATTTCCATAAAGGGGTTTTGGCTTTTCAACTTTCCCACAATTTCATTTTCACTGTATTTATTGCTCATATGAACTACCTCAAATTGCGGTTTTATTTTCTTTGGTATTTTTATGTCATATCCCTCATTTAGTTTGTTTTCTAATTCACTTTTAATTTTTTCACGTTACTCCATTGCATAAGTTTCAATTAAAACTGCCCCTTTTGTTCGATTTTCAATATTTTTTATTTGCAAATTTTTTGGATCTACCTTTTTATTTAAATCAAATCTTGTTAATTAACAAAGGTAATAATTTTTTCATTTTCGGTACATTAATTATGCTTACACTTGCATTTTGTTTTGAAATAACAGAAAATTAAACTTTTTGACCCACATTTGAAATATTTTCACTTAATTTAATATTTTTTAGTTCATTTATATAATACTTCAGTTTTTTATACTCATTAATTTTGTCAGATTCCGTTTTGAATGCCTGTGTAATTATTGATGTTTTGTCTTTTTGTTGGTTTATTTTTATTTGTTCCAATCTCTCCATATATCTGTTTTCAATAGCCCTTAGTAATTCCATTATTTCTTTTTCGTTTTTTTGTAAGGCACATTCAAATTCATTTTGTATTCCTTTAAATAGTCTGATTTTTTGTTTACAGTCAGCTCCATATTTTGCCGTGCAAACATCACATAAGTTTAAACAATGGAACAATCCACTCCTCAATCCTCAATACTGGTGTTGAGCTTTTCGCTGAGGTATGTCAAAAGATCACCTGTAGATCTTTGGCTTCTAAAGCTATTTTGCCTATCATGGAAAATACCTCTGCAGTTAAGGTATTTTTTCAACCGTTTATTAACATGAATTTTCATAACTTGACCGAATGACCGAAAAAAAAGGATATTAGCCGGTAATTGGAGGGGTCGCTTATGTCACCTTTGTTGGGGACCGACCAGCAATTTTCCATTGCCTGGGATATTTACCAGTCGAAAAAGATAATGAAAAAAGATTGCGCAGAGGTTTCGAAATGGGAGAGGCAATATGTTTAAGAACCATCGCAGGAATTACATCTCGCTCGAAATAAAACTTTTAAATTTAAATTTTATTTTTTATTTTTTTAAAGGTGTTGTCGATTTAGGTTGATAAAATCGTACATAAATAAGAATTTTTTATTTTTTTTTCTTTTTAATTTCTAACAAAATTATCAACTTTAACGTTAATTTTTGTAATATTCGCTATTTGCAAACGAACTTCTATGCCGATGACGGGACATCTTAATTCAATAAAACCGGCAATCTTTGCTCTATTTGAAACGCAAGTTAGTGAGCACAATGTTAACTTCGATATTAGCTGCTACTCACTCATTTCACACTTCGTTCCCAAAAGAGGCATCGCCATCTACATAAAAAAGACATTGCTTTTAACACCCTTGACAAATATAAATCTTCAAGCCCCACTTTCAATTACGTTTGGGTCAAAATCCATGTTGAAAAGCATGTTATACATTTCTGTTTTCTGTACAGATCACCTAATTCAAGTGAAGAAGAAACTGTTGAGGAAATTGAAAACCTTTCAAACCAGATCAATGAAATTCTCGATTGTTATCCTGAGACTGAATTTGTTCTGGCGGGGGATTTTAATGTTAGTAACAAAGACTGGCTTCACTTTTCCAGTACCTCATCTCCGAGTCAAAACTCGATGATGAGGTACTGGAATTATTTTCAAGTTGAATTATTTTCCACTCTATTTCCCCTTCTCAACTTGTTAAAAATTCCACTAGAAAAAATCCCTGACCGTGCTGATCAAGACATGAGGTCACATCTTGGATCTGTTTCTAACCAGACACCCTAAAAAATATGTGGTTTCAGCTGGTTGCTCCCTGCGAGGCTCTGATCACAGTTTGTTCAATACAGGCACGCTCGGTGTCCAACCAAAGGTCCCTTCCCAAAAAATTGGTATAACGTTATAACCATGCTAACTGGGAAGGTCTGAACAATTTTTACAAAACCTTTGATTGATCACTGTGCTTCCGTCGTAGGAATGTTGACTTTGCTGCAAATGCGATGAGTGAAATTATTCTACTTGGAATGAGATTATTTATAAATCACTCCATGAAATCTATTAAACGGAAGCCCAAAAAGCTTAATATCAGTCTTCCTGGCGAGTCTGATGTTGGGGCTTTGGATATTTCTAAAGCTTTCGATTGAGTTTGGCATGATGCTTTATTGGCAAAATGCAAGCCTTTAGGGCTAGTTAGGGTTTTGCAAATCATCCTTTCCGCCGCTGATTGATAACAATAATTATATAATGTCAGATTTAATTAAATGGATTGGAAATTCCTTTCGAATCGCACGATTTGTGTTCTTGTCGATGGATATTCATCCAAAGATTTTGAAATAAATGCTGGTGTCCCTCAGCAATCTGTTTTATCCCCCAGTCTCTTCCTAATATTTATAAGTGACCTGAAAAGAAACAGAGTTGATTTCAACACCAAAAAAAAACCCAATGCTGTCTAGTCTCGCGAAAAAAAGCAACAACTATTTCGAACCTTTCTTTTCAAGGAGAAGCTTTGCAGCATACAGAAGAATTGAATATTTTGGGATTGAGCTAACCCAAAAATTGAACTGGTCAAATCATATTTTTGGAATAGCTAAGGATGCTGCTAAATTTTTGGGGTTCTTTTAAAGAACATTAAGTTAACATTATAGTAGTTTGTTTTAGTTTTGTAAGTGATAGTAAAATAGAAGTATACATACTAAAGTGTAAAAAATTCCTTTATACGTTTTTATTAAAATTTTCTGTATCTACCTGTTAACAGATTTCTCATACGTTTTGATTTTTTTTTTTTCTGTTCATAATTTACATTTTATAAGTTCCATTTTTTCTTTACCTTTTGAATGTAAGTATTTGTAATTAGAAGTACATGTAACATGTGTGAATAACACTTAACATTAACATAATGCAACAGCAGCAGAGTCTTTTATTATATTTATAAAAAATAAAAACTACAAATTGTAGTTAGTTATTAGTTCTGTAAGTGATATTTAAATAAAAGTATACATACTGAAATGTAAAAAATTCCTTTATACGTTTTTATTAAAATTTTCTGTATCTACCTGTTAACAGATTTCTCGTACGTTTTGATATTTTTTTCTGTTCATAATTTACATTTTATTCTCGTTTCATTTTTTCTTAAAAAAAAGTAGTTGTAATTAGAAGTATTTTACATGTGTGAATAACACTTAACATAACATAGGGCACGCTGGTCAGCAGCAGCAGCAGTTTGTCTTTTATTATATTTAGATATACATTTTCATGTTAAAAATTTGTATGAAACTTTTTTCGCATATTTTTTCAAATTCTCTCAAAACTCAAATGCCAACCGTTTTAAATGTATTGTAACTATTTCTATTTTATACCCTTTATTTTATTTTTATTCTCTCAATTTATACCAATTAAATTTGTAGACCATTTTTCACTCTGTATAGAACATGTAACATGATTCATGAATACGATAGCAAAAGAAAGAAAAAAATCACAAGAATAAGAAAAAAAAACAATGATTTTTTCATTCAAAAATTCTAGTTCATTTTTTCGAATTGGTTTCTTCTTTTCTAAAAAATTATTTAATTTTGTATGCACATGCGTACATACCTATATAGATATGTATGCATATAAATGTTCTAAAATAATTATTTTAAAATCTAACTTTATAGATCTCAATAACAAATAACCTTTATGAATATTTGAAGGTGACTAAATATTTTATTTTCAATTTCTTATGAGGTTTCAATTGTAACGGGAAACTTTTTGTTTTGAAATTTTCATTTTTGTTAAAATAAATACATTTTTCTAAAGCTTGCAAAGTGCATATTTGTGGATGGAATGCACGACGTACAAAATCTTCAGGCCATGACATAAAATTATTTGAATGTATTAGTGAATACAGTCAAATAAAACGAGAGTGAGTCTCGAAAAAAAAATTTTTTTTTTGTTTTGTAATTTTTTGGAAAAAAATAAAAACTTTTATGATTTTAACCATATTTTCTTTTAGACTTTTCTTTATTAAATATTTTCCTAAACACTCTGAATTTTACATAAAAATAAAATTTGGAGTTTTTTTTAAAACATATCAATAATAACATATTAATTCAGCTATGAACTCAAAATTTTTAATATGTTTTCCAAAAAAATATTTTTCAGTTTTTTCCGTGCATTTCATAACGTAGTCATTTTGATACTGTCAAAAAATAATGAGAGTACACAAGAGTCAAAATTTTAAATAATTTTAGAAAACCTAACCTAACTTCAAAAGCTTTATAATAATCTGTGACGTAATTTTGGTAAGTAAATTGGTTTTAATATCGAATTTTTATATTTTTAATTTTAATAAAAATATATAAATTATATATCAAAATAAACTTCGAAGTTTTCTCTTTATGCTCATAAAAAAATTAAATTTCAAATCGTATTTTTCAGCATAAAATGAAAGAATTCAAAAATTTGTACCGTTCTTGGCATCATTCAACCATATTTTTGGATAGGCAATAATTATTTGTTTGTATACAGTTTTAAACAGTAGAAAAAATAAGTGCGTGCAAAAAATAGCCGTACTTTAATAGATAGTTTTTTAAAATTAATTATATTACTCTTTTTAAAATTTAAAATTAAATTTTTTAAGTATATTAAGATTAACATTTTGCAACTTGTTAATAAATTATGATTTTAAAATGTTCTGTTTCTGGATGTTAAATTATGATTCTTGCTCGATTAAAGTTTCATGTTTTAAATTTCCAAAACAAAAATCATTGAAAAAATTACGGATCGCTTTAGCGCTTTAGCTGGTTAATAAGAATGCAAATAATGTCATTTTTTATTTTTTGAAAAATGATAACTATTTCGGATGTGAAATTAAGTATAGCATGATAATTGATAATAGTTTGCAAGTTGCATGCTTCTCAGGCCTTGCAAAAAAACCAGCCAAAACTTTTAAAAATATTTTATCGGAATATATGAAACTAGTCATTTGGTCTCAGCTAAAAACTTTAATATCGTATTTTATAATATTATTTACAGATAAAAATATATTTTATATACAATTTATTTCACAATATTATTTTTACATAAACTCTTTTTTGGTTTTTTAAATTTAATTTGCTGTGTTATTTTCCAATTCAATATTTTTATTTAAACTAGTTTTGTCGATTTATTTATTGCCAACACTGTAGCATATTAATAAAATTATCACTCTCATTGAAAGCTTAGTAAGAAGCTTTTAAAAAAAGTAAAATATATGGAGGTTATTTTTCAAAAAAGAATTTCTGTAATAAAATATTAAAATTTTTTATATTTGAATATGTTATAAAAATTTTAAAAGACGGAATTTTACAGTCATCTTTGAACGAAATTAAAAAAGTTACAAATTTGTGAGTTATTATAATTTTAAAAGCAGCCATCGATATAAAGCTCCCTAATCCCATAAAACTACGTGTTAAATCAACCTCCGATAAATCTTTTTTTTTCTGAATGTCATGGCCTGAAGATATTGTACGTCGTGATGGAATGTATGAAATTTTATAAAATGTTTGTGTAGATGTATATATGTATTCAAATTTCTATTTCTAAATTCTTTAATCTTTAAAGGTTTTTTGTTGAATTGAGATCAATTGTAATTTTGTTCTAACTGAAAATTTCTAAATTATCAAAATTATCAAAATCTTATTTATTATGGCATTGATAACAAAAAGTATAAAAAATTCTTAACCTGTATAGTGAAGAATTGTGTTTCTAATTTAAATAGAAACATAGACAGATATTTTTATTGTTTGCCAAATAATAAAGAAAGGAAATCTGCTTGGCTTAGAGCATTACATGTTTGCCCAACGTTTGTTTTTAAGAAGAGGTATTATAATTAGGTACTTGGAATTAAAACAAAATTTATTTTAGGTCTACTGTCTTTTTTTTGTTAAGGTATTCTGTTTGCGATCTAAATTTTCTTCCGGAAGATCATAGCGCTATGACGCTATAATAAATCATAAAAAAAATGATATCAATATGTTATTGAAATCTATAAAGTTAGATTTTAAAATAATTATTTAGAACATTTACATGCATACATATCTATATAGGTATGTACGCATGTACATACAAAATTAAATAATTTTTTAGGAAAGAAGAAATCAATTCGAAAAAATGAACTATGAATTATGAATGAAAAATTCTTTGTTTATACCAGTATGACTATTTGTCAAAAGGGTATACTAAATTTGCCATTACGTTTGTGACGTAGAGATGGAGGGAGGATAGATAAAGACTAAAGTGTTTGGATCGGATCAGAATTGAAAAATAAATCGATTTAGCTATGTGTGTTTTGGCAAAAATAGTTCAGTGTAATGGCCAAAGATACATCAAAATTTGGTTGGTCTACTGCAGAGGGTTCGAGTAGCTGTCATGCAACTCCTTCTTTTATATGAGCATTACACTACACCCAATGAAGCTGGGTGTCTGAAATTTTGCCAAAAATAGTTTAGTGTAATTTCCAAATTTACAGCAAAATTTGGTTGGTTTACTGCAGAGGGTTCGAGTAAGTGCCATATAACTCCTTCTTTTATATGAGCATTACACTACACCTAATAAAGCTGTATGGTTGAAATTTTGCCAAAAATAAGTAACAGGATGATAGAATACTAATATTGCGGTCATACGGGTATCCCAGAGTTGACACAGTCTACTCTACTACACTCTTCCTCGTTTCTTTTATTATTCGATTTTTTTCTTTTCTTTAGTATCATATTCTTGAATCATGTTACATGTACTATGTCGAGTGAAAATGGTCTCCAAATTTAATTGGTATAAATTGAGAGAATGAAAATAAAAATAAAGGGTATAAAATAGAAATAGTTACAATACATTTAAAATATGCCAACCGTTTTGAGAGAATTTGAAAAAATATGCGAAAAAAGTTTCATACAAATTTTTAACATAATATTTATCTATATATAATTCTTAATCAATGGTTCGATTTAACATTAACATCTTTCTTCTAAATATCCCATCCAATTTTCCCCATCCCCCATAATCCAGATAATCCAAATAACTTCCACCATAATCCTAAATCCTTACATATCCTCATCCCCGTAACCAAACTGTACATTTGTATTACAGATTCCTCCTAAAGTTTGGTTCAAAAAGGGTGTGGTGTGTTAAAATCATACACTACCCAAAGAAACACCGCATAGTTTCAATGGGTGGCTTTCGAGCTTTCCATTCCCTATGAAAAAAAGAAAAAAAAAGGACCAGTTGAGCTTCCTAACATTCAAATTTTCATGCACTTTCACTACAGTACATGTTCTAAAGTACACTTTATGATTAATTTTAACCCTAGTAGGCTCAACAAAGAGTAGTACAGGTCGGATTTGTACAGTAATAGGGAGCGTAGAACTTGCCGCAAAGGATTTTGCAAACAAATTAGCTTTAACAACTGAATCTGACATGATATAATTATTGTTATCAATCAGCGGCGGAAAAGATGATTTGTAAAATTTATTCTTTACACTCTTCGCAAAGTCCAAAAAGAACGATTACAGTGAGGTAGATTGATTATTTTACAATTTAATCTTTGGATATAAAGAAACTTTTGCGAATTGATAATTCTCTTGCAACTGTTCCTGGCAAATTTATAGCTCGCAAATGAGGGCTCACACGCATTTTCCTTGTACATTTCGAAACGCTCTTCCTGGGATTGAATTGCTTTCCTACAGATGTCATTAAACCAAGATTTGGAATAGGTTTTTACCGATGTATGTGAGCTAGGAATAAAAAGTTTTATTCCTAGCATAATTGTTATACTAATGGCACCAGCACCGAAGTCAACGTTCTTATGATGGAAATACATTGACCAATCGAAACCTCCGAAAAAGATATTCAGATCTACCCAATCAGCCTGGTTATAGTGCCAGACTAGCCTCTTATGAATAGAAAGATTGGGCGATGAATCCATTGAGAAGCTGGATTTGACAGACAATGGTCGGAGCCTCCAATAGGAGTGCTATCAGAATTATTGTATTTTTCTGGGTTTGAAGTCAAGAACAAGTCTAAAAGATGTTCATTTTGGTCGTCTCGGTCTGGAATTCGAGTTGGGCTCTTTAAAAGTTGAGAAAGTTTGAATATATTTATAACAATTCAACATGTTTGCCTTCCGAGCTATTGAAACTTGAGAAATGGAGCCAGTTTTTGTTGTAGATATTAAAATGACCTGCGACATCTATCTCACATTCGGTATTCTTTTCCAGAATTTTGTTGATAGTGTCGGATAATTCTTCAGTGGTCACAGCAATTTCCAGCTTACTGGCTTGGGGGGATTTGTATAAAAAACAGAAAATTATTGAAGCACTTCAAAATGGAGTTTCACCTAGAGATAATGAAAAATCGGGTTAGAGTTCTTAAGATCATGAAGGTTGTTGAAAACAACATGAGGAATGAAAAGCGGAACAAATTTATATATAGCCGTTGATATTATAATTAGTATCAAAATCTACAACTTGGGTCACGCTTGAAGCAAGTATAGTTGGTCTTTCAACTGAATGGAAATTACATGCTAAGCTTCTTATATTACTAAATTGTAATATAAAGTTTTTCTATATTGACTACAACTTGCGGGCGGAAAAGTACGGAAAAGATTTAAATAATTTGAAATTAAAATTTGAAAATATTTAAATTCAAATTGAAATTTTAAAATTTCAGAAAACATGCATCACACATTGAACATACACAATAATTAAAGCATAAAAACACAAGTGACAAAAAAAACCAAGGGTTTTTAAAAAGCACATTTTCAAAATTATATAGGGTTTCTTACTGATTATTTTATCATTTATTTTTATAAAAATATACATATATAAAAATAAATTATAATATTACAATTTAGTTATTTCATCGATTAATTAATTATGAATAATAGTAAAATCAATACTTAGAATATCCATATGGATTTTAATTCTGATTATCTGAATTTAGTCTTTTTTGGATTATGTCTATCTGGATTTTGAAACTCGGGATTTTATGCCCAACCTGTCATGGAACTATTATGAATAAAATCCTTAAAATACTATATATAATGGGCACAAAAACAAGTACAAAAAGGGTATATAAGAAAACATGAAAAATGATCATAAGCTAGGTTTATTTGGAAAATTGTAAATAATCAAATAAAAACTAATCAGAAATTAAGTTTTCGATCTACTATTCATATCCACAATACGAAATATAAGAAAGAGTTGATTTAATATTCCCAAGGTAAGGGTACTTACTATAGAATACAATCTGCAGTAAGGACTCTTATGTGTCCAAAAACGTGCTGTCACCTCCACGCGGTGGATCCCGGTAACCTTGGATGATACAAAGGTCAATATGGGCTCTGGTATAGTCAGATTCGCGTCTGTGGTCATGTCTCACGGCAAATCTGAATATACTAGAACCCTAGCCAGGTACTATCCAAGGGCTAACGACAGACGTCTCAAGTCAAGGTGGAACAGCATACACCGAAAGCTGCATGGCTAAGGGGGTGCTTAGTCACGAGTATGCGGACTCTGGTTAAGTAGCGACAACCAGTTTTATTAGACTTCTCTTGGTACGGCGGAGCAATGCCAAGAGCGAACTGTCTCTCCAGCCAACTCCCAACGGGGCTCACCTCAACAGAGATGGTGTTGGCTTAGGTACGACCGGTGATCCCCAGCAGCAAGGTCAGTGGAGTCAATGACTCCGGTAGGTCCAACCATACTGACAAGGTCTTGGGGGGAAGAAGGAAAAGTATAAAGGAGCCCCTTACCTTTTCATGATGGAACAAGAAGAAGATGAGACAAGACGTAGGATATTGCGTCAAACGTCGGTGGAATATGCCACCAGCGGGCCTGATCCCCTAACAGGGGAGAGGTCGCCAGCAGAGAATATAACGGCAACAACTAAGGCTACGGATAACGGTAATTCTTTGATTTTTGATAATATAAATAACGAAACTTCTTTCCAAGTCGTTAAGCTAAGGCTTAGCGCCAAGGAGAAGAAGTTACTCAGGCAATGGAGGCAGGAGGGGAAATCGGAGGAAACGATCAACGCTCTTCTCGAACAGAGAAGAGAGTTGCTCCAACCTCAAACAAGTGGCTGTAGCTGAGGAGCTTAAGTTGGCCATCATCGACCATAGTCGAATGAACGGGCAAATTGTAGAAGAGTCCAATAGGTGGTCGAGCAACTCAAGATCGCTGAAGTTGGGCGCGTACAAATGGAAAGTCTTGAAGCGCGAAGTAAGATCGGCGGAAGGTCAATGGTTACTCCTTGGAGTACCATTGGCAGATTACCAAAGGTTAGAAGGGGTGAACGGGCAGAGTAACTAATTATGTAGGAGACTGCGCTTGGTCACGATTAAGAGAAAAGGACATGGCACACCTCCGGAAGATGCGGGGGGCGAGGTGGTCGAGCAGCATTCTTGACTGGCGATAGAAGCCGACCTTGCTGACCCCGAGGTTAAATCGGTGTCTAAAGACACCGAAGAGAAGAATATGGCCAAACAGGCCATGGAAGAAAACTTCGACTTAGAGGAAACCCGGTCGATGAACTCCTTCACGGAAACATTCGAACCGGGTTCATTCTTGGAGTAGCCGGAAATCATGCCTGTGGATTGAAGAGGAGAGCAAAAGGAGAGCACATCTCCGGGAGGAAATAAGACTTCCCCCTCCCTCAATAACACCTCCCAGAAACATGGCAGGAAAGGCTCTTCAGATCATCCAAGCCAACCTGCACAGAAGCATCTCTGCTAGAGAGATAGTAGCAGAAATGATGCTAATGGAAAATTTAGCCGTGGATCTAATCCAAGAGCCGAGCACGGCTAATGATTATCATACAGGATGGAGTAGGAAACACTGCGAGTGTTTCTATAAGACTAATAACAGTAGGCCAAGAGCGTGTATTGTTATAAGAAAATTACTTAAAGCTATATCTATTCCACAGCTAAATAGTAACGATCTGGTAGCCATCCAGAATGAGGAGGCTATCGAGGGCGAGAAAAAGGCAGTTATCCTGGCGTCGGGGTATCTGCCATATGATGAGGAGTATCTACCAACACAGGAACTCAGAAATCTGGAAAGTTACTCAGAATTAAATGGTTTACATCTGATTGTTGGATGTGATGCTAACGCCCACAAAACGGTGTGGGGTAGCACCAACGTCAACAATAGAGGTAAACATCTTTTAGACTATATAAGTACAACAAACCTGACGATTCTCAATAGAGGTAACACAACCACCTTTATTAACAGGAATCGCAGGGAGGTTATAGATATAAGCTTAGCTGACAATGGACTAAACAGATCCATTAAAAATTGACATTTTTCGATATCCTTATAATAAAGGTCACAAACGAACAACGTTTTAGAAATCCAAGAAAAACGGATTGGAATTAATATAGATCGGCCCTTAAAAATACACTAAGGCTGAACCGAGACCAGTCTACCCACGGGATAATATCATGCCTCGGCCATGCGAGTTGCATTTGAAAGGGCATGCCCGGAAACAAGGCTGTCAAACAAATTCAAACACAGATGGATGAATAGCAACCTGATGGAAATTAGGAGCTATACGCGAAGAATATTTAATAAAGCCATGAGCACTAACAGAGAAGCCCACTGGCTAGAATACAGAACTGCATTGAAGAAGTACAAATCAGAATGCAGATCTGCGAAACGAAAGCTCTGGAGAGATTACACAGACCAAATAGAAAAGACCAGTGAAGCCTTAAGACTCAGGAAAATATTGTCTAAAGGCCACTCACAAGCAGAATTGATTGAAAGCGAAAACGAAACCATGTCGTTGACAATAGAAGAATCCCTAGATATCCTTATGACAAAGAACTTCCCTGAGGACGAACTAGATAGTGAGACCTCACAGGAAGATATGACAAACACGAACCTAGATGATAGACCAGTAGATAATCTCGAACAAAAGATCGATCTACTGATAACAGATAAAAAGGCCACATGGGCACTGAATTCATTTGACTCGTACAAATCACCAGGGCCAGATAACCTTTACCCAAGACAGATTCAGGAAGGCTTAGGTCTCCTGAAGAGGAAAATCAAAGTAATCTACAAAGGTTGCATAAGATTAAAATATACGCCGCGGAGGTGGAAAGAATCGAAAGTAATCTTTCTACCTAAATCTAATAAAATAAGCTATAATAAAGCTAACGCATATTGGCCAATAAGCCTAAAGTCATTCCTCCTAAAGGCATTAGAAAAGATAATAGAGAGAAACCAGCTAAATCCAAGACTATCGATAAACCAACACGCCTATATTAAAGGCAAATCGGTAGATACGGCCTTACATGAGGTCGTATAAATAATTGAAGAGGCTTTCAGCAAAGGGAAGGTATCACTCGGTTGTTTTGTCGACATAGAGGGAGCCTTCAATAATGTGAAATCCAAAAACATAGTCGATAACCTAAAAATTAGAGGTATCGATGAAATGCTTATTGTGTGGACTAACGAAATGTTAAGAAACAGGGTAATAACATCAACCTATGGGTCAGCCACAAAAAGCAAAGTGGTATCAAGAGGGACTCCTCAAGGAGGAATACTATCACCACTACTGTGGTTAATAGTTATAGATGATCTACTACAAAAACTGGTAGTGGAGGGACATAAAGTAATTGTTATGCAGATGATGTTGTAATAATAGTCACCGAAAAGGAGACTAATAGAACAACACACTAATTACAGGCCGCAATCGATAAAGCAGCAATATGGGCAGTCGAAAACGGTCTGAAACTTAACGCAAGTAAGACAGAATTATGCCTATTTAATAGGAAAAGAGAAATGGTCTATCCACAAGCGCCGAGAATAGGTAATGACGTGTTGGAAATTCCTAAACACGTCAAATACCTCGGTATACAACTAGACGAGAACCTGGAGTAAACATTGGAGCGAAAAGAAAGAAAAAGCGATAAGAGCCCTATGGGGCTGCACAAATGCAGTCGGCAAAACCTGGGGCCTATCGCCAAATATAATGATGTGGATATATACGTGTGTTATAAGACCTATGATAACATGCGGAGCGTTAGTTTGGTGGCCGGGCATCAAAAAGAAGATATATATTAAAATATTAACACAAGTACAACGCCATGGCTGCTTGGGGAAAACTGGTTCCATTAGAACCACATCAACCAAGGCCATGGAAGCAATCTTGGAGATAGAACCAATTGAAATAGAGGTTTTAGACAAGAGCAATAGATACCGCTCTTCGACTTTACATGACAGGTAACTGGCTAAACATTGACAGTCAGTACGGGCACAAAGAAATCATGACCCAAGCAAATAACTTAGGCGGTTTAATGAACTTAGCAACGAGCCCCCTATCAATCAGTAATGACATGGCAGGGGAACTCAGGCTAGATGGGAAATTTGATACTGAAACGGAAATAACCCGTATAAACCCTAGAACGTCACCAAATACGGTAGACATTTATACCGACGACGCGCAACTGCTATAGAGAAAGCAGTGGAAGAATTGCAACGAAGACGAATCCGAGGCAAAATGATAAATATCTATACAGACTGTAAATTCATTATAAATATAATAAATATAATAATCTTAGACTAATGACAGGGATAAGCACGGGCTACCTAATGCTCAGATCCCATGCAGCAAAAATAGGTAGGGCAACTACAGGTATATGCAGAGGCTGTGGAAGAGAGGACGACGGTTCTCCACGTCCTATGCCAATGTGTAACCCTAGAAAACCTAAGACTGAGAACCTTAGGAGGAACGTACTGAGATGACTTCAGCACGGTAACGGAGTTAGACCAGGGAAAATTGATAAGCTTCATTAAGGGTATAGAATGGCTCAATTAGGCGCTGTAAGTATTACGAGCGACTCTGAGAGCAGGGGTGCACAACGGGCCGCAAGGCCTAGGTGTAAGGGAGACTCGCCTTCCCCCCTTCTACAACAACAAAAAATATTCCCAATTCAAAAACGGCGATGAAATACGACATTTCAAAAATATTGGAATTAAGTTATTTAACAAATTACCGCATTACATCAAAAGGTGTAGAAGTGTAAATAAAGTCACGAAATTTTGAAAAAATATAAAACTAATTACAATTACCAATAATGTAAAATAATAGGATTTTATTTTAGAGATTTTTAGTAAATTTTCTTTTTACTTCTTGTGAAAATAATTTTTGATTTTTATTAAAATTGATTTTATTAAAATGGCTTATATGGATAAAAATTAAAATTAATTTCTTAAAACACTTTATTTAATTCGTATGTTAAATTTAATTGTCTGAAATTAATATGTATACTTGGATAGATATGTAAATATCAAAAAAAATAAATGAAGTTAAGTGTTTAGCGAGCTTTTACAATTACAATTAACAACATCGATTACAAACTCAACACCTTTTAATAGTATTCCAACTTTGAGTTGGAAGATTACTAAATTTTCAACTGTCTGATGTATTTTTAACAGTCTGATACAAATAATTTCTTAATTTTGAATACAATTTGATAACAAATTTTCAATTTTGAATGATGGCTAAATAGCCAAGATCTATTACAAATCAGTTCGGTTGACTAATAAGTTAGGCACACAACTAGACCTCGTTTTTTCTTCAGACCATTAAAATTCTTATAAATCGCATAGCGAATTAATATTCACCAATATAGATGGCTATCACCCTCCAATGGATATAATTCTCAATATAAACTATAAACCTTATTTGCAAGTTTAATTTGCCAAAACCGATTTTACGTAATTAAACTCTGTCATAGGTTCACTTGATCTGGAATCAATATTCTTTCTCTTCATTAAATATAATCATCCGTTTTAAACAGTTTTATAAGAAGCTAATAAAATTTCTTTTACTAACAATTCCTACAAAATGACATAAAAACTCTAACTATTCAGTCCCACAGTCATCTAATGAAATGTGTTCTTTAAAGAACCACTTGGCTTTAAGAGATGAATTTTCATACTCTTCAGAAGGGTTATTTGAATACCAAGTAAGGTTTTCCCGGTTCAATACATCTTCCTCCCTATGAAGGTTCTTTTTAATATGAACTCCCTTCACTCACGCCGTCTATTGGCAGACATATTTGTTCAGCAAATTTTTCGCGATAGAGTTCACTCCCGTGCTAATCGTGAACAAATGAGATTTAAGGAAAATCTTAATAATTTAAGATTATTCGAGCTTTTTAACGAAGCACACCATTCAACGGATTACGTTAAATTTAAGCCCAAGTGGTTAACTTTCTAGAATTTTTTGATACTAACTTTAAAAAAACATTTTACACTGTAATGGATAATTCTTGTTATATATTTTAATAATTTTATACATTTACCAGGTATTTCTGTATCTTTGGATTATGTAAATTAATTAATTTATTTGTTTACATTTTGTATTTAAATTAGCTAAAATTTTTTTAATTGATATAAAATATTCTAGCCAAAAAAAAATTGAACCCAATGAATGGAAGCTGAATAGAATTGAAGTTTTTTCACCTACACTGGTTTGAGTATGAGCTCAATTATATGATGGCATTGGCACCCTACCCACTGTAGCACCCAGCTGTTTAAACCAGCATAAGCAGTACAAGTATACTTTTTATTGAAAAATAGTTTAACCCATGATAAATATTTTAGATTTACCTTTTTCGGTCATCAAATTCAACCGATTTATTGTTTTTGCTTTCAGTTGGTGGAATTCGTCTTTTAAATTATCATCATCAGACTCTGAAAATTGCAGTTTTTCCATTTCATCACTTTCTGAACGTGACGAGTTGCTAGTATTATTTTGGACTTGAATATTTAAAATTGAAGAATTTTTAACTTCCGTCATTGCCCTAATTCTGTAAATTAAACGAAAAATAAAAGCTTTTATTATTCTTTTAAATTTAAATAACCAGTTTTATTCTTTATATAATTAATCATTATTCTTTAAATCAATTATTCTTTCACTTAAAACAATTTTTATTATACAAAAACGTAAGGGTTTTATGCTTTGCTCATAGCTCATGTACAAAGTAAAATGTAAATAACTTTATTATAGATTGATGTTTATGTCTTCAAATTTTAGTAAAATTATTGAGATTGCTTTAGTTTCTATATAACACCTTTTCACAAGTTATTTTAATTTAATTAAAAATTAATTACAAAATAATTTTTGATATTTTTTTCTAATTGTAAAATTAGCAAAATTTATATTTTATTTTAAATACACAAAAAAATCTAAAATTCACCAAAAATATGCACAATGTAAATGTGGATAATGGATTAATTAGGTACCTACTAGTATATACCTTATACTAAAATAATATAGTAAAATGATTATTTTAGACTTATAAAAAGTATTTAGATATATAAATATATCAAAAGTATTTTCATAAAAAAAAACGAAAACCGTTATATTAAACTAAAGGTTCACAATAACTAAAAATAAAGCACTATTATTAAAAATCTAGTTTTAAAATTATGAAAATTTATATATTTTACCTAATAAATTTTTTTGTTGTTAATTCCCCTAGACACAAACTCAATTTAGTACATAATTAATGATAAGACAAATCCTTATTTTAAAGGCGATTTATTATTTAAGTTATGACGCTTGTTATTCTACATTTATGGTCCATCTACCATACCAAACAAAACTTAACCAATTTTGCCGTTGGGTTTGGGCTTCAATAAAATTACACAATAAAAATGCAAAGATGAAGCGACAAATAACAAAGTGTCAAAAAACTTAGCTGTCAAATTTCAAAAGCAATGAAAAACGATAAAAGCATCAGTAAATGAGTGAAGTGAAAGTAAAGTAAGAGTATTGAATTTTTTTTTATTTTATTTGGTGACCTAGTTGATCAAAAAGTAAGCATTTGGCTTTTTGGTTCAAAGAAAATAAATTTTTCTTTAAAAATCTGCTTTACACATAATAGACCAAATATATATAGCAATAGTAAAATTTAAAATATATGATATAAACAAAATAAATAATATTACTTATAAAAATTTATAGGACCCGTCCCTTTGCAAATGCATAACTACTGTGCCAAGATTGCCTAGCAACTTTCTTATTATTTTCATTGTGATCATTGGAATTGTTTTCCATTAGTTTAACTTTTGAAATAGTATTTCAACGTTTTTGGCTACGCTCGCTCATTGTGCTTTGGAAGATAATATATTGTGTTAAGATAATGTATAGTGTAATTTGTTTGAGTTGTTGCAATAGAAGTGTGTAACAGCTAATCCGTCAAGCCACATGATGAGTATGGGCAAGTTGAATTGACGTAATCTTCCATTATAAATAACGCAAGTGAATATTACTCAATCCCACACAAGTGTTCTAAGTGTTGTCACCAATTTATGAACTTATGAATATATGTGTAAAATTTAGTTCATTCGAAGATAGTTATCGTCGGAAAATGTTTAGCCAACTGATTTTTCAAAAGCGGAAAGTTTTTGTAATTTTTTATTCATATAAAAAAAAAGGTTTGTAGCTACCTAAATAAAAAAATGGATTTGTAGATAATATAAGGAATTTAATTTTTTATTTACATTGAGTAAGTAGGTAATTTTATTTTACTTATATCATATTTAGGTCATTTAAAAATGGATTATTATTTTAATTAACATCACTGGGACTGAGCAAACATTCATAATTATACAATTTTAAAATTAGGTTCTAAATCTGTGCCTTAAACTAATTGTCTTTTATATCATTAATTATTTTTTGTTATTATTTATATTAACTAAATTTTATATTTTATCAATCAAATATTTATATATTTAATATAATACAAATATATTTATCCATTTTTGTTTTTTTTTTAGTATGTAGTTTGAAAGATAAAAAATAACAAATAGAAATAAAACCTAATATGGTAATCTCATATTGATTTTTATCAATTTCCAATACCAGAAATATTTTATATTTTGTCCGGTCTCAAATTTTTTTTTTTTTAAGATGCGCACAGTTTACCGGTTTCGCCAACGAAACCGGTTTTTTGTGAATACAAGAATTACGAAACCGGTTTTGGTGTATACAGAATTTTCATCGATTACCTCAACATTACGTCAAAATACCTCGATGCAGCAGATATACCACCCATGAGGCTTGGCTGAATCAATTTTATTGTCCAGTAAACGAAGTACAGAAAATCAGTTTTTCCATAATTTTTTTTCTCCTTTCAGATTAATTTTCGTAAAACTGAGTATGTGTAGTGCATGTATTGAATGATGAACTGATGGCTTGATATTTCGCTTAATTTTTTAAAAATTAACAGTTTTAAAGTGATAGATACATTAGAAAAGATGCGTACAAAAAGTTGTTTGAAATTTATAAAAAAATTAAAGTAAAGCTAAGATTGAAGATGTTAAAAAAAAACATTAAAGAAACAGTAAGTCGGAATACCCTTCACCTAATTGGGTCAAATTTAATAATGTACAAGTTCATAGTTTATTAAAAACCATAAAAGCTTTTATCAGTTTAATAGTAATACATAATTAATGAAATTAATTTTATAATAACAAAACATTTTCTAATTAATTTATCTATTCAAATAATTGTTATAGATCGCATTACACTAATGAAGAAGATTTTATTAGTAGAATTGATGGTCTAACATTTACTTATAAAAGATCGCTAATAAATGGGGATATTAATATCAATTTATTAGACCAAAACAATAGAATGGCCCGAAACTATTGTGATACTTTATTAAGTAATGGTTTTACTATTTGTAATGAAAAAACTGAACAATTTGCTACAAGGTTAGCAATAGTTAAAACTGTAATATACCATTTTATTACGGATTTAACAAAATTTAAATATTATTTTCATATAATTGATACCTCTTTATCGGAGCACAAAATGTTTTTTATTAGTATCGATCAAAAGCTAAAAAAAGAGTATATCGCTAAAATTAAAACTGTTCTAAATTGCGATAATGTAAGCAATGATTATATTTGGCAAAACTTAAATGAGTGCGACAGATTTAGTGAGATTGCTCATAATTTCAGTCGGTTAGTTATTAGGCACACTAGGACCTTTCGTATAAAAAACTTTAAGAGAAAACATGAATGGATGACGGAACAAATATTCCGAAATATGAATATCCGTGATTCTTTTTATAAATACTTAAAAAAAAGTACCCAAATGATGATCATGTTAAAAATTTATTTAATCTATATAAAAACAAAGTAAGAAATTTGATCTCAACTGCTAAAGCTAATTATTATTCTCAAAAAATTTTGAAAGATTCTGGCAACCCCAAAAACTTGTGGATGGTGTATAAGTCTATTATGCTAAATAAGACACCTAATATTTGTGAAAGCAAACTGAAAGTTATTAATTACGATAATGAGATTATATCTAATCCTTATGATATAAGCAGGGATGTAGATGAGGGGGAACGCAGGGGAATGGCGTTCCCTTTGCTAAAAATGTGGAAGGAACGTGTTCCCCCTAGAATGCTTCGATATTTTCATTTTTAAAATAAATCTAAAAATTTAAAAACAATTAAATTATAATTTTACATCGGAATTTTTTAGTTTTCTGAAACACGAAACTGTGGTTTACTGGGTATGACAAATATTTTCAGGGATTGCTGGGCTGTCATTAAATAAATTTGTATTTTGACATTTATTCTATCAAAGTCCACGTTTTTCAAGAATCAATTGGTATTCAAAAATATTTATATCTATATAAAATATATAATTTTCAACTTTGATTTCAGTTTTGTCTTAATTAAATATATAAATGAAAAAAATTAATTAAAATTACCATGAAAAGAAAGCAGCAAACATTAGAAATTTTTTTCAATTCTAATGTTAATAAACCGATAGTAGAAGAAAAATCAAGCTCTGAGCCAAATAAAAATAATAATAATACCTATTACCATTGAGAACTTCGATAGCCCAAACAATTTTCCAAATGTATGAAATAAACAGCAATTTTTAGACAAACTAATAAAATATCCTTGGTTAGAAGAAAAAAATGAAAAATTGGGCTGTAATATCTGTCGTGATGTTGCACACTCAAATATAAACAATATATCAATGCATTTATCTCAAGAATGGTGTAATTTTCAAGTTACTTACAATGGGAATGTAAAATCTGCAAACTCAAATTATTGAACAAAAAAAAACAAAACATAATTCAAAATATAATTTTCAATCAAAATTCTTATGCTTTTGAGACTACAAATAGAATTTTTAATACATTGTACTACTGCATTAAATCAAATAGACCATTTACTGACCATTTATCACTAGTTGAACTTCAAACCAAAAACGGGTTAGACATGGGAACTACGTTACATTCACGTTTCTCTTCTACGAAAATTTGTCAGCATATAGCCAATGAGTAGAGGAAAAAAATTATAGATTTTTTTGTGAAATTTTCTTTAAATAAAGATGAAGATTTATCATCAAAAACAGCATTAATAATGTTTCTAAAAGCTGCATTCCCAAAAAAAAGTTAGACAATTTTTTTTGATCTTATAGAAGAAGATAAAAGTGCAAATAACATTGTTGCTGCAATTTTAAAAATTTGGCATGACAAAGGAATATCTTTCGAAGTCTTTGATTGCTTTTACTAGTGATGGACCAAGCACTACGCTTGGTATAAACTCTGGCGTAGGTATTCAGCTCAAAAATATGTTCAAAAATATTATTTTAATGCATTGCCTAAACCACAGAATAGAATTAGCTATAACAAACACGATTGATGAAATCAAAGCTGTCAATCAATTTAAAATATTTTTTCAAGAATTGTATAATTTATTTCACCCATCTCCAAAAAGACAAAGGGAAATAGAAAAACTGTCAATAGAATTAGAAAACAAGTGATGAAAAAAACCAAGGGTTTTTAAAAAAGCACATTTTCAAAACAATATAGTGTTTCATATACTGAGTATTTTATCGGAATATAATGTTGAAGCTTCAATGTTAACGTTTAATTTAGGAAATATATACGTTGTTGACTAAGTTACTACTTATAACAGTAATTTTTTTAATTTTTAAGTCCTAATAGCCCCTCAATTGGGAAGGTTGCCCAATTTCTCAAGGATATAAACCTCACTACTCTCCTTCCTCGAAATTTTTAAGGTTCAAGAAATTAAATTGTGAATTCTATATAGAATTTTACTATATAAGCAAAAATGGTTAAAACTGACAGACGCTTTCTTCAATTTAAAGAACCACTTTTAAATTTAAGAAAATTTTTTAACATATGTTAAAGTATAATGTTGGACCTTCAAATTTTGTATATTAACAAAAAAAAATTTGAACAGGTATTCAAGTTACAGGTGTTTAAAAATAGCAAAATTTCAATTTTCGAGTCCTTATAGCTGCTAAACAGGGGACGAAGTTTTAACTGAAGTTCTAACTTCTCCCAAAATTTGAAGACCCCAGCTGAAACCGTTTAGAAGACATGTGGAGCCAATCATTTTGCAAAAATTGAGTTTTGCATAATGTTAAATTTTAGTACCGTATGGCAACCCTAAACATTTGCCTGTCAAAAATTTATAAATTTTATAAAACCAGCTATCTTTTCCCGTTTTCAGATTGAAAATACACCTAATAGAACTCTTGTTATACAAATTGTTATATGGGGCTTTTTCCAACTTTGGTGGGCTGCAGCTCCGTAACGGGTGGGGCTACAGAAAAATATTCTTCTACGAAATAATTTTTTTTGTAATACCTACTCGTGGTTAAAATTTCTTTTCTTTATTTCAAACGATGTAAAAGTTTTTGTAAACATACGGACAGACAGACAGACGGACGGACGAACGGACGGACAGAGTGAAACTATATAGGCACATTTTTACAAAATTTTTTGAAAATGTGCTAAAAACCTAAGAAAAATTGGAAAAGTTTTTGCTGTTCGTTGGGTCTCTAGCACATTTACAGTTGTTAAATCTGTGTATGAAAGTTATGAAGTTTTACTTAGATATTTTGAAATGAATCAAAATATCGCAAAATTTAAAGGAATGTTTATAAAATTTTCATCTATTCAATTTTTAAAAGATTTGTCCTTACTCTATGATGTGTTAACCGAATTAGAAAATTTGTCGCTTCAACTACAAGATCGGAATTGTAATCTAATTATATCAGACAAATTATTACATCGTACAATTAAAATTATTCATAAATTTATTGAAATGCCTGGAGAAAAAAAAAAATTTGTCAAGAAGCAGAAAAAACTTTTCTTTTTCATAATTTAAAATTAACGGACAACAAAAAAATATCATCAATTAATAGAAAAATATTTTTATCTAAATTAAAGGAAATTTGCAAAAGAGATCTATAGAATTTCATTATATTCAGATAATTATGGAATTTCAGAAGTACAAGAAATATGTGAAATATTCCAAGTGGATATAAGATCAGGAAAAAATTTAATGCGTGAATATGTTTCCCAATTTGTAAAAATTGAAAAGGAACCAGAATTTATTAAGCATCTTAAAATAATAACAAATTCAATCTCTATCAGTAGTGCTGAGGCCGAGAGAGGTTTCAATGCTATGAATTTAATATTGACTGATATTAGAAATAGATTATTATTAACTAATGCTGCTGACATACTATACATAAAATTAAATGGTCAACCGTTGATAAAATTTGTACCAGATAGTCTGGTAAAATCTTGGTTTCTACACCACGGATCAGCTGTGAAATCCCAAATTAGAAAAGTGTGTCGAAACGAGGACAATGAAAATAAAGAAGTTTGGGAGCTGCTAATATGATGAATATGTTGTTTACTATTTTCTTATTTTTATGTTTTGTTAATTTTTTTTTATTGAATTTTTTATTTAATTTTTGTTAATTTGTCTTTAATAAAAAAAAAATGTGCATAGGTATTTGTTTTTTTCTATCATCGTTCCCTCTGGAAAAAAATAACAACTACATCCCTGGATATAAGTAATATAATGAACAAATTCTTTACTACGATAACAGATACGTTAGATATATCAGACGGAGAAATTGAATATGATTATCTTAATATTAATATCTTCTTTCGAAATGTATATAATAACTTTAGTTTAGATTTAGTGAACCTAGAGGAAGTAAATTCTGTAATTAATTCTTTAAAACTGTCTGCTGCAACAGGTTGCGATGGGATTCCGCCAAATTCATAAAAAAATATTCAGATAGCATCCATTTTGGTTAAATTCATTAACAACTCCTTTGTAACGCACTCCTTTCCTGATTGTCTAAAAAAAAGCCGTTGTTACGCCAATTTATAAAAGTGAAGATGGCCCAATTTCCTCAAACTATAAGCTGGTATCGGTATTATCGAGTTTTTCAAAAGTATTCGAAATTATTGTAAAAAAGCGACTCGACGCATTTATGCGAAATAATGAAATACTGAGTTCAGAACAGTACGGTTTTGAGGAATACTCGAATACAACCGCTGCTTGCCTGACCTTAACTGATTTTATTACCAAAAATATGGATAATGAAAAATACACAGCTTGTGTTTTCATTGATTTACAGAAAGCATTCGATTGTGTTGATAATAAAATGTTGCAGACTAAATATTAATTTTTATTAAATTATTCGAATGATCAAATCGCTTTCTTTAAATCATACCTAGATCTGAGGACGCAATGTGTACGAATTGGTGAAATCTTCAGTAATTTGGGAATAATCAAGAAGGGAATGCCGCAAGGATCAGTTTTAGATCCAGTTTTTTTTAAACTTTATATTGATGATCTAACACGGCTTAACCTAAATGGAAAAATACAGCCATTTGCTGATAAAATATGCAGACTCAAGCGAAGCAAACCTTAAAACTGCTATATTGCAAGACTCAATACTTATTAGTGAGTGGCTTCAAAAAAATAGGTTGTTAATGAATACAAAAAAAAAACCAAAATACTACTTTTCGGTGATAAAGTTTTTAATGATACAACCTTCATTCATAATGGTACACAAATAGAAGTTGTAAAGAAATATAATAATTTAGGCTTACTTATAGACTGCAAGCTCAGATGGGATCAACACATAGATCATCTAGTAAGGAAAACTTCTCCGTACCTATTTGTCCTAAGAAGACTAAAAAATTTCTTAAGTAGAAATACGTTATATGTTATATATTCATCCTACATCTTATCAAATATTGTTTATGTTAATCCACAAATTTATCTAAAAAAAATTGATATTTTACTGAAGAAAGCAATAAAAATAATACATGGTTATCCCATTCTATATCCAACCTACTTCAAGTATCAGTAAAAGAGAATTTTTTATAATTGCGTTCAAATAATAAACAACAAACTAAGACACAATTTTATAATTCAACAGAATTTTGATTTCCACAGTTACAATACGCGAAACAAATATAAATTCTACTTATCTCTCTTTAAAACAGATAAGCAAAAAAATAATTGCTTGCAAATGCTTGAAAGTATACAACGATCTACCGGAAGAATTTAAATCGATAGAAAATTTTTCCACTTTTAAAAAAAAATCACAGAAAAAATTCTTGCTGAGTACAATTAAAAATGCAATCTCATTGTACATAATATATTATATTTTATTATAATATAATATATTATTAGTCTTATCTTAGTCGTCATTGCAATTTTAGCTTGGTAACATAATTTTTGATTTATTTTTAACACATTTTTATTGTCTTCTAAAATCCGGTCTTAATATAATATCAAACGTTTACTTTTGACATAATGTATAACCAGAATAATTTAAGACCGGACAACCTCGGTTGAGATCGCTATTTAAATTTGTATTTTATAGAATTATATTATACTTTAAAAGAACAAAACAGGTGTATAATTATTATTTATAAAACTCAAAAAAAAATAATGTGGGATAATATAATGTATTTATATCAATAAAATTTTATATTTTATAATCTTTTTAAAATTTCTTTAAAAATAGTCTATAAATAATTCTATAATTTATAATCTTATATTAATTTAAGTTAACAAAAAAAAAAAGAATTGGATGTAACAAATTGTATAAAATATAAGTTATTTCATAAAGAAAAAAAAAAAAAATTATATTCAAATATCTATTTATCTATTCAAAAAAAATTCTTACTAATTTGTCAATTTAAAAATATGTATATAAATTCAAAAAGAATTTGAATTTTGAAGAAAATTCTGGTTTTTTTTTTTTTTTTAAGCGCTAACTGTTCAACTGTTAGTTAGGCTAATAAGCTTGTCTATACCATTGGTACATGTTGGAACAGGGGGTCGTATTATATTTGTGTTATTAGAATTGGTTTTATTGAATTCCACATACAATTTAAACATGAGATAGTACTAGGCCTTATAACATGTAGAAACGTCTTAGATTTTCAATATTTACAATTGTCTTTTTGTTTGTATTGTAATATTTCTTATTTGCGTTACAAGGTATTCTATATCTGCGAGGTGTATTATTCAATTAAATTATTTGTTTATATTTTTATATTAATGTATTTTTTATTAAAGATATTCCGCATGAAAGGACGGCACTCAACCAATGTGCCACCTAGCTGTAATATTTAATTTTTAGATTTATAGGATAATAGTTTTACTTGAAATATGACGTGATTCAGGTTCAGGTTACAGAAAAAATTAATTTTATATTGAAATATTGGGATTAGAATTGGCTAATTCTCATCTTTTATATTTATGGTAAGGATTTTTAACACAACTTAAGTATCGTACACAATTTCTTAGTTATATATTGCCTATGGTAATAATTTAATAAAATATATGATACAATTAAAAAAATTTAGTCGTTTATTAAAAAAATATTTTGTTTTTAATTTATAAAATATAATACATAAGTTTTATAGTAAAATTTTTACCTTTTAAAAATATAAAAGTCTTAAATAAGAACGGAAATAGGAAAGAACCGTTGTGTATCAAATTTAAAGTTTCCATATCTATTAATTTCAAAGATAAGCTTTCAAATTTTGGAATTTGTTAAGAGGCACCAGAACCACCACTTAAATTAAGTCTAAATTTCGGGGACACAAAAGAAAGAGGAAAAAACATCATTCTACAAAATTTAAAGATTTTATATTTATTTCAAGTCACTATCTTTATCAATTTCGAATATATGTTTTATTCCAATTCCTAACCCTATTCCAATTCATAAAAAATTTCACGGACATAAAGCAAATAAGAAGAAACACCTGTGTCCCAAATTTTAAGGTTGTATATTCTTTGGTTTCGAAATTATGTTCGTTTGGCCTCAATTTGATCAAAAGTTTCTAGAATTCGAACCCATTGTCCGATCTCGAGCATAAGCAATCCCGACGGTACTTTCATTAATACTAACCTAGAGTTTAAATTTCATTAAAACAGCGTTATTAGTTTTTTAGTTAGCTTGTTTTTTTAAATATATGTTCGTTAACCCTTGAACCGATAAAAAGTTCCAGAACCTGAACATATGGTACAATTTCATCCATATACAGTCCCGCCGTACTTCCATTCCTAGTTATTCCTCGTACCAAATGTGGAGGTTCTATTTTTATTTTATGTTACATGTTTTATTAATTGCGATAATAAGCTTTTAAACCTCGAGAGGTCTAAGAGAGGTATCTGAACCACTACTCCAATAGAACCCAAAGGACACGCAGGAAATACTAAAGAACAACCTTATATTAAATTTGAAGCTCCTTTATTTGTTTCAACTTACTATTTTTATTATTTTCAAAGATATGCTTTAAGGTCTTGGGAGTAGTTGGGATGGTACCCGAACGGCTAATTTAATTAGTCACTAATTTGATGGACGCAAAGAAAATAAGAAGAACCAGCAGTGCCGCAACTTTTAAGGTTCTATTTTAAACGTTTTCGGAATTGTTCGGAGTTATCGTGATTTTTCATATATGTTGGTTAGCCCTTAGAAGGTCCAGAATTTCAACCCATGGCCTGATTTTTGCCTTATGCAATACCCGCCATACATTAACTACTAGTAACCTACAGTTAAAATTTCACAAGATAGCTCTATTAGTTTTTGGGTAATCGTGCCTACGGTGGGACGGACATGGCTATATCGACTCAGGAGGTCATGATGATCATAAATATATATACTTTTCCATATCAATCTCGCTTTCTTTAGGTTGTAACAAACACCATACCAAAGTTAATACAACCTTTTCCTATTTCCCAGCCAATTAGTAGATTACCTCTCCACCTGCATAAGCTCCTAGAAGGATGGAAGCAGGGAAGGCCATAAAAAATAGAGGCCACTCTGCATTGGAGTATCTCTGCTTCAAAGATCGTAGCAGAAAGGATGCTCAAGTAAAATTTAACAGCAGCGCCGGTGCAAGAACCAAGTACGGCTAATAACCATCAAACAGTATGTTATGGAAAACACTTCAAGTATTTTTATATAATGAATAACGGTAGGCTAAGAATATGTATTCTTATTAGAAAGGTACTTAAAGCAACCTCTATTCCACAGCTTAAAAGTACTGACCTGGTAGTCATCCTTCTGAAAGACGCGGCAGTGCATGGCCAAATGACAGTTATCCTGGTATCAGTGACTCAGAAATCTGATAAGTCATTCAGAATATAATGGTTCACAACTGACTAACCCATCTTTTATTAATAAAAATCGCAGGGAGGTTATAGATATAAACTTAGTTGAAAATGAATTAAATAATTTCATTAAAAACTGGCACGACTTAAACAAGGTACCCCTTTCGAATCATCGCTACATAAGAATGAACCTAAAAATAGAGGTTAAAAACGAACAACGTTTCAGAAACCCTAGAAAAACGTACTGGAATGAATATAGATCAATCGTTAGGACTAAGGCCTTACCAAGAACAAATCCCTTACCCGATTCTTTCGCACGGGGACATCGATAAAGAAGTCGAGAACATTACCTCCGCTATGCCTTTTGCATTTGAAGGTTCTGGAATCTTGAAGAGAAAAATTAAGGCAAGCTATAAAGGTTGCTTAAGACTACGGTACACTCCATTGATTTGGAAAGAGTCAAGAGTGGTATTTCTACCTAAATCCAACAAGCCGAGCTATAATAAAGCTAACGCATATAGGCCAATAAGCCTGACCTCATTCCTGTTAAAGGGATTAGAAAATATAATAAACTTGAAATAAGAAACCAGTTAAATCCGAGATTATCGATCCACCAACACGCATAATTAAAAGGAAAATCGGTAGACACGGCTCTACATGAAATCTTACAAACGATTAAAGAGAGTTTCAGTAAAAGGAAGGTAACTCTCGGATGTTTTATTGACATAGAAGGAGCCTTCAATAACTGGAAAACTAATAAAATATTCGATAATCTAAAAAGATGATGTATTGACGAAATACTTATAGAATGGGCAAAAGTGATGCTAAAAAATAGGACATTACATCAACCTACGGCTCAGCCAGAAAGAGTAAACTGGTATCAAGGGCACTCCACAAAAGGGAATACTATTACTACTGCTGTGGTTAATAGTTATCGACGATCTACTGCAGAAAATGGTAATGCAAGACTATAACGTATGTCACAATAATAGTCCCTGAAACGCAGACTGCAACTGAAAAGGAGACTAGTAGAACAACACCCAGATTAAAGACTGCGATCAACAAAGTGACATTATGGGCAGTTGAGGGCGACCTGAAACTGAAGTGAAATGTCTCTTAAATATGAAAAGAGATGTAGATTACCTAGAATAGGGTCACGATGCCTAGGTGTTAGGAGGGCTCGCTTTTCCCCTTTGAAACAACAACAACAACAACAGCGCAAACAAAACCATAAAGTTTGTTTAAGTTGATATGGAATAGGAGCTTAAAAGATGGAGCCATCTGCTTTCATTTTTTGTGAAATGAAACATAACCATTGAACCATTGAATAAAGAATAATATGAATGTGTGTAACTGATGTTTTGATATAGCCTTGATCTTCTTTTCCTTAGTCTTCTTACTTCAAGTAATTTTTATTTTTTTTTGTAATTATTAAAAATTTTTGTAATTATTAAAATACACCTATGAAATAGGAAAAGGGTATATTAACTTTGGTATGGTGATTGTAACCACCTAAAGGAAGCGAGCTAAATATGGAAAAGTATATATATTTTTGATCAGCGTGACCATCTGAGTCGATATAGCCATGTCCGTCCGTAGACACGATAACTCAAAAACTAATGGAGCTATCTTGATTAAATTAACTGTAGGTTACTAGGACTTAAAGTACGGCGGGGATTGCATATGGGCGAAATCGGCCTATGGGTTTGGATTCTGGACCTTTTAATTGTTTTAAGGGCCAAGGAACATATAAAAAAAATAAGGATAACTCAACAACTAATGGCGATACAATCATGAATTTTGTGATGTATGTTACTTGTAATGAGACTATGGCGGGGACTGTGTATGAACGAGTTCGAACCATGGGTTCGGAACCTAGAACTTTTTAATCGAATTTAGACCAAACGAGCATAATTTCGAAACCAATCAAGATAGAACCTCCAAATTTGGTATTAGGATGTCCTTTCCTATTTCCTTACTGTCCTTGAAATTTGGGTCCCATTGGAGTGGTGGGTCGGTAACCAGCCACATATTTCCGAAGACCTTAAAGCGTATCCTCAAAATTAATAAAGATAGCAACTTGAAAAATGTAGAAGCTTCAAATTTGGCACTTGGGGGTGTTCTTTACTATTTCTTGCGTGTCTCCCTAATTTGAGATCAATTGAAGTGGTAGTTCAGTACCCCTCTTCGACCTCCCAAGGTTCAAAAGTTTGTAATCGAAATTACTAAAAATAGTAACTTGAAATCAAGATAGAACGTTCCAATTGTGTACAAAGGTTAACTAATATTTAAAGTATAGCGCGGACGACATATGGGCGAAATCAGCCTATGGGTTCGGATTCTGGAACTTTTAATCGGCCTAAAGGCTAACGAACATATATTTGTGCTGTAGATTACTAGTAATGAAACTACGGCGGGGATTTCGTACGGTGAGGATTGGACAATGGGTTCGGAACTTAGAACTTTTTGACCGAATTTAGGCCAAACGAGCATAATTCCGAAACCAATGAAGATATTACCTTCAAACAAATGTAGAAGCTTCAAATTTGGCACATGGGTATTCTTTACTATTTCCTGTGCGTAACCCTAATTTTGGATCAATCGCAATGGTGGTTCAGTACCCTTCTTAGACCCCCCAAGGTTTAAAAGCTTATTATCGAAATTAATGAAAATAGTAACTTAAAATTAAGATAGGAACGAAATTAGGATAGGAACGTTCCAATTAACTAGAATTGAAAGTATGACGGGGACTGCATATGGGAAAATCGTACCATGGTTTCGGGTTCTAGAACCTTTGAAAAGTTCAAGGGCTAAAGAACATATATCTTAAAAGCAGTATAACTCAAAAAATAATGCCCCTATTTTGATGAAATTTAAACTCTAGGTTGCTAGTAATGAAAGTACCATGGGAATTGATTCTTGTCGAGGTCGGACAACGAGTTCGGATTCTAGAAGTTTTTGATCGATCTGAGGCCAAACGAGTATAATTCCGAAGTCAAAGAATATATTTCCTATGTGTCCCCGAAATTTAGACTTAATTGTAGCGGTGGTTCGGGTGGCTTCTAAGAAATCCCAAAATTAAAAAGCTTATCTTCGAAGTCCATGAAGATAGAAACTTTAAATTTGATACACGAGGGTTCTTTCCTATTTTTGTTTTTATTTAACACTTTGATATTTTTAAGAGGCTAAGGATTTAACCATAAAGCATATTTTGTATAATATTTTATAATTATTACCATACGTGATATATAATTAAGACATTGTGTACAACACTTAAGCTATATTCAAAGGTACTTGCTGCATTTATGTAAAATTTATTTTTATATTTAAATGAATTATATGAAAAGTTCTAAATTTGTAATTTTGTAATTATATTTTAGAAATACATTTATTTCATATTTTGCGTTTATAAGCTTTTCTAATAGGTACATAAACTAACAATTTAAAATAATTGCAATTTTGAAAAATTTTAATTATTAAATATATTATGCTTTGATTAGCTCTTTATCACAAAATTTAATAATTCAAATTTTTTCACTTTTGTAATTGAATTGAAATAAATATATTTTCATAAAATTCAAGTTTTTCGGATTTTTAATATTTTTAAATAGATAAATTAGTAAGAATTTTTAATATTTTTGAATAGATCAAGTAATTAGAAAATGTTTCAGTATTATAAAGTTAATTTGGTTAGCTATGTCTTACGATCAAACTAATAACTGCTTTTATGGTTTTTAAATGACTTATGGACTTCCCATTAAGTTTGAACCAAATAGGTGTAGGGTATTTCTAAGTCGACTGACTGTTTCTTTACTTGTTATACCCTACACCTATAGAATAGGTAAAAGGGTATATTAACTTTGGTATGGTGTTTGTAACCACCTAAAGGAAGCGAGCTAGAAATGGAAAAGTATATATATTTGAGTTTAGATTGACCTCCTGAGTCGATAAGGCCATGTCCGTCCACCCGTCCGTAGGCATGATAACTCAAAAAATAATGGAGCTATCTTGATGAAATTTAAACTGTAGGTTAATAGGACTAAAAGTACGGCGAAGATTGTATATGGGCGAAATCGGGATATGTTCGTTTAGCCTCAATTTTATCAAAAGTTTCTAGAATTCGAACCCATTGTCCGATCTCGAGCATTAGCAATCCCGACAGTACTTTCATTACTAGTAACCTAGAGTTTAAATTTCATTAAAACAGCGTCATTAGTTTTTTAGTTAGCATGTTTTTTGAATATATGTTGGTTTACCTTTGAACCGATAAAAAGTTCCAGAACCTGAAGTCTTTATCCAATTACACCTATATACAGTCCCGCCGTACTTCCATTGCTAGTTAATCCTCATACCAAATGTGGAGGTTCTAACTTTATTTTATGTTACTTGTTTTATTAATTGCGATAATAAGCTTTTAAACCTCGAGAGGTCTAAGAGAGGTATCTGAACCACTACGCCAATAGAACCCAAATTTGGGGGACACGCAGGAAATACTAAAGACCAACCTTATATTAAATTTGAAGTTTCTTTATTTGCTTTAAGATATGCTTTAAGATCTTGTGAGTAGTGGAGATGGTACCCGAACGACTACATTTTTTAGTCACTAATTTGATGGACGCAAGGAAAATAAGAAGAACCACCAGTGCCCCAACTTTTAAGGTTCTATTTTAATTGATTTCAGAATTGTTCGGAGTTATCGTGATTTTTTATATTTGTTCGTTAGCCCTTAGAACGATTAAAAGGTCCAGAATTTCAACCCATGGCCAGATTTTGGCCTTATGCAATACCCGCATACATTAACTACTAGTAACCTACAGTTAAAATTTCATCAAGATAACTGTATTAGTTTTTGAGTTATCATGGCTAAGGTCGGATGTAGCTATATCGATTCAGGAGGTCATGATGATCATAAATATATATACTTTTCCATTTCTATCTCGTTTGCTTTAGACTGTAACAAACACCATACCAAAGTTATTACAACCTTTTCCTATTTCCCAGTCGATCAGGCTGAGGAAGAAGGCTTCGACTTGGAGGAAACCTGGCCGATGAACTTGTTTACCGAGAGATCGGAAGCGGGATCTTGAAGTAGATGTACTGCTGGCGTGCCAAGGGGAAGGGGAAAAGAGAACTGAATCTCCTAATCTCAATTCCTCACTCGTGGGTAAAGTAATTAGAAGACAGGGCAAATTACCACTCGCCCCGCACAAACTCCTAGAAGGATGGAAAAAGGGAAGGCCATAAAAAAAATACAGGGCAGTCTGTATTCTGCTAATAAACATCCAACAGGATGTTATGGAAAACATTTCAAGTATTTTTATAAAATAAATAACGATAGGCCAAGAACATGTATTGGTTTTAGAAAGGTACTTAAAGCAATTTCTATTCCATAGCTTAAAAGTATTGACCTAGTAGTCATCCAACTGGGAGACGCGGCAGTGCATGGCCAAATGTCAGTTATCCTGGTATCAGTTACTCAGAAATCTGATAAGTCATTCATAGTATAAGGGTTCACAACTGACTACCCCAACCTTTATTAATAAAAATCGCAGGAAGGTTATAGATATAAACTTAGTTGACAATGGATTAAATAATTTCATTAAAAACTGCCACGACTCAAACAAGGTATCCCTTTCGAATCATCGCCACATAAGAATGGACCTAAAAATAGAGGTTAAAAACGAACAACGTTTCAGAAACCCTGGAAAAACGTACTGAAATGAATATAGATCAGTAGTTAGAGGCTGACTAAGGCCTTACCAAGAACACATCCCTTAACCGATTCATAGATAAGGAAGTCGAGAACATTACCTCGGCTATGCCTGTTGCATTTGAAGGTTCTGGAATCCTGAAGAGAAAAATTAAGGCAAGCTATAAAGGTTGCTTAAGACTAAGGTACACTCCATTGATTTGGAAAGAGTAAAGAGTGGTATTCCTACCAAAACCGAACAAGCCGAGCTATAATAAAACTAACGCATATAGGCCAATAAACCTAAATTCATTCCTCTTAAAGGGATTAGAAAATATAATAGAACTTGAAATAAGAAACCCGATCCACGAACACGCATTATTAAAAGGGAAATCAGTAGACACGGCTCTACATGAAGTCTTACAAACCATTGAAGAGAGTTTCAGTAAAAGGAAGGTAACCCTCGGATGTTTTATTGACATAGAAGGAGCCTTCCATAACTGGAAAACTAATAAAATTATCGATAACCTAAATAGATGAGGTATCGACGGAATACTTATAGAATGGACAAAAGTGATACTAAAAAATAGTAAGATTACATGAACCTACGGCTCAGCCTCAAAGAGTAAAATGGTATCAAGGGCACTCCACAAGGGGAATATTACCACTGCTTATTACCACTGCTGAGGTTAATAGTTATCGACGATCTACTGCAGAAATTGGTAATGGAAGACTACAACGTATGGCACAATACTAGTCCCTGAAAAGGAGACTGCAATGCAACGTCGTCTGCAAAGCATAATACTAGTTACTAACAAAGTGACAATATGGGCAGTCGAGAACGACCTGAAACTGAAGTGGAGTAAGACAGAAATATGTCTCTTTAATAGAAAAAAAAATGTAGCTTACCCGCAAGCACCGAGAGTAAGTAATGACATGTTGGAGTTTTCTGACAACGTCAAATACCTCGACAAAAGCGCACATGAAGCAAACACTTGAGCAACAAGAAAGAATAGGCGATGAGAGCCTATGGGGCTGCAGAAGTGCAATTGGCAAAACGTGGGGTCTATCGCTGAGAATAATGATGTGGATATATACGTATTTGAAAAGGACATTGGGAAGACATCAATTTTGTAAGGGAGTTAGACCAGGGTGAATGAAGGTTACAAACGCTATACCAAAGTTAAAATACCCTTTTCCTATTTCATAGTTGTAGCGCATAATAAAATATATGATAAAATTAATATATAAATAAAGAAATTTAATAGTTTATTAAAGAAATATTTTGTTTTTAATTTATAAAATATAATACATAATATGTTTTATGATAAAATTCTTAGCCTTTTAAAAATATAAAAGTGTGAAATAAGAATAGAAAAAGGAAAGAACCCTCGTGTATCAATTTCAAAGTTTCTATCTTCAAGAAACTCAAAGATAAGCTTTTTAATTTTGGGATTTCTTTGGAGGCACCTGAACCACCACTGTAATTATATCTAAAATTCGGGGACACAAAGGAAATAGGAAAACAACTTTATACCAAATTTAAAGCTTCAATACTTATTTCAAGTTACTAGTTTTACTAATTTCGAAAGTATGTTTTAAGGTCTAGGGAATAATGGGTGTGGTACGCAAACCACTATTCCAATTCATTTAAATTTTACGGACATATAGCAAATAAGAAAGGTTCTATCTTCTTTGGTTTCGAAATTATGCTCGTTTGGCATTCATTTGATCAAAAACTTCTAGAATCCGAACTCATTGTCTGATCTCGACCATATGAAATCGTCGCGGTACTTTCATTACTAGTAACCTAGAGTTTAAATTTCATCAAAATATCGTCATTAGTTTTTGAGTTATCGTGCCAATGGACGGACAGGCGGACGGACATGACTATATGGACTCAGGAGATCACGGTGATCACAAATATATTTACTTTGCCATATCTAGCTCGCTTCCTTTAAGTGGTTACAAACAACATACCAAAGTTAATATACCTTTTTCCTATTTCATAGGTGTAGGGTATGAAAATGATGTGACTAATTATCGTCCAATTGCTAAACTTTCTTCTATACCTAAATTCTTGAATCAATCCTATTTGAATATATTTATGATTACTGTACTTGTTTTCTGGCGCCTTTTCAACATGGCTTTGAGAATATCGTTCAATCAGCATTTTCTTTTATTAGTATTAAGGAGAATGGTTTTTAAACGGGTGAAATTTATACAGATTTTAGTAAATCTTTTGATTTGCTTCAAAATAATATTATCATATGTAAGTTAAAAAAATTTGGGTTTCCTTCTTATTTCATAAATTGGGTTCATTCCTACCTTTCTGACCGTAGATTCATAATTTCCCTTAATGACGTTTCTTCTGTGTGAAATAATAGTCACATTAAAATTTATGCAGACCATATGAAACTTTATAAAAAAATTATAAATTTGAAGGATGCATTAACATTACAATCCGATTTGAATCTCTTTAATAATGGGTGTTCGAACAATTATCTTCAGCTCAATATTAATAAATGTGCCTTAATGAGTTCTACACGTCGGCTGTGTCCTATTTCTTATGAATATTCATTTAATAGCCAAATTATTACAAAGGTTACATCAATTGAAGATTTAGGGATACTTTATGATAGCAAACTTTCATTCCATCTTCATTACTCCCAAATATTAAATAAAGCCAATTTTATGTTAGGTTTCATTGAACGTTGAGCAAGAGAATTTGAAGATCCTTATGTAATAAAATCCCTTTATCCCTGCTTAGTAAGACTTAATTAAGAATACGCTAGTCAATTATGGTGCACATTTTATTGTATTCAAATTACTGGATTCGAATCAAATTTCTTAGATTTGCTTTACGCCTTCTTCTTTGGGAAAACCCTTTAAGATTACTTAAACTAAACGCGATTGAAAATCGTGGTAAAGTTGCACATATTGTTTTCGTAATTGAATTAATTAAAGGCAACATTTCGTATTTTTAAAAACATCCTAATAATCTATAAATTTATTATTGTTATATTAGACTGATTATAATTTTTTGGTTATATTAGGTTGGTAAATATTATTTTATAGTTAAATTCGGTTGGTTATTACTCGAATCGTGATAGTTATCTTCTAGTAGCAGGCAGATTTTAGTTACTGATTTTTAATGTGTGTTATTTTGTGTCTTACTACACGAATTAAATTATCAGCTCCAGGATTAAATTCTATGACCCAAGTCTGTCAAGAAGCAGAAGAAAAACGTATAGAAAAATTAGAAAAAATTGTTCAAACTGTTTTGCAAACTTTTTTTTAAAGTTTTTTTTTTCGCAATCGGTTAAAAGAACTCGACAAAACATTTTTTTAAACATCCCCCTAATTGAAAGAAGTTTTACCTACTTTCAAAAATTGGACGTAATTTACTTACAAAAATTTTTTTTTTTAATAATCGTAGAAATGATAAGTATATACATTTACGTATTCAAAATTTACATTCAAGTCAAACCGTTTTTGCTTAAGAGTAAAGTAATGAAAAAATCTGCAAAAAGCTGCTGTACCACAAACGGTGTTAACGGAACTCAACAAAACTGTTTTTGAAACTTTGACCAAGCAATATTTCGCAAAATTGGACGTAATATCCTTCCCAAATTTTTTTTTAAAAAAATTGTCGGGCGGCAAGGGGTAACAAATTTCAAGTTTGTTAATAGAGTGAACTCCATTCTCAAAGAGGAACAATAAACAAAATTTGATCTCAATCGGTTAAACCATTTATAATTTATAGCGAAATAACGAGAAAACCTATAAAAAGTTGTTGGTCCACAACGGATTAACGGAACTCCACAAATATTTTTTTGAGGCTTTTGTTTTAACCAAAGCAGTACTTCGAAAAATTTTCCGAAACTTGCCTTTTTGTAAATTGCACGCTCCCGGGCAACTCTGGGTAAATCTACCAGTAAAACATATGATACAATAAAAATTTAAAAAATATAGGCGTTTATTAAAAAAATATTTTGTTTTTAATTTATAAAATATGATACATAAGTTTTATAGTAATATTTTTATATAAAAGTCTTAGATAAGAACGGGAATAGGAAAGAACCCTTGTGTATCAAATTTAAAGTTTCCATATCTATAAATTTCGAAGAAAAGCTTTTTAATTTTGAGATTTCTTAAGAGGCACCAGAACCATTACTTGAGTCTAAATTTCGGGGACACAAAAGAAATAGGAAAAAACACCATTATACAAAATTTAAAGATTTTATATTTATTTCAAGTCACTATCTTTATTATTTTCGAATATATGTCTTAAGGTCTTGGGAGTAGTAGGGGTGGTAAGCAAAACCCTATTCCAATTCATCCAAAAATTCATGGACACAAAGCAAATAGGAAGAAACACCTGTGTCCCAAATTTTAAGGTTGTACCTTCTCTGGTTTCGAAAATATGTTAGTTTGGCCTCAATTTGATCAAAAGTTTCTAGAATTCGAACCCATTTTCCGATCTCGAGCATAAGCAATCCTGACGGTACTTTCATTACTAGTAACCTAGAGTTTAAATTTCATTAAAACAGCGGCATTAGTTTTTTAGTTAGCATGTTTTTTGAATATATGTTGGTTAACCTTTGAACCAATAAAAAGTTCCAGAACCTGAAGGCTTTGTCCAATTTCACCCATATACAGTCCCGCCGTACTTCCATTGCTAATTAATCCTCATACCAAATGTGGAGGTTTTATCTGTATTTTATGTTACTTGTTTTATTAATTGCGATAATAAGCTTTTAAACCTCGAGAGGTCTAAGAGAGATATCTGAACGAATACTCCAATAGAACCCAAATTTGGGGGACACGCAGGAAATACTTAAGAACAACCTTATATATTAAATTTGAAGTTTCTTTATTTGTTTCAACTTACTATTTTTATTCTTTTCAAAGATATGCTTTAAGATCTTGTGAGTAGTGGATATGGTACCCGAACGGCTACCTTATTTAGTCACTAATTTGATGGACGCAAGGAAAATAAGAAGAACCACCAGTGCCCCAACTTTTAAGGTTCTATTTTAATTGTTTTCGGAATTGTTCGGAGTTATCGTGATTTTTTATATATGTTCGTTAGCCCTTAGAACGATTAAAAGATCCAGAATTTCAACCCATGGCCAGATTTTGGCCTTATGTAATACCCGCATACATTAACTACTAGTAACCTACAGTTAAAATTTCATCAAGATAACTCTATTAGTTTTTGAGTTATCATTCCTAAGGGCGGACGGATAGACTATATCGACTCCGGAGGTCATGAGGATCAGAAATATATATACTATTCCATATCTATCTCGCTTTCTTTAGGTTGTAACAAACACCATACTAAAGTTAATACAACCTTTTCCTATTTCCCAGTCGATCAGGCTGAGGAAGAAGGCTCCGACTTGGAGGAAACCTGGCCGATGAACTTGTTTACCGAGAGATCGGAAGCGGGATCTTGAAATAGATGTGCTACTGGCGTGCCAAGGGGAAGGGGAAAAGAGAACTGAATCTCCTAATTTCGATTCCTCAATCGTGGGCAAAGTAATTAGGAGATAGGGCAAATTACCACTCGACTCGCATAAACTCCTAGAAGGATGGAAAAAAAGAAGGCCAAAAAAAAAAAATACAGGGCATTCTGTATTCTGCTAATAAAAATCCAACAGGATGTTATGGAAAACATTTCAAGTATTTTTATAAAATAAATAACGATAGGCCAAGAACATGTATTGGTTTTAGAAAGGTACTTAAAGCAATTTCTATTTCTAAAGTACTGACCTGGTAGTCATCCATCTGGAAGACGCGGCAGTGCATGGTCAAATGACAGTTATCCTGGTATCAATGACTCAGAAATCTGATAAGTCATTCAGAGTATAAGGGTTCACAACTGACTACCCCAACCTTTAGTAATAAAACTCACAGCGAGGTTATAGATATAAACTTAGTTGGCAATGGATTAAATAATTTCATTAAAAACTGGCACGACTCAAACAAGGTATCCCTTTCGAATCATCGCCACATAAGAATGGACCTAAAAATAGAGGTTAAAAACGAACAACGTTTCAGAAACCCTGGAAAAACGTACTGAAATGAATATAGATCAGTAGTTAGGAGCTGACTAAGGCCTTACCAAGAACACATCCCTTACCCGATTCTTTCGCACGTGGAAATAGATAAGGAAGTCGAGAACATTACCTCGGCTATGCCTGTTGCATTTGAAGGTTCTGGAATCCTGAAGAGAAAAATTAAGGCAAGCTATAAAAGTTGCTTAAGACTAAGGTACACTCCATTGATTTGAAAAGAGTCAAGAGTGGTATTTCTATCTAAACCGAACAAGCCGAGTTATAATAAAACTAACGCATATAGGCCAATAAGCCTAAATTCATTAATCTTAAAGGGATTAGAAAATATAATAGAACTTGAAATAAGAAACCCAATCCACGAACACGCATTATTAAAAGGGGAATCGGTAGACACGGCTCTACATGAAGTCTTACAAACGATTGAAGAGAGTTTCAATAAAAGGAAGGTAACTCTCGTATGTTTTATTGACATAGAAGGAGCCTTCAATAACTGGAAAACTAATAAAATTAACGATAACCTAAATAGATCAGGTATCGACGGAATACTTATAGAATGGACAAAAATTATGCTAAAAAATAGGCAGATTACATGAACCTACGGCTCAGCCACAAAGAGTAAAATGGTATCAAAGGCACTCCACAACGGGAATACTATTACCACTGCTGAGGTTAATAGTTATCGTCGATCTACTGCAGAAATTGGTAATGGAAGACTACAACGTATGGCACAATACTAGTCCCTGAAAAGGAGACTGCAATGCAGCGTTGTCAGCTTAGCATAATATTAGTTACTGAAAAGGAAACTAGTAGAACAAACCTTATATTACAGACTGCGATCAACAAAGTGACAATATAGACAGTCGAAAACGACCTGAAACTGAAGTTGAGTAAGACAGAAATATGTCTCTTTGATAGAAAAAAAGATGTAGCTTACCTGCAAGCACCGAGAGTAAGTAATGACATGTTGGAGTTTTCTGACAACGTCAAATACCTCGACAATAGCGCAGATGAAGAAAACATTTGAGCAACAAGAAAGAATATGCGATAAGAGCCTATGGGGCTGCAGAAGAACAAATGGCAAAACGTGGGGTTTATCGCTGAGAATAATGATGTGGATATATACATGTATGAAAAGGACACTGGGAAGACATCAATTTTGTAAGGGAGTTAGAAGTAGTATTGATATGGGGTTTCTGAATAAAAAGCTCTAAAGCTCTAAATACAAAGCTAATAAAGCTTGTCCGTTACGTTTGAAATATAAGCTGAAAGTTTTAAACTTAATATAATATTTATTTGAAAAATTATAAAAACTTTTTATATTTCGGATTTAAATTCGAAGCTAATAAAGCTCGTTCGTTAAAATTAAAATATAAGTTGAAAAGCTTAAACTTAATTCGATATTTGTTTGAAAAGTTATAAAAAACTTTTAAAGCTTGGTTTTGAATTCAAAGCTAATAAAGCTCGTCCGTTACGTTGGAAAATAACTCTGAAAATTTTAAACTTTTAATATTTATTTTGAAAATTATAAAAACTTTTTAAAGTTTGGATTTAAATTCGAAGCTAATAAAGCTCGTCCGTTACATTTGAAATATAAGTTGAAAAGTTAAAACTTAATTCGATATTTTTTTGAAAAGTAATAAAAATTTTTTAAAATTTGGGTTTAAATTCAAAGCTAATAAAGCTCGTCCGTTAGATTTGAAAATTAAGCTGTCAACTAAAGTTTTAAAGTGGAAAAGCTTAAAAAACGATTAAATTTTTTTGTTTGAGCATTAACTTAACTAAAAAAATTTTGCAAAAAGGAAAAAAATAAACTTTTAACATTATATTAATTATAAAAGCTGTGACTATGAAATACAAATTGACAACATGATCAAGTTTAAGTTAAGAATAAACAAAAATAAAATACTTGCTTAAACTTAAATAAATATTTATTAAGCTAATATAGCTCGTCCGTTACGTTTGAAATATAAGCTGAAAAGCTTTAACTTAATTTAATATTTATTTGAAAAATTTAAAGCTTGGTTTTGAATTCAAAGCTAATAAAGATAGTCCGTTACATTTAAAAGTTAAGTTGAAAAGCTTAAACTTAATTTATTTTTTATTTGAAAAATTAGTAATGATAATTTAAAATTGTTTCCAAACAACTCTTTAGCTTCATTCGAAAATAAATTGCCTATTCACTTTGATTTAAGAAACGGAAACTTTAAAGTAGTAATTCAGTAAATCGGGTTTTTACTGAATTTTTTAATGAAGTTTTGACATATATCTCCAATACAAAAATTTATGATGATGTTTCATTTAAAAAAATTAAAGGATTTAATTCGTATATCGCAAACTTTTGATGAAGATAGCTTTTATATAAAAGTTAATCATAGTTATAATGTAAAAACATTATTAACTGAACTATTTCAACAGAAAAAAAATAAAAAAAATTTTAAAACAAAATTACCCGAACTATTCAAATTAGCTGTGGCTAATAATAAGATTTATTAGATATATTTCAATCATCTGTTTTTGGAAGTATCAAAGTACGTGCATTAAGAACTATCAACATAGAAAATTGCAGAATATCTACAAATATTGAATTTGAAAATCTCCAATACATACCTATAGAAAAAAATTGTTTTGAAACTGTAACAATTAAAAATTGTAACCAATACGGTGATGGAATAAATTTTGTTTCCAGTAACTATCCAACAAAAATTGTGTTACACTTTAAAAAGCATTGATTGACCAAAAACAATATAAATGATTACTACTCAAATATGATATTATATCAAACATGGAAAGAGCTTACGTGAGATATTATTCCTCTCAAGTAGGTGGAGGAATCAATGATATTGGACCTTAATTACAAATTTTATCCAGCTATTCAAAGAGGTCGTGGTTTTGAAAATATATTTGGAAGTTTAATTCGTTACTTAAAGCCAGTTTTTACATCAAGTTGGGACTTAATTAAAACAGAGGCTGTGAACACAAGTAAAAATATTTTGAATGATATAGCATCTGGTGCAAACATAAAAGAAGCTGTAATTAATCAAAGTAAAAGTGGAATGAAAAATCTACAAAAATCAGACCTTTTTGCATCATTATCAGTACAAACAAGTATATTACGTTAAGAGGTAGCATACAATCCTTTAGCTTCTTTAGAGGCGTCACCGTCAACTATTGAATTTGTTTCACTTGGAAACGGAGATACATATCGAGATTTATCGTCAACCTACATCAAATTTAAAATTCAAAAATTAAAAAAATAGGGATCAGTTTGGAGTGCAAATGATAAGGTAAGAACTGGTGCTGATGCAATTAAACAATGTAATGTAACTCTTATGGAAAAAACATCACTCCGTCAGACTCCCTAAACCATTATAAAGCATACTTAACTACTTTACTAAATTATGGGACAGATTCGAGTTAAACACATCTGGAAGCATCTGGTTGGGAATTGGATAAACCAAATGTAAATGATTTTAATAATTCTGGTTCTAAATCAAGGCAAAAATTATACAACAATTCTACAATAGTAGAATTAAAGGGAAAATTACATGTAGATTTCTTCAACACTTCCAAATTACTATTAAATAACGTTGATACTCGAATTGCTTTGGCATTAGAAAAAAAAGATTTTTTTCTATTTTTCAATGATTCAGACGAAAGCTTTTTAAAAATTCTTGAAGTTACATTATACATGAAACATTTAACAATTAATCCTTGCATATTAATAGCACATAATACTGTTTTGGAAAAGGCTAACGCAAAATATTTTTATACGAGAAGTGAAATTAAAACATTTACAATTCCAGCTAACACATCCAATATATCTTTGGATAATATATTTATTGGGCAAATACCATAAGCTCTGGAGTACCTACACCAAACTCTGCAATTGAAACAAGTTTTACATCGAATAACCATTGTTATCGAATAACCATTGTAACTCTCGTGCATATTTAACATTATTTAGCGGAACAGGTATACATCATTCTGATAAAGGGCATCAAATTTCAAAAGAATTATTTTCAAAAGGTTAAACAATACTAGCTTTTCATCTATCACCAGATGGTTTTGGAACTGATACATGTCAAAGTTTATTAAACCAGGGAGTTGTAAAGATTGAAGCAAGACTCAGTTCTCCATTAGCTTCAACATTAACATGCATTGTGTTTGCGGAATTTGATGCCAGTATTGAAATTGATAAAAATCGTAACGTCTACTTAAACATATAAAAGAAAGTTTAATGTACCATCTCTATTCATTTGAAAATGGTCTGTGTTCTAGTAGATTTATTGTTTTGTACGGACGAAAATAATACTTTATTTGTGAACAATTTTGCTGTAGCTGGAATAAAAGAAAAATGTAAAACTATTGTAAAGGAATAAAAGTATAAATTTCCGACCAGAGATTTAAAAAGAACAGACATTCAGAATTACTTTTTTGGTCATATCGATAACGAAAAAACAACAAAAAGTTTAATAAAGTTACTTGAAAAATTCGATATAGTCTTAACAAATGGGAAACTTAGTGTAACTACTCCAGGCTTTTTTATGAAATACCTACCTATGTTTTTGTCAGAAAATATATATTTATCAACAATAAATAAAACAAACATTTTTTAAAACCAGTTATTGTCTTTTTTTAAATACATATATAAATTCATACAATATTTTACAGCACATCTTTCTTAATTTTCCGTATTGCGATGGTGAGGGCAAATGGTAATGAAATTCTTTAGTTTTTGTAGAGGTGGAATTTTATTATCTAAATTGAAATATCTTTTTCTGGTGGCTTTTTACGTAAACAACATGGTTTCGTCAAGATATTTTTAATTGCTACATATTCAATAAATACATCGTCCCAGTCAAGACCATTTATTTGCTTTTTATTGAATTTATTTTGTTGTTTAACTTTGCTATTTAACTCTTCGAACGAATACGATGCTTTAAACATAAACAGTGTCGGTACCAGTGACCTTTCAGCTACCAAAGCAAATTCTTTCAAGAAATATTGTTTATTGTTTCCAACAACAAATTGTAGATCAACCACTGCCTTTCTGTTATTCATTTTCTTCTTTACTACAAAAGAAATTCATCCAACAACCTTTATTTATATCTACAGATTCCACCAACCATGTATAGAGTGGGAAATTTTTTTTTTTTTTTAATAAAAGAAAATTAAATATTATAAATATAGATATAAAAAATATAAAAGAATACAAGTTCATAAAATGACTTACAGCGTTTAACTCTGCAAGCTCTTCCTTAGTTTTAACATGTTTGGCAACACGTTCCGCACAAAGAATGTTATTTTTTCTCTTGTTAAGCAGTGACAAACTTTTGCAAGCATTACCTGTTGTCCTCTTTTTGTGTCAATGAAGAACCATTTTATAATTTTATATAGCTGTCCCTCAGCCAAATCATCTATCTTTTTGTAAATATCCTGGCCACCTTTGGCTGCTGCCCGTAAATTATCTAAAAACTACTAGAAGTAAAAATAAAAACAATTATAATATGGTAGAAAATTTAAAATAAAATAAATAATATATACTTACCATTTTGTAATGACTTTTTACTTGTAATGTAATGATATAAATCTGCACTTTATTATATACAAATTAATTTGTTCACTTAATTATTATTTTCTGATGATTGACAGTTTTTATATTTAACTTTAGTTGTAATTAATTTATAACTTTGTTAATTATCTCTATAAATTGAAAAGGTTAAAAACAGATCAAATCTTACTTAAAAGATAACTTATAATCATGTTTTATTTTCTATATCAAACAAGCGTTTATAGCTAATCATTTCACTAAAGCTTAAAATGTAGAAAAGCTTTAATTAAAATGCTACTTTGTTAATATTATTATTTTTAATGTAAATTAATCGCCTATAATTAAAATTGAAAAGGTTAATAATAGATCAAATCTTATTAATTTATTAAAAATAATTAATAAAATATTCTAAAACGATGCAACATTGTTACAATCAAGAGTTATGTTTTAAATCAAATGCAACTTTTTTTATATTATTATTGATAAAAACAAAGTTGCAATACTTATCATTTTATGATTATTGGCAGCTTAACCGACTATAATTAAAATTAAAAAGGTTAATAACAGATCAAATCTTTTTAATTAAATAAAAATAATTAATAAAATATTCTAATACGATGCAACATTGTTACAATCAAGAGTTATATTTTAAGTCAAATGCAACTTTGTTTATATTATTCATAGAAACAAAGTTTATATTATTGATAGAAACAAAGTTATCATTTTCTGATTATTGACAGCTTAATAACTTAACCGACTATAACTAAAATTAAAAAGGTTAATATCAGATAAAATCTTATAAATTAAATAAAAATAATTAATAAAATATTCTAATACGATGCAACATTGTTACAATCAAAAGTTATGTTTTAAATCAAATGCGAATTTGTTTATATTATTATTGATATTGATATGAATTCCCTAAAAAATTATATCAAAGTTGCATTTCATTGTTACACTCAACTTTTAATACGAACTAAAAAAAGAAGAATTAATAAATATTTTTTTATATATAAGCAGCTAATACGAATAATAATTCTTCCGCTATAATCCATGAACGTTAGCAGTTCTCTGTTAAGTTGTTAGAGTTAAAAAGAAAAAAAAACAAAAATGCAATCTACCTTTTGTAATAAGTGCAATGTAAAAGTTGCAAATCGCAATGCATATGTACGTTCATTTCTGCATAGACAAAATGCGTCTATGCGACAACGTCAAATTAATAGAAACAATTTTAAGGGACGAGTAAAAACATTTTTTTTCGAAAACAACGATGAATCACTTATGAATCCCTTAGAGTTTATTTTAATTAAATATTCCAACATTTCCGCACTATTGGAAGATTGTTTGTTGGAACATGAGCGTTTTAAGATAAACGCTGAATTTTTTGCCGAGTATATAAAAATGAATGGAAATGAAAATGATGTGCAAATATCTATCAAATCGTTTTATACACCGATGGATTCTGTGTTGAGTATTGAAGGTGCAGAAGACTTTCAAGAGTAAGATAGTCAATGGGCACTATTAAAAATAATTGGATTAGAAATAATGTTAATTCCTCGAGAGATAGAAAATAAAAAAGCTTGCATAAATATTAAAAATTCAGATAATTACTGCTTTAAATGGGTTTTAATAACAGCATTTCAGTCACCAAAAAATAATATATGAGGTAGTGACCGTATAAAATAAAAAACATTAATTCAACTAAAATAAAATTAAATAGCGGTGCAGTTTCAGTTTTAAACTTTGAGGGGATTGAGTTTCCAGTTAAAGTTACACAAATAAAAATATTTGAGGACAGAAATCCAAAAATAAGCATTAACGTTTTTGGAGTTGAAAAGAATATATTAATAGGACCGTATTTCTTATCAAAAGATGAAAAAGAACATCATGTCAATCTAATACTTCTCGAACAAAATGAAAAAGCGCATTATGTTTATATACAAAGTTTACCAAAGTTACTTCACACTAATTTAACTAAACATTAATAAAAATTTTATATTTGCAACAGCTGTTTACAACATTTCCATCATCCAACACAGCTTCAAATCCATAAAAAGCAATGTAATAATGTGATAACAATTTTACCAACGGAGACTGAAAAAAGTTTAAAAGTTTAAAATTTGAAAACCATAACCAGCAAATGGAAGCGCCTTTTGTGATATATGCAGATAGTGAGAGTATATTAAAGCCGATTTCAGCATGTCAGCCAAGTACAGAAAAGTCATTTACAACAAATATTCAAGAACACGTCCCTGAAGCCTTTTCATATTTTATAAAATGTTCATTTGATGATTCTCTAAATAAGTGTGTAGAGTGCATTGGACCAACTTGTGCCGACGACTTTGTTAAAAGGTTAGTTCTTAAATTTGATGTGTTTATCTTTATTTGTAATTTTGTACAACTCTTTACTTAACGTATTTTAAAAATCCAAAACTGATGTTTGCAGGCAGTTAACGGAACCTACATGTCACATTTGCAGTAAGTTTTTAGACTTTACTAATCGAGTAAGGGGCCATAGTCATTTTAGTGGTCAATATAGAGGTCCTGCACATTTTAGTTGTAACATTTTATGTAGAAAATCTTCATATTTCCCTGTATTTTTTCATAATTTCTCAGCATATGTTTGCCATCTCTTATTTAAGTCATTAAACATAGTACCAGGTAACATATCGGTCATTCCTTTGAATAAGGAAAAATACATATCGTTAACGAAAAAAATTATAGTACCTGAAGAAACTATACTTTTGATATTAGATTTTTAGTTAGTTTTCGTTTTATGGCCGCTAGTTTAGCTAGTCTTGCTAAAGATATATATAAAAATAGTGTGCAAAACATTTTAAATTCTTTTGGAAATAATTCTGATCTTATGCTTAGAAAAGGAGTTTTTCCATATGATTATTTGAACAGCTAGGAAAAACTAGAAGAAGAAAATTAACCACCGCAAACGGAGTTTTATAATAAAATTACGAACACTCACTGTTCGATAGAAGATTATAATCATGCAATTACCGTATGGAATTCTTTTAATTGTCAAAATTTATTAGATTATTTAAAATTGTATTTAAAAACAGGTGTTTTAATATTATCCGACGTTTTTGAAAATTTCAGAAAAATATGTAGAAATATTTATAATTTAGACCCTGCAAATTTTTACACTGCTCCAGGTTTCTCTTGGCAAGCAATGCTTTAATTCACAGAAATAAAGCTAGAATTATTTACAGATAAAAACGCTAATACGGAATACCTATATATATATTTATTTATTTATTTATTATACTGCTTAACACAAACAGTTTACAAAAAAGCATACAAATAACAATTAAAATCAAAATAAAAATTTACATATTTGACTAAATATAAATAAGTTCAAACTAAAATTAAAATTAAAAGTTAAAATTTATAAACTTTACATTACTACAAGAAAAACAAAACAAAAATAATCCTAATAATAGCGATTGTATAATTTTTGTTTTTGGGAGTGTTTTGAAAGTGTAAAGTCAATATTATGTTTGTGTTTGTTACCTATAATAAGCATTCAATTAATAGGTTCGAATTTGCCACAGTTAGTCCTATGATTATTAGTTTTAAATAAATTGCAAGAGCGAAGACGTTGAAGATTTCTAATAATAATTTTACTAGAAATTAAATTCGATTTAACATTACCCCTGACAATTTCTGTAATAAAAATGACATCAGAAACTTCACGTCGAAAATTTAAAGTACACAAGTCAATTAATTTTAGCCTTTGTTCATATGGTGGTAAAATAATGGGATTCGACCATGGCAAATGGCGTAAGGCAAATCTAAGAAAATTTTTTTGTATTGCCTCAATCCTATCAATGTGTACCATATAAAACGGAGACCAAACTTGACTAGCATATTCCAAGTTTGGTCTTACAAGACAAGTGTACAACGATTTAAGAACATAAGGATCTGAAAATTCCTTTGCAGAACGTTTAACAAATCCCAATAGTGAATTAGCTTTATTTATAATATTATTATAATGGGTTTTAAAGCTAAGTAGGGAATCGAAGTACACCCCTAAAGTCCTTTATTGAGGTAACTTTAGGTAAACTAATACTATCTAAGTTATAATTGAACTAGAATTAGATCGGCGTGTATAAGATATCAATGCGCATTTATTTACATTAAGTAGTAAATAGTTATCAACGCACCAATTGTTAAAATTTTGAAGATCATTCTGCGTAAACTTGAAGCTCGCAATTAGAAATTATAGAAGAAACATCATTTACAGATAAGATAAAAAGTAGAGGGCCAAGGTGGCTACCTTGTGGAACTCCCGAATTTGCCACGAAAGGTTCTGAAATCACATTTTTAAATATAACACTATAGGAGCGATCACATAAATAAGAATGTATCCACTAAAAGAAAAATAGTGAAAAACCATATTTTTCAAGTTTTAGTAAAATAATATTATGTGGCAATAGATCAAATGCTTTACTAAAATCAGTATAGACAACATCTGCTTGAAATCCTTCTTCCATGTTATTAAGAAGAAGAGATGTGGTTTCAACTAGATTAGTCACCGTAGATTTTTGTTTTTCAAAGCCATGTTGGTTATCTATTAATAGATTCCTACAATGATTATAAATTAAATCCGTTATAATTAATTCAAATAATTTCGGAATTGAAGATAATTTAGTTATTGGGCGATAGTTAGTGATTTAATTTTTAGCATTCTTTTTGTGAATTGGCCTCATATAAGAAATTTTCCAAATAGTAGGAAAATATCCGGAATTTAATGAATTTTTAAAGAGTAATGTTAAAGGTGTAGTGAGAATGTTAGAACACTTGCTCAAAATTATTTCTGGTATACCATTTGGCCATGGAAAAGTATTATCACGCAGTTTGTTTAGATAGCTGGAAACTATTTGTACATTAATATTAATGTCTGTAAGAGAAGTTTTTTGATATGTGTTCATATAGGAGAAATAATTTTCATTGGGCGTAAAAGAAGAATCACTATATGAAGTGCTAAAAAACTCACGAAAATATTTCGAAATAGTTGAAGGATCATTACTAGAAAGAGAATTGAAATTCATAAATGTTGGATAATCATCACATTTACGTTTAGAGTTTAAGAATTTCCAAAATTTTTACGGATCAGACTCTAATTTAGTTGCCATTAGGTTAATGTAACTATTATAAAGTATTTCAGAAGAAGTTTTAAAATTCTCAAACAATGTGACAAAATTATTAAATTCATTACTATCTTTTGTTTTTGATATTTACGCCAGGCTTTGTTTTTCTTATTTCTGAGAGATCTAAGCTTCTTTGTGAACCATGGTGGGCCAGAGGTATAACATCTGTTTGAAATAGGAACAAATTGTGTAAAACCTTCGAATATTATTTCATAAAACCTAATTGTCATTTGATTAAGGCCTATATTATTAAATATAGACGTGAAGTCATTGGTATTTAAGAAATTTACTAGTCCGGGAAAATTGTTTTTATTGAAATTAAACCTATAAGAATCTGCTGCTTCATGATTTATGTAATTAGTTAAACAATAAGTAAAATTTATTGAAGGGTGATAGGGGTCCAACGCAACAAGCGGTAACACCGATTCACGGAAAATAATATTATTCCAATCAGAAATAAATATTAGATCCAATTGTTTATCTTTAAAATTGCGGCAATGGGAAACCTGTTGTAAATCGTTGGTATTTGAACCATCAATAAATTGAGAATCAGGTTCATTCACTGAAGAATCAGCAATCAAAATAGTTTCTTCGTCATGATTGATCCAAGTTATATTAGGGAGATTAAAATCTCCACATAAAATTAACTCATCATTAGGACCAGAATTACAGCAAATCGAATCTTTTACATTTAAAAGAGTAATATAAATATTTAAATTTGTAGAAGGTGGAATGTATGTGTTAACAATATTAACACTTTTGTTAGAAAATTTGAAGTTCACACCAATTATTTCAAGACAGTCCGCGTCAGAAATAGGAATTTCATTTGCATTAAAAGAGTTTTTAACGGCTATCAATACTCCCCCCCTTTAGGAATGTAAGTAGGACTTGTCTAGTTTTTGTTCTAAGATCTCTGACATTTTGATAATATAATGATAAATTTATCAGATTTGAAGGATCAATCAAAGATGTAGAGGTCTTATTTAAATATTATTTAACATGAAAATATTTATTATGGTTGTCGTTTGAAACCTGCAAGTTATTGTAATAATTACTACTACAATGGTTACGGTATGCCTTTAAGTCGTCAGAAACATCTTTGGAAGGTATACCTTTAATTTCGTGAAATTTAATATATAATTTATAGAGTTCTTTATAATCGGTCGGTAAACCTTCGTTATCAAGTAAGACCTTTACACTTATTCTGATCTTACCTTCCAATACCTTATTATATTTATCATCAAACAAATACGACAAATACAATCTGACCATGTTATAAACTTTATCATCTCTTAGCCTAGAAAGAGCTATTGTATAGTCCTTGTTGGCAAAAGATTGTTGTGTCATTCTAGTTATTGGTGGTAATAGTGGGTTAATAATTGAAAGCTGAAGAGTTTCACCTTGCACAAAATTTACGAATTTAGAAGTAGAAGGAATGTTTGGAGAAGTCAAAAAAGAAGGAGGAGGTTCAATAACTGTAGCAGAATTAGCATTGATAATTTCAGGCTCTTTAGTTACTGATGAAGTATTTAAAGTGTTTGTATTGTTATTATTGTTCTGAATAGTATTGTGGTTATGACAAATGTTGTTCTGATTTATGTTTGAAGTACTCTTATTAGTATGTAATTCAGTGTTTATGGAATTATTTGAATCTGTTGAGTTAGAATTAGTTTAATTGTTAGCAGTTGCGCT